>OU612043.1:88419503-89019503 GCA_914767935.1 Coremacera marginata
ACTCGTACCATATAAAACTTAGTGCAATGAAATCTATGTAATCGATTTTTTATTTAAAGGTATGTTCCTTGATCCACAAATTCGGAAAGTTTTCAAGGATACTGCATTCGAATCAAAATTGAGTAAAGTTGAAAAGAGAGCGTGGATAAGCTTAAAATCCTTGTGCGAAAACTTTTTAGGCAACAACAAAAGTACCAATTACTCGAATGTAGTGAAAGAGTTTTTAGCTGCGAATAGACAAATGGGAAGTAATATGGGCATTTCCGTGGTGGCGCACGTGACGATCGTACGACTTTAATGAGTGAAAAAAAGAATGAAAAATTTTATTTACAAGTTCCTTATTTTGATTTTGCAAAAGCTTACTAAGCACACTATACAAGGTGTAAAACCTAAGAGTTGTCAAAAGTTTGGCTCTTAGAAAGAAGCCATCAAAAATGATACGTTACGTGACAAAAAATAAAAGTGGTTTTTGACTTGGATCACAAAATTAGTAAAATTCTGTAAATTGAGAGTTTTTGTATAAAACTTTTTTTAGAAGGATTTGAAATAGTATAAGTTTATTTTCAAAGTAATCAAATTTAAAAAACTTTTCTCGTTTTTTTTTTATTGAGCTTAGTATGAAACGTTATGTAACATGGCGTTACGTGACATTTTTTTTATTGTAATTCATTTGGGTAATTAGGTAATTAAGTAATTATGTGATATAGTTATTAAAAAATAAATTTAATATGTTCTGCCTCTCCTTGCCTCAACCATTTTTTATTATTTTTAGCGAATGCCTTCTATTTTTAAAACAATTTTTAAAACAAAAGAGTTTACGAAACATTTAGAAAACACTAACTAAAAAGAAAAATTACATTTGTGAAACAGTGCAGATGATTTGATCATCATGGTAAATGAATTTATATTTAAATTGTTTAAATCAATAAAAAAATATGTTTCTTCTCTAAGATAATAAAATTATCTAATTAAATTAAATAATAAGTTTTTAATAACTTTTAATTTTCGTGTCACGGTGGACTTTTCGGCGGAAATGCCCTTATGTCGATTAAAACCCACTTCCTACACTCCCATCTCGATTTCTTCCCAAAATGCCTTGGAAAACTAAGCGATGAATAGGGAGAGAGATTCCATCAGGAAAATCAAGTTGAAAACCGATTTGTTGGAAAATGGCATACATGGGTGTTTTCCATTACCATTAAATTTCCATAACCACTATACACCTAGTGGTAATGCAAATTAAAATTGCATTATCGTTAATATGTAATGGTAATGGAAGAAAAAATGCCATTACCATTAATGTGTAATGGTAATTGAAAAAAATTGCATTACCATTAATATGTAATGGTAATGTAAGAAAAAATTCAGTGGTAATGAACAATTTTAATGATAATGAAAAAATTTCGCATTGCCACTAAATTTTTAATGGTAATGAGAAATATTTATAATTTAGTGGTATACCATTAAAGTTTAGTTCTAATGGAAAATTTTAATGGGAAAGTCATTTGTTCTCATTACCATAAAAAATTTAGTGGTATTGCAAATTTTTTCCATTATCATGAAATTTTTCATTTTCACTTAATTTTAGTGGTAATGCAATTTTTTCACCATTGCCATTACATATTAATGGTAATGGAGATTTAATTTGGATTACCACTAGGTGAATAGTGGTAATGATATTTTTAATGCACTAATAAATCAATGCATTGTGCCCATCTATGGAAATTGCTTAATTAGATTGGTGGCAAACTACTGTTGGACGCCAAGACGATAAACAAAAGGTGATTCGTACAAACGAAAAAAAACAAATAAAAATTTTTAAATAAAAAGTTTTTTAAAATTAAGTTTTGTATTTTGTTTTATTTTTTTTCACTTCTGTTAAAATACTCAAGACTCAATTATTAATGGATTTTCTATCGATTAAGATAAAAAATGCTTTTGACGCAGAATTGAACAGGCTTTCAGAATCGATAGTTTTATTTTAGAGTTTCTTCAAAAAACATCACAAAAATCAATGTTGAAGTTGAGCAAAAGTGAAAAATATAAGAAATTTCTTAACATTTTAACTCGTACGTATAACTTCACCATTTCTGCAGACACAAAAATGGTTTGTACGTCGTTGTTAAGGTATTTTTGTTGCCTTTAAGAATCCATAATAATTTGTAAGTCCATAAGCAAAAACCAGAGTTATGAATTGAAGTTCACGTGCATCTCCAAAAATCGGTTTTTTGGATATATATAAAAAATGGTGGGTGGAGTCAAAAAACCAAACATGCAGGAATATTATGTTCAACTAGGTCTACAACATACCGTAGGTCAGATGCCAGCTTTACTTTTTTCAAATTTGTAGCATCGTGTAATTTATCACAATAAGAGAGAATCGTTTATCATTAGATTTTATTCAGACAACACGTGTGATGCCAACTTCAGTCAAAATATTTATGCCGACCACAGTAGGGTGAAAGGGCGTTAAGGTGCTTAGATTGAGCTTTCCAATAAATTCGCCATAACACGTCGCTGTGGTTGAAGTACTAATACTTTATTATTAAATTATCGCACATTCAATTTGTTACTTCACAATATAATAGTATAGATATTATTTATTTTACTCTAAGTATAAAGCCAACAAAATCGCTACAAAATCGCTACAAAATCGCTGGATATGGCGCTTTAGGAGCTTTTGAAAAACTTGTAGGATTTTACCAAGACGATTTGGAACGAGATTTTGATTTATGTTGGCAACCCTGACATTCAAAATTCAAAAATATTATATTATTTCCAAAAACCATTTTTCAACACCTTTCCAACTGTACCTCAACAGTAAAAGAACTGGTGTTCCTAGAAAACTAATAGGAACATCTGGCCAAAAAATTAAACAAATCAAAAGGAATGAGACGAACCGGTTTTGCTTTATGCGTGGAATGGGCGCGATATTGAATTGAGACCAATGGTTCCTTTGGCAAAGTTTCTTAGCATTTACCATAGATTCTCTTTTTGCTATACTCTTTGTTCATTTTTTTTCTTCCGAACAAATTGACACAGCCTAATAAATGTATTATTATTTTAAATACACTTTGTGGCGGTCGTACGCCAAAACTAATTATTTTCAAAAATAAAAAATGTAGGGAATTTCTGTAGATTCATTTGGTGCATGCATGTGCTTATCGTGACATGAGTCGGAAAGGAGATATTGGCAAAAAACTGCTTTTAGGCGGCATTTTGCTAATATGGCGGAGCAAGCGACAAAAATACGAAGTGGCAAAGTTAAAATTCGGAAAGAGCACATCGAAATCTATAAAGATTACCCTTTTTCAAAACTCCCGGAAAACATTCCAGGTAACCTCGTTTTTTTACCCCAAATGACTGTTCTATGTTGGCATGAAGCCGCTAACAAAAACTGCATTAACATGTACTAGACCTTGAATCTCGAATTTCTCGGAAATGGATCGAAGGATTAAAAAACGGTTAATACCATTAAATTCAGCGTCCTCGAATTATGCTATGTTATGTCCCAAGCTTGTATAAGTATTGTATACGCAGCACACAAAACAGCAGGCGCCTACAATAAGTGCTGTAAAAGCCTTAGAAGTATTTCCAATGTGATTGAATATCGAATCACATTTAGAAATCAGGGCCTATTAGTGAGTTTTAAGGAAAAAATACTGTGAACAACGTCCCAACTCAAATTGCTAACCGTCAACTTAGGTAAATAAACTAAAACTCTTCGTGACTTTCAAACATTAATTTTTGACTGATTTTTTCGAAATTTCCATTAAATTGCATGGAAGCGCGATGTTAGCTAAAGCCCCAGCATTACTGCAAAAAAGGGAAAAATTAATAAACAATTAATTAAATTAAATTAAATTAAATAAAATTAAATTAAACAAAATAACTCGGCACGCAGCTGTGGCCACAAAATCAAAACAGAACAGCCGAAAGGTAAAAAATATTTGAGTTTTAAAAAATATTTCACACATACTCTAGAATGGACACAACATCGACATATAATATATGCCATACGTTGTGAGCTGGGCAAACTAGTTGAGCTTTCAAAAGTTTTGAAATAAACGGTAACATAGTAAATAAAAAATCGATAAAAATAAAGAGACAGATTAATTGAGGCATGCATAACACATTCTATGCATTTCAAAGCAAACATTACACAAATAAATAGGACTGTGTTTGTTCATTTATTATTAGCTTCATTGTTGACCGCAATTGGCGAGTTGTTTAAAGAAATTAGCACTACACGACACCATGTTTCTTACCTTAACTCCTCCAACTGCTCTGCTCCCCTCCTACACAACCAACTCAACCAAGCCACTGTGCAAACAACAGATTTTCTATTCACAAACCACTCACAGCTCATGACAGCTATAAAAAAACCACCACACATGCCTCCATGTTCATCACAATCTGGAGCATCTAAACTGTTAGCCAACCTATTCTAACTGTTTATCGACTTACCAACTTACTAAAAAGAAGTATTAACAAAAACAACAACAGAAAGAGTTCTGTAATTATATTGTTGTTGGACAAATGTGTCTAGAAAACACCAGTTGCATTTAGGTTTTGTAATGCTGAAGCATATTATAGGATTCTACTAAGGTTGACTAAGGATGATAGTACATGGATAGTACGTGTCTAAGCGTATAATTAGAAGACGAAAAAGATATGAACCTCGAAGTACCAAGTTAAAGGTTAACGATTGCTAACGCTAAATTCTATACATATTTTGTTTAGTCACTCAATCCCATAAGCCCCTAAAAAACATATTGGGAATGTTAGAAAATATAAAAGTAGCACACACTGTTAAAAGCAAATGGATATTTTGATGATAAAACTTGAAGTATTTAATTGGCAAATATGGGTTATGAAGAATTCTAGTCCATTGCTGCCAAAAACAATATGTAATGTTTATGTTAAATATGTTAAAATGTAATAACGCAAAGATTTGTCAGCATTCTTTAAAACATTCACATTAAATTTAAAGTATAAACTTTGATAAAACTGATGAACTTTTTAATTTCGGATCAAAATCCGAGACGATTACGTTTAATGTTTGCTGTTTTTATACCGATTTTAAATCACAAACCTTAAAATTTTCCAGCCAGTTAAAAAACCTTAAAAATTATTAAGTTTTGAATTCTAACTTATTGGACCCATACTTGAAATTTGGTCTTTTTATTTGGCCTCTTATTTGGTCTTTTACCTCTCGCAATTAGGGAACGAAAATAGACGGTTAACGTAGCTTATGTTGAAGTACTGTAGCATTAAATCAAAGAACACTACGTTAACGTTGTGTATCGTAGTTAGTTAAAAGTTTGTGTACTTTTATTTATTAATTTATTCATTTATTTATTTCAGTCTACGAGTTGTACAAATCTTACAGCCTAATAACAATATTAAATATAAATAAAAATTATCGTATAATTAGTTAAAGAGCTTAAACGGATTTTATTTAACTTTATTTATGCTTACATTAAAATAATAAATGCAGAGAAGCTATTACATAATTTGAAATAGCGAGATATAGATTCGTTAAGGGCATAGTTATATCTATGGAATTCTTCCACAAACATTCTTCTATTTCTTAATTCTTTAGGAAGGATATAAGCCGTGAAAAAAATTGATAGATCTACACAATTAAATCTATCAGAAGGAATATCGAATAATAAACTAAGAGAGAAATATGTTCTTCTATCACTTAATGATTGTAACCCACGTAATTTACGTCTGGCATCATAACTGGGAAGATCAGGCCAATGCAATTTATAAATGGCAGATCGAGTGAAGTTTTTCAGAACTTTTTCTATTAAATTAATATGTTTATTATAATAAGGATTCCAAATAATAGAAGAGTAGTCTAAGAGGCTAGGGACACATAAAGGCCTTTATTGTCATAGGGTCTTTAAAATTCGGTGTATTTCTTTTAATGAAACCCAACATTTCAGAAGCTTTGGAAATAACATAATCAAAATGGCTTGAAAAACTCAATTAAGAATCAAAAATAACCTATGGATCTTTTATCTCTTGCTTTCTAAATATTTTATCATTAATAAAAGAGTAATCAAAACAAATGGGTGCACCACATTTAGAGTAAAATGCAACACAACATTTTTTGATATTGAAGAATAGATTATTAGCCTTTCACCAATTATTTAAAATTCTCAAGTCATTTTGGAGATTGAAACAATCACTCGCATGAGTAATTTTTAAGAAGAACTTCATCGGCAAAAATGGAACACTTCGAAAAATTGTTCGGGCAAGTCATTGATAAAAATCAGGAAAAGTGGCGGACCACGATGGGTTCCTTGAGGTATCCCGGAAGATGCATTCACTACAACTTCTGAATAAACTGCACCAATTTGTACTATTAAGTTACGGTTGGTTAAGAAACTATTGAAAAATTTTAGTAGGCAATCTGATAAGCCAAATTTTTTTTAGCTTCAGCAAAAGGACCGAGTGATCAATCTTGTCAAAAGCTTTGGAAAAATCAGTGTACACCACATCTAATTGATGATTCTATTCCATTGCATTCACAATGTGATTTGGGATCAGTACCAAATTGGAGCACGCAAATCTACCTGGAAGAAATCCATGTTGACACACACTAATTGCATTTTTAATACAATCAAATAATTCTGATTTGATTATATGATCAAAGAGTTTCGCCATAGTGGGTTGCTTGACGATTGCACTAATTTGTAATATCGTTGCGGTTACCCGATTTGAAAACTGAAGTAATTGAGCATAATTTCCAAGTATCTGAAAACGTTCGTGAGTTAAGACAAGCATTGTAATTATTGCTATGGTCTCAGCAATATTAGCTAAGCAAATTTTAAGAAATATCGAAATATCGGTATCAGATATAGCAAATGAGACATCAATTTCTGAAACAACAAAATTCTGAATACCTGCAAGGTTTGGAGACTAGAAGTTACTATTGTCAAAGGTAGTAAGGGTATCGTAAACGGTTTGAAAAAATTTACCAAAAAGATTACAGGAACCCAGACAACTACTACTTTCTTCATCATTGTATACCATGATTGTAGGAAATACATAAGTATAACGTTTAGAATTAACATAAGTCCAATAAGAGGATGGATTAGATTTAAGTAGGCTTTCCGTCTCAAAAATAAATTGTTTATACAAAAAGTTATATAAAAAATTAAATTCTTCACGTAAACGTACAAAATATAAACGATCAGCTTCCAGCTTTGTTCTATTAAACTTCTTTAAAGCTCTGTTTTTAACATTTTTTTTTTCATTGGAAAGCCTGTTGTTAAACCATGAAGGATTATTTCTCATGATTGGGGATTTTTTCCGAACAAATGTAGAAAACGTAAATTCAAAATCATCGTTTAAAAAATTATATGCAAGTTAACGCGACCACGGCGCGTACACGTAAAAAATACTAGGCCTGACATTGGCTAGCTTGTGCTAGCCAATGTCCCGCGGGCCAAAATTGAAAGAAACTCACAATTTTAACGTAAATTAAATTTATTTCGGATCTAAAGACATCCCAAATCGGACTGCCTGAATAATTGAAGGTTACACATATTTATAGCTTAAAATTATCATAAAGCCTAACTTAGCCGCTACCCTAAAACTGCTTCCATGGCGGTTCCCACACTCGACAATCCACTGCTGCACTCGCTGCTGCGCTGCCGGATGAGCGTGCACTGCATTGGGACGTACTGTGAGATTGTAAGATGATCCTCAGGTATTCCATGTGAACGCAGTGAGTTCTTCAGGTGTTTCGTGGGAACGCAGCGTGATAACTCCTCCCCCTTTAAAGGTCTGCGTCCCGCAGATCAAAGTGTGAATGGAAGAATCGAAGTGGCTTTGGCTGTAGTCCTGCGACATTGGGTTTCTGTTCTATTGACTGAATCGGTGGTATACTGAGCTTTTTTGTCATTATGCGCCATAGTAACGTGATGAAAAAGATTACCAAAATAATGATGATGATGTCCGAAATGAAATAAAGGCCAAGTGTACCCCTTAACCGGCCAAGGCGTCTAATGTTCTCGATGCTGGGTTCATGTAAGTAGTCGATGTCCACTTTTAGTCCCTGATTAGTGACGTTTGCCAGAACAGGCAGTAGTGCTTGAAGATGTGAGGTGCTTCTACTTGTAAACGTTTGGTTTCGGACGAATACCGTTTCATTTGCGAGCTGGATAACATTAGTACCCTCAAGGAATGTTGTTGTATTTCCGCTTGCGATTTCGCCTCTAAGGTTCGTAAGAAAAATTGTGTTTTCGGTAAGCATTTCGATTACCTCTTCTTTATTGGACCGGAATTGACATTTGGTGTGTCCTCCTTTCAGAATTCTGGGTAAACAGCTATCCTCTGGAATCTTTTGTAACATATTTTCTTCGCAAATGGTTGAGTTGTTTATTAAAAGACATTTTCCTTTCAACCCGTATGTCTCCGCCTGGCTCACCAGCATCTGTGAGAATTCTAAGTCAATTTGCTTACCATCAGTTATCGCAGCTCTGGTTATAAGAAGGTGGTACCTTGCCGTACTTAATTTCGGCATAGCTAGGACGTACAACAGAAGGAACCATTTGTGTATACCGACGGCCTTCCGAACTCCATTGCCTGAATAGCATTTTGATACTTAAGCGTCTCCATTTCCGCCAAGATTTGGTTAATTTTTTTCTTGTCTAGCATATTCCCCTTTACAATCCCTGTCTTGACCATCTGACAGGCCCGAACGATTTCACTCACCTCAGCTCTTATGACAAGCAGCTTGTTTAAAAGATTGCCCTCGGTTTGGTCTTCTATATTATCCTTTGAGATACCATTCATTTTGTGTACTATCTGGTTTACTTTTTGCAATCAATCGACCGAGTTCGCCTTGGGCTTCTTGCTCTTAATTCGTCCAGCCGATTGGTTATCCATCTAAAGTTATATTCATACACGAGTTTTTTATCGTTGTTCTGCATACTGGAGTTAGCCAAGGATGAAATGTTTAGAAGTAAATCCCTGTAGGTATCCAAATCCACAATGTGAACGAGCTTGAAAAAACCGTTTATGACCCATCCGTCACCGTCTCGAACTGACACGATTGGAGATTGATAATTGAAAACCTGAAAGCCATGCGCAGCAGCTACTGCTAGGATAAGTACTAAACTGTAATAAGAAATAGCTGTATAAATTAAACTTTATTTTCCCTTTCTGTAGCTCTGAAGTCTAAAGATAAGATTTTTACATAAATAAATATAATATTTAGATATAACATACAGCAACCACAATAGTTAAATAACTATACTCTATTCTATACATTAAATGTTAAATTGATTCAAATATGATTTTGTTGCTTTCAAAAGGAACAAGGGTTACAAATATAACTGGAATTATAAATTTACTTAACATTTGCTATTCTATAAGGTAGAAATATATTGATTGAAAAAATTTTTTTTTTCCTCTTTTTTTTTTTGAAAGAGTAAAATTAGTTTTACATTTAACATTTTAATCTTAATTTTTTACTTATCTAGGTTTTTGTGTTCTTTGTTAGTATTGAAGTTGTAAATTCTTTAGGATGTGTTTGTATTATATTTTATAAAAATAGTATTTATTAGTAGTTATTTTATAAAAAGGTGCAATTATTTTTTCCTTTCTCTTTTTTTTATTTCTTACAAGTAAAATGTGATGATTCGTGGAACAATGATCTTTATTTTTACAAGTATTCCTCATCACAATAGATATTCTATGCATGGTTGTATTTGTGTGCTTTATTGTTGCATGTGATATTGCCTGTATCTGATGAGTTGGTAGGTATGTGCCTTTTATTCCCTTTTTTTTTTTTTGTTAGTGCCAATGAATTCTTGCCAATTAATTTCTAACTTATTACTATCTTTTCATCACAGTCACAGATCTATTATCCCTTGCTACTACCTGCTTCTTATAAAGAGGCTTCTGTTTTGCCCTAATCTGCTTATCTGTGACATAAATTAGGTCACCTAAACTAAACTCTTTAGGAATCTGCTTCTTTTTGTTTATCCTGAGATTTCTTATTTCCTGATTTTTTTCTAACTGTGCTCTAATTTCTTCATGGATTCTACTTCTAAAATCTGCTAGGTTTTGATAGTTAATTCTTTGGGTTCTATCGAAAAATATATCACTAGGTTTTTGCTTTGTCACTGTATGAAACGTGTTATTATATCGGTCTACAGCTATATAAACTAGTTCTTTCGACGAAATGTTACGCATCTCTTGCTTCAGACACCGATAAATTTCTAAAAGAGTGGAATGAAACCGTTATACCTGACCGTTAACTTCACTACGCTGAGTTGGCGTCTGGTACAATTCCACTCCCAAGGATCTTATGTAGTTTGATACGGTAGGACTCATGAAACCTCTTTCATTATCTGTGACAATGATTTTGGGTACTGTAAAGTAGTGAAGAACCTTAGTTAATTTTGAACGTAAATGGATTGCTGATTTACTTTTAATATGAAAGAGTTTAGCAAATTTTGTGAATTTATCAACACAACTTAGAAATTTTTCCTTTTGCAGCTCAAAGATGTCTATGTGTAGAATTTCACATGGGTATGTGGGAACTGGGGTCTGTTGTAATTGAGGCCTAGGCGGATGTCGGTCGTACTTGCTTATATTACAAGTTTCGCAGTGTGAGGTGTATCTTTTTATAAGTGCATTCATGCGCGGGAAATAATATTTCTCAATTATCTGGGCACCATTCTCCCGCGGATTCCTATGCGCATGTTTATGCTCATCTTCAATGATCCGACAGATTCTTTCTTCATTGCATACGTCTTCCACAACTCTTTGAGTGATTCTCATTTTGTATCTAGAAAAATGGTCCACATAAACCTCCTGAAGAAGTTGTAAGGCTTCAGGTATTTTTATCCCGTTAATGACGGCGGGATTCTGAAGTTTTTTTAAGTTAATTTTTAAATTTTCGCTATTAATTTCCATAGATATAAAATGGCGCTTGTACCCCGAGTGTGGTGCCTCCCAACAATGGAGGTCATTGCCATGCCTGATTATTAATTGGTTCCTAAACACATTTAAGGGAGCTTCTACATGGGGTATTAAATCAGAGCTGTCTCTTTCCGCACTGTGCATGGTCGCGGCTGACGTTTGGTTACCTTCGCTATCCGTCTCGGTGGCGGCATCTTGGCCTTCTGATGCTGTATCCGTAACAGAGTCACTTGAACCTGGCAAGTGATTCAGTTCCGTTCTGAGTCTCGAAAGAACGTCGGCCACAAAGTTAGATTTGCCTGGCTTGTAAACCAACTCGTAGTTATACTCTTCTATTCTAGCCTTCCATCTCTTAAGTTTCGCGTTATAATTCCTATTTCCTAACGCGAAGGTTAAAGGCTGGTGATCCGTAAGGATTTTGATTTTTTGAGCACCATAAACATAGTTTCGAAGGTTGTCCAAGGCCCAGACCACGGCCAGCATCTCCTTCTCACTAGTAGCGTAGTTTTCCTCGGTTGTGCTCAAGGAACGCGACACAAATGCAATAGGCCTATCTTTACGCATTTCGCCTTGAGACAGGACAGCTCCAATAGCAAATTCAGAGGTGTCTGTTGTTAAGTTAAATGGTTTGTCAAAATCAGGGAACGCTAAAACCTCATAAGACGTTAATAACAATTTCAATTCTCTAAAAGCCTCAAGAGCCTGTGCATACAATTTAATCGGATTTTTTTTGGATTGATTAGCTTTTACCTGCGCATGTTCTCCCCTTGTCAGATTGGTCAACGGCTTAGCCACCTTAGCATAATCCTTTATAAATCTTCTGTAGTAAGATGTCAAACCAAGGAAGTTCTTCAGCTCCTCCAAGGTTTCCGGTGGCAAAATTTGTCCTGATTTCCGCCTTTATTGTGGTATTTATTGTATGGTTTTCACCAATTGGGCCAAACAGCTGTCGATATTTGCTCAGAAGATTTTTTATGCGCAGCTCTGCGCTAGCGGATACACTACCTGGGTCGACTAAATAAACTTGTTTTGAAATTTTTGCTTTTAATGGAATTTGAATGTTAGATTTAAGTGTTAAGATGTTATTTTTACGGACAATTACCGCTTCTAGGTTCTTTAGGGTATCATCACCGATAATCCCATCGAAGAACGTTAGGCCTGGCAAAACATAGAAGGACACCACGGTATTATTGCCAATTTTCTCAAAAAACTTACCACTAACCATCTTATTTATAATAATGTTGCCAGCGGCCGTATGTACCTGAAAGGGATTTTTTAGCACAGTTGAGTCAGTTGTTACAGACAGACTTATGAAATTTTGATTAGCTCCAGTGTCGACTAGGAATTTCAGGATGGAGCCATCCTGCGTTCGGTATTCTATATAAGGTACGCTGGAGAGGCGCCCGCCATAAAATTTAAGTTGCCGATACCGCTGGATTCAGGTTCTGGCCTCTCCTGACAATCCTTCTCCGTTGCTTCTTCATTTGGCATTTGGATGTTGTTAAGCCTCCGGTATTTATGCGGGTAGTTGGTAGACATACATAGCTCTTCTTTTGAAGGTATTGCCACACTGAGGATGGTTTACGTAGTTTGACCTCCTTGTTTGCATGGATTCGTCGACTTCCATCCTTTCGGGTGGGGTAGGTGCCATCGGTTTGCTTGAATAGTTTGATTGAAAATTCCTTCTGTTGTTACAACTATTGTTGTCTCTCGAAGGGAAGCGGTTAAATGCCCTGGGTGGAAGATGCGGTCTATATTCGGTACGGGATACCTGGTTTATCGGAACTGTTACCCTATTTAAAACACTTGAATGAATGATATTATTTCTTAGAGAAAGATTTTGTATTTCTAAGCAGGCGGAGTACGCCTCCGGTAGTGTCATAGGCTTTTGAATTATTAGCATTTTAGAAAGATCGCCGTTTAAGCCTCGGATAAAAACGTCCAATGCACGGTTACGATGGCTTTCTGCCAATGCATTGATCGTCTCTTGGGAATACGTTCCTGTTTTTATTTTATTTATTATAAGTGAGAATTGGTGGTTTACCGTCGCATAGAATTCATCCAATTTAGAGCCCTTCTGCGACAATTGATTAAGTTGGTGTTCTAGTGTACCAATATCTCTTTTGTCAGCAAAATGCAGTGACAAAACTTTTTTGATGGATGGCCATTCGTCATCGAAAATATTGTACGACACCAAGGCTGTGTCGGCACCACCCCGAATCTTTTGCCTTATGTGCTGCAATATGGCCCTATAAATGGGTTTATCCCGTACTATCTCAAAATCCTTGAGTATGGACTCCACGCTGTGTATCCAAGATACATATTTTACCGGATTTCCCTCAAATACCTGTAGCTCCTTCACACAGTCAGGAAGCCTACCTATATCTTTAAGCTCCTGCTCCGTTCTTGGTGCACAAAGAGCCACAGGACTTACATTACCGACCGAATTTTGGTCAGATTCCAATTCCCTACCTTCAATCTGAGCTATACGGTCCTTTACCTTTTTCAACTCGGCCCCAAGAGCGGTAGAGGCTTGCGTGTCACTTCCTGTGCTTTCTAGCCTACCCAATCGGCCTTCTACTCCCTTTAACTGCTCAATGAGAGCATTGACTGCTCCAGTCAAGTTCGTCAGGGTGTTCTTTACGTCTTCCCCTTAACATAGAACATAGAACATAGTCCCCTAACATTTTGATAGTAAATGGACAGCCTATTTAGTTTTTTTGAGTCATCCTTCTAGACTTATTTTTTGGCTTAAACTCAGTAACGAGAATATTATCGGCCCACAAATTAGAGTTCAGAACAGTTGTATAATCTTCGGCTGCAACTGTTAGAATAAAAAAGCGTGGGAAGACTTATTACCAATTTTTTTGCATGAACTGAATGCATTTGAGTTCACTAACTTGGTTTGCCTGACAAACGTCAATATATTTTCTATTGATGTGTCGGGCTGAAGACGTGAAATGAAAACGTTTCTGGTTTTTGAAACTGCTCTTAAAATCGAATGACTGTAAGACGTAGTTGAAATCGTATTTGGACTACTAGTCAATGGAGGAATAGAAGATGGTGTATAAGAAATCACCGTATTATACTTTTCTGAAGACATTGCAGAGGGCTAATCTGTTTGGAAAGGTTTGGAGGACGCCTTCCGACGCTTATTTTTATTTTTGTTTTTCCCTTTGTCGTTTAGAGCTTTTTGGGTCTTTTTCTGATGAAACTGTCAAAATTCCGGAAGAGGCAGTCACAGGCAAGGGAACCGTAGTGGGTGCGGCGCAAACTTCGCAAAAAAAGCTAACAATTTCTCTGAATTTATTGTTTAACAAGTTAAGACTTTCCCCAAAAAGCTTTACAAAGCTTTTACAAAATTATATCATTATTTGGAGGTATATAGGAAATTATAATAAAGATGGACTTGTTTTTTGAAAAATCTATTCGAATACATATTTGTTCAATATCTCTACTGGCGTCAAGTAGTGAAATTAGCCTGGTAGATAGGTCAATCCTTACAGCTTACAGAACTCCTCCACCTCTTTCTCTGCCACTGGTAATTGGACAACGATCGAGTCGATATCTTTCTATCTATCTATAATAATAAAAATCATTTTCTGTTTGTTTATTTGTTTGTTTTACTTTTACACAAATTGAAGTGGCTGAACGGATTTCGCTCAAACTTAAACCGTGTATTACTTACGTCCTAGATTCGGTTTTTGCATACTTTGTTTTAACCACGCCCCATTTTACCGCCCATATAAATCAATAAAAATGCAATATTTCAGACTGTTTCGATTGTTTGAGATTAATATTTGGTAATTTAGTTTGTATGGTTACTTTCGACATTTGTACTAAAACTGGGTTTCCACGCCCTCTTTTGCCGCCCACAAATCAATGAAAATTATATATTTCAGACGATTTTGGTAGTATAACACTGAAATTTGGTAACTAAGTTTGTATGCTCGCCGTCGGCTAAATGGGCGTGGTGGCACTATAATAACGCCCACTTTTAAAAAATCATTCAGACTCCAAAACTTCTGGGCCGATTGCGCAAAAATTTTGGCAGTAGATTGTTTTCGAGCACAAGATGGTTTACTTGAAAAAATGTTTGCCACACCCCCTTTCACCGCCCACAAATAAAAAAAGTATGGTTGCTAGAACATCCGTGGAGAAGCCGCGAACAACTGGGTCCTTGTTGATTGAAACGCAGACTTAGAATTCGATGTGGTTTATTCAAAGACTTAAAAACGAATGAGAATATAATCAAAAAGAGAAATGAAATAAAATATAAAGAATAGGGGTTGCCACAGTTAAATTTCCAACACCCTCACTTACTGAAATATTAATTACAAAAATCAAAAAAAAAATTCATTTTACTGTAATGCAAATATTACAAATTTTTACATACTTAATATTTTTAATTAATTTCCGGTACAATTTTTAATGTCCATTCCCTCGGCGCATGTTAATAATTTTTGGCTTGTTATAGCTTTGCTTAGGCAATCAGCTACCATTCTTTCAGTCGGAACATATTTAACTATAACCGCTTTATCGTTGATGTGGTCCCGAATAAAATGGTGTCGTACGTCGATATGTTTTGACCTAGCACGAAATGAATCGTTTATTGCCAAAGCCAGAGCTGACTGGTTGTCGCACGCAATTTGAATTGGTTGACAGATAGACGAATCAAAGTCTTTGCCGAATTGTTTTAACCAGATAGCTTCTTGTACAGCCGAAGACAATGCCATGTACTCGGCCTCAGTACTTGAAAGAGCAACAGTTGGTTGTCTTTTGCTGCTCCATGAAACGGCTCCACCACACATCGTAAAAACGTATTAAGTACAAGAGCGCCTTTTATCGATATCAGATGCCCAGTCTGCGTCTGAGTAGCCAGCAAGATCTGAGGAGTTGCTATAAAAGAGTTTATTATTAACAGTTCCTTTAAGGTACCTGAATATGCGTTTAACAGCGGCCCAATGAACTTTTCCGTATTTTGTATTAAACCGACTGCCATCATTTACAGCAAAGGCAATATCAGGCCTCGAGCCTTGTGCTAAATATAATAGGCAATATAATAATTCCTGGTATGGCACGTTTGCCAATTCTTCGTCACCGTCCTTTATTGATAATTTTTGGTTAATGTCACTTGGCGTTGAGATAGGTTTGCAATTTTCCATTCCAAATCGTTTTAAAATTTCGTAAGTATAATTTTGCTGATCCAAATAAATTCCTTTAAGTAGATACAATATAGCGGTTCTGGGCCAGGAAGGAGCAGGAGCCGATGACGTCACGCCCGCACCCCAACACCACCAAGTGGTGGCTTTTTTAACTAATCTGCAAGTTGGGGGATGTCTTTGCTTTAAGCTTTTTATCTTTGGCAAGTTTGGTGTATGTCTTTGCTTTAATCTTTTAAAAAATTGGCAAGTTTGGGGTAAGTCTTTGCTTTTTTAAGCGGTGATCATAATTTTATACACTACATTATCGGTAGTGGTAGTCAAGCGAGTTCTTATCAGTGTTTGCATGTTTTTCTTAACCCTCAAATACCTAATAGCAATGACTCAAATCCGGCTGGTTGACTTTAGCTGAAATGATATGACTTGCTTTGTGAAAATATATATATTTATTTGGAATGAAGCAATTTAGGTACGGCGAAGGTTGAAGAGGTTAAAGAATTGTTTATAAATTTATCATAATGGTGCTAAGTATTAGGTGCGAGTATTAGATTTGTATAAGTAGTTTAAGAATTGGATGACAACCATTTGAAACATAGGCGTATATAAATATCCATTCGTCAGCTGGGGGACATCGAGGTAACAAGCCCCCACTTAATAATCATCGACCAAGTCGCTTATACCCAGCAACTTCTCCGCCGCTGTATTTTATTTTAAGTAAATGAAATACACCGCAACCAAGAAGAGTCAGGAAGTTTCTAGAAGCTTCGAGATGCAGAAACTTCGAGAACATTTTAGAAGCTGACTTATGTCATTGTATGCCGAAGCGAATGGTGTGAGAGAGAAAGGGAGAGAGAGAATTTGATAGTAAGAGAGAAAAAGGGAGATAGCAAATAGCGCGATCCTATACAAATAATACTTCAGAATCAACCTAACCTTAGCCAATGCCATAGGTATAGGGGGGCACCCTTTATATATATAGGTATATAGGCTACTCTATAGGTATAGACTTAAAAATTTATTTAAATTTTTCTTTATTACTATTATTATTATTATTTATATATATATTTATAAACAAATTGTATAATTTTATTAATGGAAAAAAGTGATCTTATATTTAATTAATTTTTTCTGATTTCGCTGGTTAGAGGTGAATATTCAATTACTCGATCATGAATTACTAAACAGTGGGCTGAGGTTCTATCTGGAATCGGTTTGTTTGCTTCGGTTTCAAATTCAATTCGTACATCAATAGGTCCAACTTTAACTGCTTCATTTTGGTGTGTTACATCAACAACAATAAGTGGTGCAATAGCCTTAAATCCAACGACATCTAGCAATGGTTTAGGTTCCCGCATATAATAACTTTGTTGAAATTTTGCATACATATCATATAGTACAGCATACTGTCCCATTTCAAAGCGACTATTTAAATCATCATAGGGATATGATTCAGAGATTATATATACTTTTAAATTAGATATATTACAATGATCAAATATATTTCCTTCCTGTTTACTTTTTTCTCTTTGTAAACCGATTATAAGAAATCGTGGTCTTTCATTTTGCGGTGAAAGCTTAACATTCCATAAAACTTTTGTTTCCTTTGGTAGTATAGGATTTATATGATAGTCCCAACTTCTAAACGCCATTGGTATTAGCAAATTTTCGTTTTTAATTATCTTGTACATTTCCAATTTTGCAAAGTCTGATAATTGTATATGAGGCATTTTCCAAACTATGTCCAGTATTGTTAGCTTTAACTGATCAGTTCCATTTGTAGAATGATATGATCTATCATTATATGAAGAACGTTGAAGGATAAGTTCATGCTTCGAATTTAATATTATTTTATTATAATCTTCAGCAAAACCCAGGAACATTTTCAACGGCACACAACAACTAAAATGAGATTTTTCCAATGTGAAATTTTCATCAGGAACCCAACCTGCGTTTCTTAATGCGCCTCTTTCAGCTTTATTCAATGAAACGAAATTTTTCATGGTTGATGAAATTCCAAGATTACGTGTACGATCAACTTCAAAACCATTAATTTCATAACGAATTTCATCAAACAGATATGAAACAAAGTTGTTTTTAAATTTCACACCTGTTGTTACTACATCATTTCCTCCTTCCTGTTTTACTATAAAACCATGAATGTAAATCATACTCTCACTTGGTAAGACAAAGAGATCTTGATTTTGAATTGGTATACGAATTTCATCGTTATTGTTAAACGATTTTTGGTATGGATAGTAACTATGATAGTCTCTTTTTATAATACTCTCATCGTACATAGGTTGTTGAAGTACATTGAGTATTTCATTCATATTGAATTATTGGTTGATTGATTATCGATATTGTGATTGATTGACTAATTATCGAACAGTTTTAGCCGGTAGCTGTAGAACAGTACAGATCAGTTTTAGCAGTTAGCTGTTGAGTGGTACAGACCAGTTTAGCAGTAAGCTGTTGAACAGCACAGATCAGTTTTAGCAGTTAGCTGTTGAATAGTACAGACCATTTTAGCAGTTTAGTAATAGTTGTTGTTGACTCTTCTCCCAAGATTAAGTCCCAAGGATTTTAAAAATTCTATATTATATCTTGTCAATGGTTTGTTAGCTCTTCTTCTTCCTCGTTCAAGTGCTGATGTAGGACTAACTGTAAATTCTCTTTGTATCTTATTTTTATTATAAATAATCATAATTATAATTGTTCTGGCTTGAAGTGTAGTCTTACGGTAATCTTTTCCCCTCGAAAATTTATAAGGCCGCCGTCTTGATTCAAGATTCTAATCATTATGTTGCTTACTTGTTGACAGTTGACAGGTAAATAAATGACATTTTGAGGTTTCTCTTTAATTTTATATCCGGGGGGAACATCTAGAGGAAATTCGTGAATAGTGTGAACCAAAGTGCTATTAATATATGATCCATCTGTCAAGTTGCTTTCGATACGTATTGTATTTACATTTGTAATATTCAAAGGTAAGTCAGATTGAAAATATCTAGTTGTACCTGACTGATCTATATTTATATATTTTGTTTTTTCTATATCTTGTAATGGCTCTATAGTAACCACATTGATAAATTCCTCGTACGGTAGCTCATTTTCTATCAATTTTCTTTTACTGAATCCCAACAACTGTCCAACACTGTTTGGTTTTGAAAAATATATGTCTTCGGAGGAAGTAATTTCAGTTTTTAGGGTGTTATTGTTTCGCTCAATTTTTAAGTAAATTGAATCATCAATGGATTTTATACTTGACTCTAAGAAAGAAGCAATGTCTTTCAGTTCATATGAACCAACTGGAATTGTAATAGTATGTGGTCCGATATGGAATAAATTATTGTAATCATGTACATTTGGTATAGAATTAATAGATACAAAGTCTATAAGTCCACAAACATATCTTGTAGGTAATTCAACCGGAGGAAAATATTTTGCAACAAGAGTTGAAGTGGTTCCGCTTAAAGAGATTGTTATTGACATTATGCGTATTCGTTTTAAACTGATAGTCTATATCTATAGAGTAGCCTATATACCTATATATATAAAGGGTGCCCCCCTATACCTATGGCATTGGCTAAGGTTAGGTTGATTCTGAAGTATTATTTGTATAGGATCGCGCTATTTGCTATCTCCCTTTCTCTCTCTTACTATCAAATTCTCTCTCTCCCTTTCTCTCTCACACCATTCGCTTCGGCATACAATGACATAAGTCAGCTTCTAAAATGTTCTCGAAGTTTCTGCATCTCGAAGCTTCTAGAAACTTCCTGACTCTTCTTGGTTGCGGTGTATTTCGTTTACTTAAAATAAAATACAGCGGCGGAGAAGTTGCTGGGTATAAGCGACTTGGCCGATGATTATTAAGTGGGGGCTTGTTACCTCGATGTCCCCCAGCTGACGAATGGATATTTATATACGCCTATGTTTCAAATGGTTGTCATCCAATTCCTAAACTACTTATACAAATCTAATACTCGCACCTAATACTTAGCACCATTATGATAAATTTATAAACAATTCTTTAATCTCTTCAACCTTCGCCGTACCTAAATTGCTTCATTCCAAATAAATATATATATTTTCACAAAGCAAGTCATATCATTTCAGCTAAAGTCAACCAGCCGGATTTGAGTCATTGCTATTAGGTATTTGAGGGTTAAGAAAAACATGCAAACACTGATAAGAACTCGCTTGACTACCACTACCGATAATGTAGTGTATAAAATTATGATCACCGCTTAAAAAAGCAAAGACTTACCCCAAACTTGCCAATTTTTTAAAAGATTAAAGCAAAGACATACACCAAACTTGCCAAAGATAAAAAGCTTAAAGCAAAGACATCCCCCAACTTGCAGATTAGTTAAAAAAGCCACCACTTGGTGGTGTTGGGGTGCGGGCGTGACGTCATCGGCTCCTGCTCCTTCCTGGCCCAGAACCGCTATATTGTATCTACTCCTTTAGCTGCGTACGTTATATTAAAACCAACACAAGATTTCGCTACTCCCAAGTATTTCATCTTGAATGTTGTGGTGAGATGATCTTTTAATTTATTACGTGGCAACAATTAGTTTCACATCATGCCTAAAGTAAACGCAGGGATCTGTTTTCGATTTAATTAACCCGAATTCTCGCAACTTTTGATCCAAAAGCAAGTTCCACTGACGTCCACTTTGTTTCAGTCCATAGATGGCTTTCTTCAATTTGCAAATATTACCGCTGTCTTCACCGCAACCATCAGGTAACTCCATAAATATTTCCTCCGACAACTCACTCTGTAAATATGCAGTTACAGCGTCTAGCTGGTCAATTTTGAGACCCAATTTAACTGATAAAGCGACTAAATAACGTATTGATGTGTACCGCACTACGGGGGAAAAAGTTTCATAGTAATCTATACCAAATTTTTGGGAACATCCCTTTGCTACAAGTCGAGCTTTATGACGAAGAATGTTACCCTTTTCATCATTTTTGGTTTGAAATACCCACTTCGATTTAATTGCCTTACGATTAGCAGGCAGTTTACATATAGTCCACGTCTCGTTTTCAGCATGAGAGCTAAGCTCGGATTGCATAGCCGACTTCCAATATTCGCAGTAGTTATCGGATAAAGCTTCACTAACTGTAGTCGGATCGGCATACATACCACTAATTGCTGCGAAATGAGAAACAAATCCCTGGCTCGCAAAATCGCGCTGAATAATAGGCCTTGATGATTTTCGTAAATTTTCTGGCGGCGAAATGTGAACATCTGGAACGAACGTATCATCTGTAGCATCATCAAATGTGTCCCCGCTTTCATCTTCGCTTTCGTCGTCTCTTCCCTCAGCTTTTATATCTTCCAATGCCCTCACTGAAACGGAATCAACATCTGCTGTAACTGGTATAAGTGAAACAATCTTTGGCTCAGTTTCCATAAAAGCAACATCACGACTTATTGTAATTTTCTTTGTTAGTGGATCAATACAATGGTAACCTTTAGTCGAGTCGCTATAGCCAACAAAAATTAGCTGTTTGGCCTTTGAGTCCCATTTACGTCTTCATTGTTTTGGTACGTGCACCATGACTGGAGATCCAAAAATTCGCATTACATTTAAATTCACATCACATTCTCTCCATAGTTTTTCCGGAATTTGTTCATTTAAGGCAGAGCTTAGTGAACGATTGATGATGTATACCGCTGTGTTTACAGCTTCTCCCCAATATGAGTTGCATAAGCCAGCATCAAATAGCATACATTTTGCCCGCTCCACGATAGTACGATTATACCTTTCGGCAACGCCATTTTGCTGTGGTGTATAAACAGCAGAAGTTTGATGTAATATGCCGAATGATTTGCAAATTGACTCGAATTTCTGATTAATAAATTCGGTTCCGTTATCTGTGCGTATTGTTTTTATAGTTTTTCCACATTGGTTCTCTACATAGCGCTTAAAATTTTTAAAGTGATCAGCGACTTCAGACTTATTTTTTAAGGTATAAGTAAAAACCTTGCGGGAGTAATCATCTACAAAGGAGAGAAAATATCGCATACCTCCTATCGATGTTGTTTCCATAGGGCCGCATAAGTCTGAATGGACAAGTTGTAATAGTTCGTTAGCTCGGGTTCCAGCATACTTGAACGGCGTTCTTGACATTTTACCTTTGTAACAGGCCTCACAATTTGCTAATATTTTAGCATCTCCGCAAAAATCAAGATTATTGTTGGATTTTAGCTTACATAAATCTGTATAGTTCAAGTGGCCTAGGCGTCGATGCCATGTCATTATGTTCGTTTTTTCATTGACGAGCATACAAGAAGGCGATTGAGAACATAATTTGTAAACACCTGCAGAACCGTTAGCTTCGGACACGAGCTTACCATTTCGATCAAATATCTGACATAGACTTTTGTTAAATACGACTTTGTTCCCGTTTTCGACCATTTGCGAAACGGACAACAAATTAGAGGTCAATTGAGGAACAAACAACACTTGACACATTTCAACTTCTATGTGTCCCACGTTTATCTTAACGTTACCGATACCCTCAACAACCATTCTCTCATTATTCGCCGTTACAATTTCACAAATGGATGACTCGGTCAAGCTGCTGAAATTATTCTTGTATGGTGTCATATGCTTTGAAGCTCCGCTATCTATGTACCAATGGTCTTTATCGGTTTTACACGACATGTGAGCACTAAAAGCTACTTTCCGGCCGCTATCGTCGCTTAACTTTTGCCCGAGCTTTCTACGCTCATTGCAATCTCTACTAAAATGGCCTTTTCTTCCGCAATTATAACATTTTAGTTTTTGTTTGTTAAGCTTAGTATACTTTTTCTTCACTGTCAAAAACGCAGTTGCACCAATTGGAATTTTTTCATAGTCTCCGTCTAATAGCTTCATTTTAATGTTTTCACCTGTAATTTTAGTTACACTACTTTCTATACCCATTATAAATGGTTTGAAATCATCACTTAAGCCTGCGAGCATTATTGCTCCTAACCATTCATCGCTAATATCGAATCCGATTCCGGAAAGCTTATTCGCTGTGTTGACGAGGTCATTTACATAAATTGCCATAGAATCGCAACTCTCAAGGCGCGCTGTGATAAGCTTCCGAAGCAAACTTATTTTTCGTGTAAGACCCGTATCTTCGTAAAGATGCTGAAGTGTTTTCCAGATATCACTAGCCGTTGTTTGGTTTTGTATATGAACGTATATTGATTCGTCGACAGATAAAATTATTTTAGCCCGCGCTTTACGACATTTCTTCTCGTCGGTTTCTTGTACTGGGTCTGTAATGCAGTGTGCAGATCGCACAATTCCAATATGCTTTCCATTGCAAACTTCCACGTGTGAAAATTTTCACTGCCGCGGAGTTTCTCTATCGGATGATTATCCAAACTCGCCATTTTGCTTATTTTACAACGAATGTATTAAACGCGTTACTGGCGATTTAACTTATAGCCCTCTTTACTTGTAATAAGCAACGTATGCTTATTAAAACCGCAAATATAAATCAAGACATTATCGATGCCTGGGCCCATAACCTGTTGATTGAAACGCAGACTTAGAATTCGATGTGGTTTATTCGAAGACTTAAAAACGAATGAGAATATAATCAAAAAGAGAAATGAAATAAAATATAAAGAATAGGGGTTGCCACAGTTAAATTTCCAACAGTCCTGCTAGTACACTATAAAAACTATCAAAAAATTCGGAAGTGGAGATATCTTCTGTAGCCAAGTTTCAGTTAATGCGACAATATCATTATCATGTAGAGCCATTGACAGTTGAAATTGCGAGAATTTTGTCCATATTCCACCAGTATTTTGATAATATAAAGAACAACTTTTGCATTGCTGGACAATGTATGGAGTCCTATGTTTTTCAGCTTCCAATTTTCATTTATGCACTATACATTTATTTCTTGTAGTGATATGATATTTATCCAAATCAAGGTTTAATTTGTCATTAGCATGTTTACAGTTTATGCATTTATTACCCGACTTCAAAAAGGAGGAGGTTCTCAAGTTCGTCGGTTTCTCTGTTTTTTTTTTTTAAATGTATGTACATCGATAACTCCTAGGCCATATGCCTGATTGCCATTATTTTTAGGGAAGAGATAGATATCGTAAGCATGGAGGTGCCCGTAAAAAAGTGGGAGGAGTTCGAGAACTGGGCGTGGCAATACTATATCTCGCAATACTAGATACTACAGTATATTGAATAATTTTGAGACTAGAGTACTGCAATTTAGTATAGTGGTAGGCATTATTATTACAAAGTATGGTAAAGAAAGTGTGCGTTATTCGACAAATGGGCGTGGCATTATTAGAAAAACACTGTATCTCGAATTATATTGACACTAGTGCCTGGCGTGGCAATATTAGAAAAAGAGTATACCTCTAATAATATTGATACTATGCTACTGCAATTTGGTATAGGGGTAGGCATTATTAGTACAAATTATGGTCAATAAAGTGGGAGGAATTCGACTACTGGGCGTGGCAATAGTAAAAAAACTGTATCTCGAATAATATTGACACTAGTGCCCTGCAAGTTAGTGTAGGGGTAGACACAGTTAATACAAATTACGGTCAATAAAATGGGCGCTATTTGACAAATAGGCGTGGCAATATTAGAAAAAGAGTATATGTCGAATAATATTGATACTATGCTACTGCAATTTGGTATAGGGGTAGGCATTATTAGTACAAAGTATGGTCAAAAAAGTGGGCGTTATTTGGCAAATGGGCGTGGAAATATTAGAAAAATATTATCTCGACACACTTAATACAAATTACGGTCAAGAAATTGGGCGTTATTTGACAAATGGTTGTGGAAACATTAGAAAAAGAGTATATCTCGAATAATATTGACACTAGGGCACTGAAATTTATTGTAGTACAGGGGTAGGCAGAATTATTAAAAACTGCGGTCAATAAAGTAGGCGTTATTCGATAAATGGGCGTGGCAATAATAGATAAACACTATCTCAGTTAATATTGACGCTGGGGAACTGAAATGAAGTACAGGGGTAGGCACAATTATTACAAATAACTCTCAAGAGAGTGGGCGCTTATTTAGCAAAGGGGCGTGGCAATATTTGAAAATGGGTATAATTATTTCAAAACACGTCACATCTAATTTAAATTTAAGAGACAGAAATTTAAATTAACCAATAAACTTTGAGAATTTAATGGAACAAATTTTTTTAAGAAATTGTATTTGTGTAGTTTATACACTTTTTCGAAAAGTTATCATATTCTCTAAAAAGGAAGAAATAAAAACTTTAAAAAAAAAAACAACCGACTACAAAAACACTACAAAGTAAAAAATAATTTTAAAATTAGTTTTCCTTTTCATTTCTTGGTCATATTTGACAATTTATCTAAACATATTATTACATATGAATTCTTATTATTTTAATTTTTTTCTAATTTGTTTTATTATCATAAATATATTAATTTCTTCATGAATACAAATGCTTTGAAATTGGCGCTTCTGATTAAAAGTCTGATTATATTAGCGCCGAACTTAAAAGCTTTTGTAATCATGAAGAAATTAATATATTTATGATAATAAAACAAATATGAAAAAAAATAAAATTTAATTTTAATAAATTTTTAGTTTTATAACACTAAGAATCTTCACCTTATAATTTGTACCTAATTTATTCATCAACTCACTTTTAATTTTTCTTATTTCATTCATTTTCATTGTTACTATTATTGTTTAAGCACCATTATTCATTTCTCTGATATCAGCAATTTAAAAATTCTTCGGATCGGCATTTTTATACAAATCTTTTGTTTTCTCAATGGGTTGATCGGTTTTAAGCTTAACAATTGACTCAGAGAACTTTCCCTCATCGAAGGCAGACGTGCCGTACGGTTGCTCTTATTTCTCTGCCCGGTAATTTCTTTATAAATCTTTATAAATTATTAATTTTTGTCTTAAATGTTAAAAGTGCCTGTCAACATTAAAGCACAGTGGCGGCTGGATGACGGAAGCTTTGAACGTAAAAAACATTAAATATTAATTAATTACAAATCTCGAATTTGCTCCTTTTGTTCTGCTTATTATTCGTCATCGTTAAAAACAAAAACAAAAAACATAAACATAAACTAAAACAAATCTGCCCAAAATCACTAGCTGTGCGTGTGAATTTTTTTTTTCTCATCGCCGCGATCTTTCGTTGCTGTTTCTTCGTTGCTGCATTCTATATTGTCAGCTACACTCTGAACTACAACCTCTTCATAGGCTGCAACAAGACTGCTAGCACTGTTCGTCACCACAGCTGTTGTGGTATCTTTGGCTTTTGTGTGCTACTTCTTACTATTTGGTTTTTTCTCTGCTGCCCACACACACTTTTACACTTGTTCCTGACTTTGTTTTGAGCTAATGTCTCCCTCTCCAATGTTGGCGCGTCAAGGTCGAGGTACAGCAAAAGCAGAAGGAACGCCGAAATTTGGTAGCGGCAGTGCTGATCTAATCTCCCCACAGCTCAGAGCTCTAGAAGAGCGCCTTAAAGAAAGTACGAGAGAAGAATTGAGGCTCTCTGAAGAACGTCTACGTCAGCACACTGACACACTTTTTAAAACCTTCACGACTAATTTTGCCAACAATTTCAATAAATTAGAGAGTGAAGTTGCTGCTATCAACACTAAACTCACTGACGAACTAGCTGCTCTTGAGTTTAAGTTCAATGCTAAAATTGAGTGTGAAACCAATCTAATAAATTGCTGCATCTCTGAACTTAATAATAAAATTGCTCAAATTGACGCCGAGCTTCGTGATCTCTCTCGATTAAAAGCTGAAGTTGAAGTTCTCAAAGAGGAAACTCATATTAAGTCATCAGAAAAAGATTTTTCATCGGATGCTATTTTATTCGGGTTGCCTTTTTCCGATGGTGAAAACCTGAAAAGCATCTTTAATCAGCTTTGCCGCTCGATCGATTTTCTGGCGCCTCAAGTTCGGGATACGTAGGGTGCCTTTTATATTTCGGGATTTGGCAACCCTGGTGTTGCAATCTGTCAACTGAAAGCTCTATCGCAAAGTTTGACATTTGTTGGCTTATACGTACTCAGAACGTTTTGACATACGAGCGCTATTTGTGTTGTTTATAGTAACTTAAAAGATTCATCTCGGTCTAAAAATGGAATTAAATCGTGAACATTTTCGTGCGATTATTTTTTACAACTTTCGACGTGAATTAACACAGCAACAGTGCATGGATGAACTTAATTCAATTTTTGGCGATGAAGCTCCATCAAGGACCAGTGTTTATCGATGGTATGGTGAATTCAATCGTGGTCGTAGTTCACTCCAAGACGAATTTCCAAATTCTGCTATTATTGTTAAGTTTTATTCTCCATATGATCGATCTCGAGTGCTGAGAGGTTTTGCTGAGTTCAGAAAGAGGTCAAGAGCTGCAGTTACACTCAGAGGGGCTGGTTTCGATTTGGACAATAAAATATTTATATTTGAGAGCCTTTCTTATGAAGCGAGAGGAATCTTGCAAGCCGGAATTAAACTAAAACGGGCAAATAAGATCTTCAATGTTTTCTCAATACGTGGCGTTGTACAAGTACGTGTTAACCGTGGAGATGCCTCGATTGCTGTGCATAGTGAAGCTGAACTTGATTCTTTGGCGGCTAGCAAGTGTAATGAAAATTTGTAACTTAAGGTCATTCATTTTATCTTTATTGCACTATTTGATACTCTACCACTCCTGCTGTCTCTCTCAATCTATTTTTATAATCATGTATTTTCTCTCTCTTTTTATCTTTCCCTTCTGGGCTATCTTTAAGGAAGCTTTTTGTTGTTCGTGTAGTGTCTGTTGTGATGAATTATAATGCTTCTGGTGGCGGTAATGATAACCGTAAAGTTTTGTTAGATATCTTATGTAAGCAGCGTGAAGGTTTATCTATTGTTCACTTCAATGCGAGAAGCTTGAACACTTCCAAATTAGACTATATACGCTATGTATTTCAAAACTCTAGCGTTGATGTTATATGTGTATCTGAGACGTGGTTCAATCCTGACATTCCTAATGACTATCTTAATATAAGTAACTATAAGCTATTCAGGAATGACAGAACTGACAAAAAGGGTGGTGGAGTTGCTATTTACTGTAAATCATGTCTAAAAGTAAAACTTGTAAGTCAGTCTTGTGGGTCTGATGTTGAATATTTAAATATTGAATTGACCAATAATCACGGTGCAAAACTGCTTGTTTCCTGTGTCTATAACCCGAACAGATCTTTCTGTCTTGAACCGTTTTTTTGTGACTTGTATAGACGTGTTACTGACTTTGACTGTTTTTCTATATGTGGTGATTTCAATGTCAACTTATTAACTAAGGATAGCGTCTCTGATAGTTTTTATGATAAAGTAAATGCAGCTGGTTTGACCATAATTAACTCATCGATTCCAACTCGCTTCGCTCCTAATGTTACTCCGAGTCTTATTGATGTCTTTATCCTGTCTGATGTGTCTTTACTATTACTCGACCAAATGTCATTTATTTCTGATCATGATCTACTTTTTTGCTCTATTAATTTTAAGCCTTGTTATCTCTCTACTCCGGTTTCTATTTCTTATCGTGACTACAAGTCTATTGATTACAATCTGTTGGATCAATATTTGTCTCAGGTCTGTTGAGGCGATTGTTTGCTTTCTCAATCAGTTGATGATAAATTATATGTTCTCGTCTTTTATGTAAGCTATGCCTTTGAACACTTCGTTCCTGTTCGTACGTCGATAGGTGTTAACAAGTCCTGTCCTTGGTATACGTCTCTAGTCAAATCAGCTAGTAAAGCCAGAAACTTGGCCTATGTAAAATGGAAAAAAAATCGTAATAATGTAAACTGGGATCGTTATAGGCTAGCTCGCAACCAAGCCGTTTCAATTGTAAGACAATCTAAGAAAAAATTCTTTTTCCGCAAACTGAACTGTTCACTTCCCTCTAAAGTTCTATGGAAAAATATTCGTTCTTTGGGGGTATGTAGTAAAGAGGATCAGAAGTGTGAGGTTGAACCTGATGCTCTTAATAATTTCTTTCTGTCTAATTCCTCGTCTGGGTTTAATAATAGTACTCAATGTAATGTTCGTAATTTACTTGTTAATGACCAGTTCTCCTTTTGTCATGTTAATGAGAATGATGTTATTTTGACAGTTATGAAAATTAAATCATATGCCATTGGTGACGATGGTATTCCCTTAAAATTCATTAAAATTATTTTGCCATATATTATTAAACCACTGACGCATATAATCAACCACTGCTTTACTCTTTCCTGCTTTCCTAACTCTTGGAAACGAGCTACTGTCATTCCAATTGCAAAAGTCACTAATGCATCCGCTATGAAAGATTTTAGACCGATCAGCATTCTAAGTACGTTCTCAAAAATCTGTGAATCACTGATGTCAAAACAAATAAATGAATACTTAGAAAGTCGAAAACTATTATCACCATATCAATCGGGTTTTCGAGCAGGACACAGTTGTGCGACAGCAATGCTTAAGATACTTGACGATATCCGCACACAATATGACAAAGGAAACATCACACACCTTTGTCTACTTGACTTTTCTAAAGCCTTTGACTGCGTTTATCATTCTCTTTTAGTTAAAAAACTCAAGCAGTTCTTTGGTTTTAGTGCTAGTTCTGCTTCGTTAATTGCTAACTATCTTGAAGGTAGAATGCAGAGAGTGAAGATTGGCAACACCTTTTCTGACTACTTATTAATTACAGCTGGAGTACCCCAAGGATCTATCCTTGGGCCTCTTCTTTTTAGCATATTTATTAATGACATTTTTTCTGTGTGCAATGATATGACGATGCATGCCTATGCAGATGACATTCAATTATATTTTTCTAACCGAATCGGCCTAATTGAGGACTTGTGTTGTAGAACTAATGAAGACTTAAGTGCAATATCTAAGTGGGCTTCAGAAAAGGATCTCTGCCTTAATGTTAAAAAATCATATATTCTCCCAATAGCCAAATATAAACTTGACTTTACCTAAATTCCGGTAATTAACCTGAACGGTAAACAACTTCAATTTGTCGACAAAATAAAAAATTTAGGTTTTTTTGTAAGTTCTAAGCTTACGTGTACCGACCATGTCAATTATATTATTAAACAAATCTATTTTACACTTAGATGTCTGCGTTTGTCTTCTAAATACACTCCCACTCTGACTAAAAAAAGGCTTGTTATCCAACTTATTATTCCACTCTGATAACTTATTCTGAGCTTGTTTACTGTAACCTTGACTCTCACTCTGAGCACAAAATCCTTGTTGCTTATAATGATGCGGCGAGATATATATATGACTTGAAACGTTTTGAGCATGTCTCCGATAGAAGCAAGGAAATTCTGGGCTGTAGCATAATACCCTACTTAAATGCCAGAAACTGCATATTTCTGCACAAGCAAATAATTAACAAGACTCCATCATACCTTTTTGAAAAACTACGCTTCAGTGTTTCCAATAGAACTTTTAACTTAATTTTGCCGATATATTCCTGCTTACACTCTAAACGACTCTTTTTCATTAGCGCCATTAGGTTATGGAACTCACTACCTCAAAATATTAAATCCATCTTCAATACGAACAATTTTAAGACTTCTGTTATATCCTTCTTTTCTTAATATCAAATATCTTTTCTATTCTATTACTTGTACTTTTTCTCAACTCTTTTTTCTTTCTCTTTTTCTCATTTTATGAGTTTTAAACAAGTTTTAAATTAGTTATAAGTTTTAAATTATATAATATTCAATCTTTTTTATAATGGCATTTAGTTATAAGTTTTAAGCAATTTTGTTTTCTTTATTTTTGTTTTTTTTTCTCTTTTTTTACTTATGTAATGTTTTCTGTTGACGATAAATAATCTCTTAAAAGATATTATGTAATCTTACTGTACTAATTAATCTTTTAAATAATAAATTCAATTCAAATTAATCTTTTCTTAGTGTTGGCAATTCCGTATTGTTTAGCTTATATAGTACGTTTACATATCGAGATTAAGTCCCTTGAAGAGATTAACTCGCTAATCCTGTTGATTTTGGCGAAATAAGCCATACAAAACTTAATCTCATCGGAACGAGATTAGAAATTAATATACTTTTTAATCTCCTCAAAAAAGGTTAAATATTGATAACTACTTAAAAAATGCAACTCTGCAAAGAAGTGAATTAAATAAAATGTCAAATAATTGTGAACCACTTGTTAATGCACTAAATTTATGAAAATATATAAAATTTGAAATGTAATGTTAAAAAAATAAATGTAAAAACTTTAAAGTAAAGCATTGAATTTAACAAATATTATAGAAGGTAAATACGTAGAACAAAACAAAGCAACGAAATGTCAAAGTTAATCTCGATCAGAATAGTGTAAACAGTTGAGATTACAGAAGGAGATTAGGCTAATCTTCTTTCTCTTAATCCTCATATGTAAACGTACTATGACTCATTTTGAATGCATCGGCGAAAGTGATTTGACGTTTATCGTTACTATTCTATTTGTGTTTTTTTTTTCATTTAGAATTTTTTTCTTGTTGGTTTTTATAGTTATCTAATTCCGTGCACACACGCGGGCACTCGCCTTTGCTTTTAGTTAATTCATTGCAAATTTGATCACTTTTAATTGTAAAACTCTAAATGATTTCTACCGCTTTAACATTGTATAATTCTTTCATCTCTTTTACGCTGTTTCACTCATCTAGGTTTGACGCATTATTTTCGATCGATGAACAAATTTTTTTATACAGTCAACATTATTAATAGATTGCATACAATCGTCACAAATAAATCTAAGCATTGGACTCGTCCAGTTTTGACACACTATATTTATCCAATTCAGAGCATTTAGTTGTTAGGTGGAACGTCTTCCTGAAAACTCCCGCGGATTTTATTGACGATTCACCGCGTATTGAGCTTACACATTTACCACATCTTACATCCATTTCAAAAGATTTTATTAAATAAATATGTATACCATTTATATATCAAGTAAACTGTAAAGAGTCGTATTTCTGTTTACTGATATTTTTATTAATTTAATATTATTTCTGTCTCTCTGTTCTGTTTAATATTATTTCAATACTTAAAAATTGCAACTATCGTGTTTGACGTCTCTCTCTTCTGATGATGACTTAAATGCAAACACACCCAATATGATTGCATAAAAATTAGCATAATTATTACCATTCCGATGCGTAGCAACACTAAAAGAACAGTATTTGTTGCAGTTTTTGAGAGACAAAGCAGAGAGCGAAAACAATTTAATTGTTGTTGCGAATAATTAATTTAATGTTTCTCGCTCGTGAGTTTTGGCAATGACAAACTCAATTTACTACAAGTTTTGCACTCGCTCAAAAAAGGTCTTAAAGAGGGCAAAAATTTGACGAAAATAATTCATAGCTTTCGCGGGGTGCACCAAGAGAGGTAAATTGTCCTATTATTTTTTTTTTATCCTCAACATTTTTTCTCAATATACCCCCCTTATCTTTCACCCTTTTGGGATCCGTCTACAAAAACGGGGTCCCTAAGGATAAAAAGGGGACCACATACTGCAAAAACTATAACCAACAGTTTATATCTCTCGCAAATGAAATCGTTAGGGGATAAAATACATATATGAGCCGATTCTATTGTTTTTTTGTCCTCAACATTTGTTCTGAATACACCTAGCTCCTATCTGCTACCCTTCTTTGGGTCCTCATACAAAAAAAAACACAAACTGTCAAAAATAATTTATATCTCTCGCAACTCCTAGAGAGGTCAAATATATGAGCCGGTTCTGTTATTTTTTGACCCTCAACATTCCTTCTGAACACACCGACCCCTATCTGCCACCTATCTTCCAGTCCCCATACAAAAAACATAAAAACTCGAAAAAAGTTTATATCTCTCGCAAATGGCCTCCCAGAGATGTCAAATATATGAGCTGGCCCTATTATTTTCCTCCCCTTCTCAACATTTTTTCTGAGCACACCTACCCCGAATCTATCACACTAAAAGTTACCGCATGCCATTTGTGTTAAGTACTTACCACGCAAACACTACTAACAGTACCGTATGTTTCCTTGTCGAACGGTACAGAATAATCGTAGTGTAGTGAATGCACTGCGTTGAGCCCCGCTCCCCCTCCCCTCCCCTCCCCTCCCCTTAAGTTGCATAATGTATAAAAAATAAAATATTAGCATTAATATAACATTTTCTATATGTGCATACTAAATGCGCATACCTCTCTATTTAGTAACAGTGTAAACAGCAAGTGTAAACAGCAATAAGCTTAAGATATTGATGCATTCAATTGAGCTTTGTCCATACCAGCGATACCAGAATCTATTGCGTTGGAAAGTATTAAAAGAAAGGCAGAACAAAATTGCAGTATTACAATTAAAACTTGTGGTTTTCTAAAATTTAAGCCAATTGTGTTATGTGGTCTTCTGTTCATTACTTTGTTGTGCCAAAATACTAAAATTAGTCTACTTACTTAATTAGCTGCAGAGACCGCCATTAAAAAAGGCCAGAAAGGAGAAAAGTAAGTCTTTGTTTATAATGGAGTCTTTTCTTTTATTAATATGTTTATTGAGCTGTCCCAAAAAAAAAATGTTTTTTTGCTCAAGCTGTTTTTAAACCTTATGGTCTGTATTTTAAGTTTTTTCAGATTTTTTGGAAGAGGTTTACAGGTCGCGCTAGTCGGTGTTTTCCTTAAAATCAGGATTTTCGGAGATTTTTCGAATTTCAAGAATAAGTTGGTTAATAGCAGTCATTTTTTTAATCTTTGAGACATTATTTCGAAAGGCAAATGACCAAACTTTACTTTTATATAGGGGAAAGTGGGGAATAGTGGGTCATGGGGGAATAGTGGGTCACGGCTATTGCGCGATCATTAAACAAGTTTAAGAATTTCTAACAATTGGAATTGTTTGGTGTTCGTATAAAATAAGTTTTGATAAGCAATAGACTCGTCGACTTGCATCGCGATCTCTCTTGCAGCACCTTCTTGATAATTTATCAACAAAAGGTTTTATTTAATACTCATACTTTAGTTGTTTTTACAACATTTAAACGGAAATAAACGAAGGTAAATATGCAATTATCTCTCCTTTGCTATGAAAATTTTGATCCGCAAGTGGAATTTTTCATAAGCGCGCAGTTCCGCGCACAGGATAAGCTGAATTAAAAAATTATCATATGGGGAAATGTGGGTCAGTTGTTTTGGGGAATAGTGGGTCACGTAAATTTTATTATTTAACAAGGTGAATTCCCATTAATCAAAGCTGAATCACATAATTAACAAAACACGGCAATATTTTGCTAAATTTAAAGTTCGGAAGATGAAGATGTCGACTTCTGCATAATATGCAAAAAAGACATGCCAATGACATTGAACAATAATAATTCGGTCAATTGCAACAAGTGCGATCGAGCTGTGCATATAAACTGCGCGAATCTAACTACCGTCTTCTTCACATGCAGCAATTGTTATTCTGATTAAAATTGACTTTAATTATCTATTTTTGTTAACTGAATTGCATTCTTTAGTTAGTTTTCACTGTTTAATAAACATTATGCGTTTCAATTCTTAATTTTTTTTTGTGACCCACTATTCCCCACCATTTTTGAAAATGTCGAAAAAACATGTTTCCGGATGACATACCAAAACTTTTTAACTACTTACAATATTAACAAACAATAAATGCAAAAACTAAGGTAATGAAACGTACTATACTATACATTTTTAAATTTTGAAAAATGTGTATTTTTAAGCGAGTTATAGACCAATATAAAAACGTGACCCACTATTCCCCACTCTCCCCTACATAAGTCAGAAGTTTTTGGAAATTTTTTGGCCATTTGAGTGTCATACAGTCATCGAAGTAGCTATGTGTACATTAAAGATAGCTTGCGTACAACAGTGTAGATTTCAGTCACGGTGAAATGTAAGTATGCAGAAAAATTGGTTATCTAATTAAAAGGTGTACTAACAATTTGCTTGTTCTTTGCTTCCAATGTTTACCGTTATCTACAAAACTTGCAGTGAACCTTTTTTGCACTATTAGAAATAGCTATATGTGCATTTGTGACAAAGATCTGCAAATAATGGGATTGTGATTGTATTTGTCTGGTGAGGGTAATTTCCAAAGTAGTTGCGTAGTATTCGAATCTGTGCTCAAAATTGCGTGATAATGTCAGGATTTTGGTATATTTGAGGTTATGTACAAGAAAAATGGCTATTTTGAGGTTAGGTAAAGGTAGCACGTTTTTGAAATTATTTTCTACTTATTTTATCATGAAATATTATTCTTTCCCTTCAAAATGTTTTGGTAGCTTTGTTTGAATACAGAGGGCAATAATGATTCTGCGGCATGGAGTTTGTTAGTCAATTTTGATACATATCTTGATAAAGGTCTAAGCCTATAGTTTACATTATTTGAATTGACTCTTGTTCTTGAGATAAACCGTTATTTAAAAAAAAAAAAAAAAAAAAACTTATCTTAATTTTTTCCTTATTAGTTTTATTATCATAAATATATTAATATCTTGATGAATACAAAAGCTTTTAAGGTCGGCGCTAATATAATCAGACTGTTAATCAGAAGCGCCAACTTCAAAGCATTTGTATTCATCAAGAAATTAATATATTTATGATAATAAAACAAATAAGAAATAAAATTAAGATAATAAGATTTCATATATAATAATATGTTCAAATAAATTAACAAATATGACTAAGAAATTAAGAGGAAAATTATTTTTAAAATTATTTTTTACTTTGTAGTGATTTTGTAGTCGGTTGTTTTTTTTTTAAACAAATTTTTATTTCTTCCTTTTCAGAGAATATTATAAATTTTCGAAAAAAGAGTATACAACATTAGTACAATTGTTCCGAAAAAATTTGTTCTATTAAATTCTGAAAGTTTGTTGGTTATTTCAAATATCTGCCTCTTAAATTTAAATTAGATGTCACATGTTTTGAAATTATTATACCCATTCTTGTAACGAGTTTTATTACTCTAGTGTCAATATTATTCCAGATATAGTGTTTTTCTAATATTTCCACGCCCCTTTGTTATATAAGCGCCCACTTTCTTGAGCATTATTTCCAATAATTGTGCCTACCCCTGTACTTTATTTCAGTACACCAGCGTCAATATTAACTGCGATAGTGTTTATCTAGTATTGCCACGCCCATTTATCCAATAACGCATACTTTATTGACCATAACTTTTTAATAATTCTGCCTACCCCTGTACTAAAATAAATTTCAGTGCCCTAGTGTCAATATTATTCAAGATACACTGTTTTTCTAATATTGCCACGCCCAGTAGTCGAAAGCCACCCACTTTCTTCACCGTAATTTTTACTAATAATGCCTACCCCTATACCAAATTGCAGTACCATAGTATCAATATTATTCGAGATATACTCTTTTTGTAATATTGCCACGCCCATTTCACAAATAACGCCCATTTCTTGACGGAAATTTGTAATAATTGTGCATACCACTACACTAAATTTCAGTACCCTAGTGTCCATATTATTCGAGATACAGTGCTTTTCTAATATTGCCACGCTCATTTGTCGAATAACGCCCACTTTATTGGCAATCATTTTTAATAGTATTGCCTACCCTTATACCAAATTGCAGTACCATAATATCAATATTATTCGAGATATACTCTTTTTTTAATATTGCCACGCCCATTTGCCAAATAACGCCCATTTTCTTGCCCGTAATTTGTATTAACTGTGTCTACCCCTACACTAAATTTCAGTAACCTAGTGTCCATATTATTCGAGATACAGTGTTTTTATAATATTGACACGCCCATTTGCCGAATAACGCCCACTTTATTGACCATAATTTGTAATAATAATGCCTACCCCTATACTAAATTGCAGCACTCTAGTCTCAAAATTATTCAAGATACACTGCCCGTTATTTGTAATAATTGTGCCTACCCCTACACTAAATTGCAGTACCCTAGTGTCAATATTATTCGAGATACACTAGTATTTATTATTGCGAGATCTATTATTGCCACGCCCAGTTATCGAATACCGCCCACTTTTTTACGGGCACCTCCATGCTTATCATATCTATCTGTTCCCCAAAAAGTATGGCAATCAGGCATATGGTTTAGGAGTTATCGATGTACATACATTAAAAAAAAAAAAAAAAAAAAAAAAATTAAAAACAGAGAAACCGAAGAACTTGAGAACCTCCTCCTTTTTGAAGTCGGTTAAAAATGAAGGAGATTCCACCACATATTTTAGCTTAACTCAAGACCAATTTGTCCGATGAGGTTAAATTGTATAATTCGAAAATCCGCGACTAAATTATTTTCAAGTAGCATACGCATTGTTTTTTATTTTGCTCTATACTTTCGGATATATTCAAAAAGGTCTTCCGAAAAAAAACATTTTTATGCAAAATTGCAATGTTTTGTTGTTTTAAAATTCATAAAAAACCAGAAAGGTTAAAATTGTTATTTTTTTTATCTTTGGTTTTAAGCACAGATATATTACAAATGAAACAATCCATATTTCATTAAAATCGATTGGCAAGTTTTGCTTTAATTAACAATTTAGTGGATTATCTCATTTTGATAGAAATTTTTAAATGAATATCAGTAACACAAGGAATTATAAAATAACATAATTATAACAAACACGAGCTAAGAAAATAATTTTGTATGGGATTTTCTTTGGTATTTTTTGGTAGGACAGTATCTTTGCAAGTTCCAGCAGTAGTCTGCAATCATATGGCTATAATAATGGAAAAAGTTAACACTGGAAATGAAAAGAATAAAAATGCTTGTAGGAAAAGTTGACATCGTTCATGATCATCACCTTTGATAAGTCGAGAAAAAATCATTTTTCCACTACTACACATTTAACTTGAGCTCATAAAACAGTTTATTAAAGCTTTAGATAGCAATTGATTTAAATATATTTCTCAATCATTTCCTGCTCTTAGTACAGAAAAGTTAAAAGGAGGTGTTTTTGACGGGCCAAAAATTCGTACTCTAATAAACGACGTTGATTTCACAAACCAGATGACTCAGGTGGAACTGGAAGCGTGGATAAGCTTAGTATCAGTTTTAAAAAATGACAGCTGAAAACTACGCCGAAATTGTAAAGAAAATGCCCCAAAAGTTTCAAAAAGTAGGAGCTTATATAAGTGGCAAAGTACATTATTTGCACAGTTATTTGGATTAATTTCCTGACAACCTTGACGAGAAGAGCAAGGGGCCCGATTCCACCAGGATATCAAGATTATGGTGGAAAGATATCAAGGCCGGTGGGATAGCCATGTAATGCCAGACTGGAGCTTACAAAGAGACTGTCTCAACAAAAAACCCCAAAAGAAAATTCCATACAAAACAATTTTCTTAACTCGTGATTCTTATAATTATGTAATTTTATTATTCTTTGTGATGATATTCATTTAAAAATTTTTATCAAAATGAGATAACTCACTCAATTGTGAACTTAACCAAAACTTGTCAATTGATTTTAATGAAATATGGCTTGTTTTGTCTGTAGCATATCTGTGTTTAAAACAAAATATAACAAATAGCAATTTTGACCTTTTTGATTTTTTATAAATTTTAAAAGAACAAAAAATTTAAATTTTGCATAAAAAAATGTTTTTTTATTTGAAGAACTTTCTGAATATTTCCGAAAGAATTGAGCTAGTTAGAAAACAGTGCAAACGTAACTTTGAGGTAATTTAGTTGCGGATTTTCGAATTTTTAATTTAACCCAATCGGAAAAATTGTTCTTGAGTTAAGCTAAAATATGTGGTAAATCTCCTTAAGTTTTAAAATAACGGTTCATCACGAGAACCAGAGTCAATTCAAACAATGTGAATTATATGATTAAATTGTCATTACCCCATGTACCTAAATTGACTCCAAAAAGTTACGCCGCAGAAAAAAAATCTTCACTTTGTCACCCTGTGATATTATTGGATTAAAAAGGATCAACTAACTTTTTGTGTGTTGCGTAGTTCCGTCCGTATTAGTGGCTACTTCAGTATTTTCTTTAATACTTCGATCCAATGTTACAGCACTGAATAATTAAAAATAGAAGATGACACCGCGCTGTCAAAATGGAGTAGTGATCAATGTTTGCGGTGTCCATTCTATATTATAATTATTCAATAGCTGCTTTTTTTCGGTCTGAGATTTAACACAAACAACAAATGATCCAGAACAGAACTTGGATCAATTATTAAATCTAAAAAAAGGAAGTGTTCACAACATATATTTTTGCTCGTCCACTCTCTGGCAGATGTCGTTGATTCATTTTATTGGCAGCACTTTTCAATTGACATTTGTCAAAAAATTAGAAAATAAACAAGTTTTTTTCATAAATATATATATAAATGAAAACAATTTTTTAACTTAAAAGCAAATACGCAGAATCTTTTAACATGCTGGAAGAACCTCAATTGACATTTGTCAAAAAATTAGAAAATAAACAAGTTTTTTTCATAAATATATATATAAATGAAAACAATTTTTTAACTTAAAAGCAAATACGCAGAATCTTTTAACATGCTGGAAGAACCTCTTGATATCGTGATGATTCTCATAGAGCAACCGCGGCATGTGAGCTAAAACTATTGTCTTATCTCTTCCTGTAGCAGGAGATTCTTTACTGAGTTAGTCGATTGATAAACAATTTACAATCCGAGGAGAGCTCATTAACCAAAATAAGTTGAGTATTTTCTGGAAGCCTTAAGCAAGGAATTCCGACATTGAGGCTTATGAATAAACAATAAGCAAATCCTTATAAGCTTAAGGTATGTCTTAATAAGGAATCGCTTAGCAAATAAAAAACCTGTTTATTCTCACATGAATAAAATTTTAAGCTATTGCTGCTTTTGCTGGGCGGCTTAAAGAAAACTTAACCATTGACTTAAAAAAAATGTAAATTATGACACACACACAAACATTTGCTTGTTGCTAAATTGCTTGTGCCTATTGTTGCTTTTTATAACTGTGAATTTAATTTTTAGCTTCAATCATATCAGCAACAGTTTTTGGAAATCATATCCACAAATGCGCCTTCTTTAAAATTTGATCCATAACATTGACAAAATCTGAAGAATACTGTTCCCACAGGTCTGCCCAATACCAATAATTTTTACTAAAGTATTGATGCTTTTACCACTAAATGTACATGATAGATTCTTTAATAAGAGAACACTCCGTTCCAGAGTGAAAATAAAATGGAAAGTTCTCACCCGATTGCTGCAGAATTCCTTCAGGAACTGAAAAACAGAAGCTGAAAATATCCACCCACTTTTTGATTGGTTTACCACAGTCACCAGAATAAGCTTCACCATTCGAACAACTTGAGGCATAGTGATCCTCTTTATTACACTTGTAGCATGTAATCGGAGACCGTGTTGATTTCTGTTTTAGAGATTCAGCTTGACCTGGTCTCAATCCTTCTGCACGGTGATGCCTTGTGACCAAATAAATCGCATCGATAGCATTTCACAGCCGCATTATTTGAATCAAACTTAAAACGCTTGGCACTAGGACGAACGTCACTCTCTTTGTAAGAAACAGCTTTCATTTTGCAAGATGAGATGACCTGCAATTCATTCTCCAATTGCACTCTAGAATTAATGTCCGCCGTGAACGCACGGTTAAGAATCTTGGAGTAATTTTTAAACCAATGGTTGGAATAATGTACTTTTAAACCATTTTTTATTAGAATTAATACTTTTCAAAATACAAGAAATTTTTTTTAGTTAAAGCTGTACTTTTTAACAAAAATGGAATAAAATTTGATCTTTAGTACCCCTTTAAAGTTTAAAGTTTAATACAAAATAATTAAAAAGGAATAAAATCGGTTTTAAAAACTAGTACAATTGGAATAGATTTTGAATTAAGATAGCCATGAACTTAGATTTAATACAACATGTATTACATTTTAAGTCATGCTGTATTAGTAGATAGGATATGGCGATTCTGGGTCAGGTGGAGCAAGCCAATGACGTCACTCCGGTACAGCGCCATCTAGTGGGGGCTTTTTGCTCAAATGTGCAAAGGTGTATGTCTTTGCTAAAAGCTATTATGGTGTATGTCTTTGCTAAAAGCTATTATGGTGTATGTCTTTGCTAAAATCTATTAAAAATTGGCAAGTTTGGTGTATGTCTTTGCTTTATTTATACTTTTAAATTAGCAAGTTTGGTGTATGTCTTTGCTGTAAGCTTTTAAAAATTGGCAAGTTTGGGGTATGTCTTTGCTTTAAGCTTTTTATCTTTGGCAAGTTTGGGGTATGTCTTTGCTTTAAACTTTTAAAAATTGGCAAGTTTGGTGTATTTCTTTGCTTTAAGCGTTGGTCATAATTTTATACGCTGAAAGTAGGCAAGTATGGGGTATGTCTTTGCTGTAAGCTTTTAAAAATTGGCAAGTTTGGCGTATGTCTTTGCTTTATTTATACTTTTAAATTAGCAAGTTTGATGTATGTCTTTGCTTTAAACTTTTTAAAATTGACAAGTTTGGGGTATTTCTTTGCTTTAAGCGTTGGTCATAATTTTATACACTACATTATCGGTAGTGGTAGTCAAGCGAGTTCTTATCAGTGTTTGCATGTTTTGTTTTTCTTAACCCTCGCATTAGTTATAGCAATGACTCAAAAAATAAATATATATTTATAAGACTTCTAACGTAGACTGCGTGGTGGCATACTTATCAGAGTTCGCATGAGTAAACGAAATACATAGCAACCAGGAAGAATCAAGAAGTTTCTAGAAGCTTCGAGATGCAGAAACTTCGAGAACATTTTAGAAGCTGACTTATGTCATTGTATGCCGAAGCGAATGGTGTGAGAGAGAAAGGGAGAGAGAGAATTTGATAGTAAGAGAGAGAAAGGGAGATAGCAAATAGCGCGATCCTATACAAATAATACTTCAGAATCAACCTAACCTTAGCCAATGCCATAGGTATAGGGGGGCACCCTTTATATATATAGGTATATATCTTTACCTACATAGGTATATAGGCTACTCTATAGGTATAGACTATCAGTTTAAAACGAATACGCATAATGTCAATAACAATCTCTTTAAGCGGAACCACTTCAACTCTTGTAGCAAAATATTTTCCTCCGGTTGAATTACCTACAAGATATGTTTGTGGACTTATAGACTTTGTATCTATTAATTCTATACCAAATGTACATGATTACAATAATTTATTCCATATCGGACCACATACTATTACAATTCCAGTTGGTTCATATGAACTGAAAGACATTGCTTCTTTCTTAGAGTCAAGTATAAAATCCATTGATGATTCAATTTACTTAAAAATTGAGCGAAACAATAACACCCTAAAAACTGAAATTACTTCCTCCGAAGACATATATTTTTCAAAACCAAACAGTGTAGGACAGTTGTTGGGATTCAGTAAAAGAAAATTGATAGAAAATGAGCTACCGTACGAGGAATTTATCAATGTGGTTACTATAGAGCCATTACAAGATATAGAAAAAACAAAATATATAAATATAGATCAGTCAGGTACAACTAGATATTTTCAATCTGACTTACCTTTGAATATTACAAATGTAAATACAATACGTATCGAAAGCAACTTGACAGATGGATCATATATTAATAGCACTTTGGTTCACACTATTCACGAATTTCCTCTAGATGTTCCACCCGGATATAAAATTAAAGAGAAACCTCAAAATGTCATTTATTTACCTGTCAACTGTCAACAAGTAAGCAACATAATGATTAGAATCTTGAATCAAGACGGCGGCCTTATAAATTTTCGAGGGGAAAAGATTACCGTAAGACTACACTTCAAGCCAGAACAATTATAATTATGATTATTTATAATAAAAATAAGATACAAAGAGAATTTACAGTTAGTCCTACATCAGCACTTGAACGAGGAAGAAGAAGAGCTAACAAACCATTGACAAGATATAATATAGAATTTTTAAAATCCTTGGGACTTAATCTTGGGAGAAGAGTCAACAACAACTATTACTAAACTGCTAAAATGGTCTGTACTATTCAACAGCTAACTGCTAAAACTGATCTGTGCTGTTCAACAGCTTACTGCTAAACTGGTCTGTACCACTCAACAGCTAACTGCTAAAACTGATCTGTACTGTTCTACAGCTACCGGCTAAAACTGTTCGATAATTAGTCAATCAATCACAATATCGATAATCAATCAACCAATAATTCAATATGAATGAAATACTCAATGTACTTCAACAACCTATGTACGATGAGAGTATTATAAAAAGAGACTATCATAGTTACTATCCATACCAAAAATCGTTTAACAATAACGATGAAATTCGTATACCAATTCAAAATCAAGATCTCTTTGTCTTACCAAGTGAGAGTATGATTTACATTCATGGTTTTATAGTAAAACAGGAAGGAGGAAATGATGTAGTAACAACAGGTGTGAAATTTAAAAACAACTTTGTTTCATATCTGTTTGATGAAATTCGTTATGAAATTAATGGTTTTGAAGTTGATCGTACACGTAATCTTGGAATTTCTTCTAGAAGCTTCTAGAAACTTCTTGATTCTTCCTGGTTGCTATGTATTTCGTTTACTCATGCGAACTCTGATAAGTATGCCACCACGCAGTCTACGTTAGAAGTCTTATAAATATATATTTATTTTTTGAGTCATTGCTATAACTAATGCGAGGGTTAAGAAAAACAAAACATGCAAACACTGATAAGAACTCGCTTGACTACCACTACCGATAATGTAGTGTATAAAATTATGACCAACGCTTAAAGCAAAGAAATACCCCAAACTTGTCAATTTTAAAAAGTTTAAAGCAAAGACATACATCAAACTTGCTAATTTAAAAGTATAAATAAAGCAAAGACATACGCCAAACTTGCCAATTTTTAAAAGCTTACAGCAAAGACATACCCCAAACTTGCCTACTTTCAGCGTATAAAATTATGACCAACGCTTAAAGCAAAGAAATACACCAAACTTGCCAATTTTTAAAAGTTTAAAGCAAAGACATACCCCAAACTTGCCAAAGATAAAAAGCTTAAAGCAAAGACATACCCCAAACTTGCCAATTTTTAAAAGCCCACAGCAAAGACATACACCAAACTTGCTAATTTAAAAGTATAAATAAAGCAAAGACATACACCAAACTTGCCAATTTTTAATAGATTTTAGCAAAGACATACACCATAATAGCTTTTAGCAAAGACATACACCTTTGCACATTTGAGCAGAAAGCCCCCACTAGATGGCGCTGTACCGGAGTGACACCATTGGCTTGCTCCACCGCTCCACCTGACCCAGAATCGCCATATCCTATCTACTTGTATTATGTTTGAATACTTTCCGTCTTAATTTTCAGATTTATAAAATTCTTATGTCTTATGATTCAGAGTTACTTTTTCGGTTAACAAAGCACATAAATTTTTTGTGAAACATTTTTTATTTGATTATGGCGCACAAGCAACGTTTACTGCTTTCATTTCAATAATGACGTGAGTTCGAAACCTACAATAGGAGTTAGTTTAAAAATTATATAAAAGAAAAAAAAAAGAAATTGTGTTAACAAAACCAGTTCTGTTTTTAGTACGCTATAGTTTAAAACCGAATACAACTTGTAATAAGGTTTTTATCTGGTATTACAATATTAAACCCATGCGGGAATAAAACTTAGTTTTAGCCTTTGGAGTGGTTTAAATTTTAATACAATTTCGGTGTCGCCATATATACAGTACAGGATTTACTAAAATTTAGTCCAAAATTTTTAACCGTACGCCAGTAGTTTGGAATAAATTTCGCAATGTGTGGCAAAACAATGGAAATAGTTGCATTAAAGCAGTCATTAATGTTGCAACGTACGAGGCAAGACTACCACCATCTCTGCATTTTTCATTATTTAACTTTACAAGAAAAGCGGCGATAGTTTCCGAGGAGAAATATTCAATAGAAAAATCTATTGCTTCTTGTGTCTTGCTCATCGTAAGTGTGCTTTTTCATAATACAAAATGAATGGGTTCATTTAATTAAAGATATGTTATTATATCTTAAAAGTAGCAGGATTGCAAACAAGTAATCGCTCAATTTATTTCTTCGTTTACGAACAACGTGAAAACGAAGGTAAGAATATGTAATTTGAATTAATCGCAATTTTTAAAATGCACATACGATAACATCAGCTGCGCAATTTAATTTCTTTGTTTTTTAAACCATAAACGAAACAAAATAGATTTTGAACAGCATAAGGCTATCATGAGATACAAAAGATAAATTTTAAGATTCTATTGATTAAAAAATTATAACAAAATAATATGTCATAAGTTACTAGCAAAAAAGTAATAATATTACTGGGTTCTAATACTTACGCTGTCAATAATAAGTTACTTTGCCAAATTAAGGAAAAAGTAATATATATTAGTAATATATTATTTTTTTATTTATTTATTTATTTATTTATTTGTTTATCAATTGTACAATAAGAACTTAGTTCTTTTAATGTACAGTTTCACAATAGGTACAAATATGCATGCTTAGCAAAAATTGACAAAAGAAATCATTTAATTTACAAAATACAGATTAATTTTTAAGTTTAACTTAATATATAGATGTAATTCTATTTAAAGTTTGATTGACTACTAAGTAGAGAAAGAGTTATTTAAAACAGAGAGAAAAATTTAAAGAGGTAGAATAGAAATAGAAAACTGGTTAAGAAATATTTAAAGAGTAGAAAAATACTGAATTACGGCATGTCTAAACTTTGTCGTCTCCTTTATAGATCTTATATGGCTTGGTAAGGAATTCCACAATCGAGTGGCATTAATAAAAAACATTCTTGTAGAATTAAGATAGTTAAAGCTTGGTGGAATTAGCATGCAACTTCTTGATGATTGACCGAACTGAATTTTCTCAAATAAGTAATTAGGCGTTTTATAAGTCATTATTTTATGCAGGAAAATACAATTTCTGGCATTTAAGTAACTAACAATATCACATTCAAGAATACTTTTTTTGAATTGCGAGATATGGTCAAATTTGCGTAGCCCATACACATAGCGTGTGGCTTGATTAAATGCTAAATTTAATTTTAATAAAGATCTCGAATCTAATTTACTATAGACACATTCCGCGTAAGTTATTATAGGAAGCAAAAGTTGCACAACAAGCTTACGTTTCATTTCAACAGGCGTAAATTCTGCTGAAGCCCTGAGGTTACGTAACATGTAGTAAATCCTTCTAACAACGCTGTTGATGTGGCCAATACAGGTTAACGTTAATGTGAAACCCAAGATTTTTAATTTTGCTAACGAGACCAAGTTTATTGCCACTTAAAATCAGGTCCGGTATGTCTTCGAAGAAAACACTGTTTTTACTGATAGGTAGCACAAAAGACTTAGATGCATTGAGCTGAAGGCCATTACTAAAAGCCCAATGGCCTATGCTGTCTAGATCCTCATTTAGCCTATATACTAAGTCTTCCATAAGACCAGCTCTGCGAGAAAGATGTAATTGAATATCATCAGCATAAGCATGCATGGATGAATATTTACATACGCTGAAAATATCGTTGATAAAAATGGAAAATAGAAGAGGCCCAAGCACAGAGCCCTGTGGCACTCCACTGCAAACAGTCGAATATTTGGAAAAATTTTCGCCAACCTTCACTCTCTGTAATCTATTAGAAAGATAATTTTTCAGGAGGGACACAGAACTGTCACAGAAGCCGTACCTATATTTTAATTTATAACAAAGCAGAGAGTGATTCACCGTATCAAAGGCTTTCGAGAAATCGAGTAAGCACAGCAAAGTTACCAGTTCATTATCATACGAGTATCTGATATCATCTAGAATCTTAAGAACAGCAGTTGAGCAACTGTGACCAACGCGAAAGCCTGACTGTAATGGAGATAGCAGTTTTTTTTGAGACATATAGTTTGATATTTGGTTGGCCAATAGGGATTCGAAGATTTTTGATAAGGATGATAGTATGCTGATTGGTCTGAAATCACTGGGCTCGCTCGCTACTGTTTTTTTGGGAACTGGTAGAACAATTGCAGATTTCCATGAGCTTGGAAAACATGATGTTGTAAAACAGTGGTTTAAAATATGAGTTAGTGGACTGAGGACAAATGAGAGAATGTGTTTCAAAAATCTGATATGTATTCCATCTACTCCTACTGCATTAGATCTGATTTTTTGAACGCATTTTCCAACATCGCTTTCATTTACCGCAGAGAACTCAAATGTTTGTTCAACATGATGTCTTGGAGTTTCAGGATTAGTATTGACAAGGTTTTGTGTACTCAACAGGAAATAATTATTAAGCAAATCAGGGTCAATAGAACATTCGGACCTAGTAGTGCTGTTAATACCAAGTTTTTTGACATTATTCCATAGAACCTTGGCTGGGAGAGATGTTTTAAGTTTGGATGAATAATACAATTTTTTAGAATGTCTAGTAGTAAGTATTGACTCATTTCTTGCAGCTCTATAGTTTTCCCAGTTTTCTGCTGTTTGATATTTTTTCCACAAGCCGTGTAATCTGTTACGCTTATTTATAGTATTTTGTACTCGGCTATTGAACCAGGGGCAAGAAGCATTCTTTATGGTAGCAGTACGATAGGGAACATGGCTAGCAAAAAGCCTATTAATTATGCCCGAAAAGAAAGATAACTTTTCATCAACAGTTTCACTACTCCATACTTCATTCCACTGAGTTAAACTAAGTTCTCGAAAAAGTGCAGAAAAATTTATATTTTTAAAATCATAATATGAATAAGTATTTAAGGACACAGTGCGCATGAAATTAATATTAAGAGTACAAAAGATTAAATCATGGTCAGACAAGAAATAAATTTGGTCAAATAGTAAGACAGAAGACAAGTCAGATACTATGAAGTAATCTAGAAGACTAGGGTTATCATCCAAAAAAAACCGAGTGGGCATTACATTATTAACAACGGACAGACCGACAGACGAGATACTTTCATACAAAGTTTTGGTGACATTATTATACAAGAGGTTGACATTAAAGTCACCACATATAACAAAATAGTTATAGTCAATTGACATGTCAGATACTTCAGAAAACATAGCTTCTAAGCTATTATATTTACTGGGGTTATATACACACGATATGAACAACTTAGTACAATTGTCATAAACACATATATTAACAAATTCGACACTGCAATTTATTGATCTTTTTAGAAACTTAGCTCTCAGATTTTTACGACAATATATAGCCACCTCACCCCCCTTTCTATCTAGCCTATCATTTCTAAAAATATTATAGTTATCTATGCAGTAAACAGAATCACACACATCATTACAAAACCATGTTTCGGACACACATATTACATCAACGGACGATTCCTGAAAGACATACTTCATATAGTCAAGCTTGCTCGAGTTTAAGCTTCGCGCATTCAAATGAACTATTTTTAAGCCAGAGTGCCTTCCACATAAAACATTAATAAGCGTTTTATTATTAACACCACTGTGGTTTATATTAGAACAAGACATTGAGAAGATAAGGAGGACAAAGTTTAGATGTAACAAAACAATAGCTAAAATGGTAAATTACTTTTACTTTTTTTTTTAACCAGTTTACTTTACAAAGATAAATACAGAGCATAGCATTAAAATTAAAAAAATAAAGATATGAAAAACATATGCTAAGAGTGTAGAAAATGAATAGGCTCGAGACTGAGTAGGAAAGTAAGAGAAACACATGAATTATGAGACAAAAGAAGTTAAAGAGAAGTATATAGTAATAATGTTGTTCATATGACTCAGAAAAACTTATAAATATTAAGAGACAGTTGTATTATATTAGTAATATAGTAAAAAATAAATAAAACACATTCATAACAACACTGGTTATGATTATTCCGATTTAAATACATATTTTTATCACTTATATCCAAACCCAACACAGTTGACCAGCTTATCTTTTTTAACTGGCTTAAGTAAGTTTATGCATCAGCGAATTTAATCCAAATGCTAACGATGACTTAAGCAAATAATAAATATTATAGTATTACATGGTATAAGCTGAGTAAAGAATATTTTTTACAAGTCATGATGATAATTGATATTTAAATAGTGGTTTGTTAATCACTTGAATATATATCAGCTGCACTATCGAGGTGTAGCTAAATTTAAACAACTTATAGTAATTATTCCAAAGTATTAATAAATATCGATATACAGTTATAAAATAAAATAATCTCGTTCGTAAAATAAATCCACTTTGAATTTACAAGTGCTAAAATAATTAAAATTTTTCAGTTACCCTAGTATACCCTCTCTCTCTACCCCACAAAACCAATTAATTTCAAATACTGCTAAATAAAACATTCCTGAATTTATAAGCTACACACTAAAAAAAATTCATCTTCCCAATTACTTTTTGCCAATGAGAGAGATTGAGCTTTATGCCGACTCCGAATGGCTTATGTTCTCAAGAAGCTTTTCATGGCAGTTTTTACTGCAGTTTTTACAATGTCTGCAGATAGGTGACGGCCGAACAGAAAAATTAATTCAATTGAAAAAACTTTCTGTGTCAGGTGGGATTCGAGCCAGGGTTCTCTGGCGTATGGGCCACACACTCTACCCACTGCGCCACGGCCGCCACAAAAGTAATCAGTAAGAAAAAGCAAGCAGAAATTCTAAAAAACACAGATTAAAATTATTTTTATTGATTTATTACAATAAAACAAATTCATATTGATATAAATTGAATCAAATACACAACTTTAGCAAATACTCCTTTATTGGTTTTATTTTGGTTTTTGCTTTAAATTTATTTTGACTTGTTGCCAAATTTTTCAAATATTTTGATATTTTTTTCAGGTTTTTTTCAAATGAGGAGACATAAAGAGAAAGCTCTATTATATTTATTATCAGTACAATTGCAATCAAATCAACTTTATTTCAATTACAAGTGCAATCAAATTCTATAATATTGAAGAAATACTTTTCTCTGAGTGAAGTTGTGTGCAATTAGTAACCGCATCACCCCAATCTAGCCGACATTCGTCTCTAACTCAACCAATCCAGAATCGAACCCACAACGATACACAATTGAATGAGAAATGAACAATAAATGTGCATTTGCAAATATAATAAAAGAATTTATAATATAAACTTGCAAAACAATATCAAGAATGCCAATGTTTGTACTACTCTAAAGCTTCCAATGTGACAATTAAATGAGCTATAAAACCAGTCAATGAAGCAGTGTAGGTTACTCTAGGGCGAGCAAGTGTGCGAGAGGAGGAGCTGGTGAAGACTAACAGTGTAGAGGTGAAAAGGCAAGAATGGAAATAAACCCATCCGAAAGAAATCAATGAAAATTGAAAATAAAACAATCGACTACAAAAGGAACAACCAGACCGCAGAGTTGAATGCAATCAAGCGGGAAAGTGCAAAGGAAATCGGCCAATAATTAAAATAATTAATGAGCATTTTTCCCAAAAAAAAGAAGAATAAACCGAACAAGGAAAAATAAAAACAACCCAAAGCAAACACTTCAAAAGCATTAAAAATTGACCAACACAAGGCACCACAAGACACAGCATCCTGTCAACCACCACAAACGCTGCAAGAAGCCAAGTCAACAAATGACTTTTAGAATCAGTTCATTCAATTGCGAGTTTTCACACCATTCTGCACCGTTCCCACTCGTTCTCTTCTCACTACCAACTGAACAGAACTTTGAATAAATGACTGTTTGGTGGGCGATAGAGATAAAATTTTTGAAATAAATGCAAGTTTCTAGGGGAAAAAACCATGCAATCCAATGTTTACTACAACCCTGCTGAGTGCAAATGGAGCGAAAAAGGAAGTATGAATGTATGTACCATAAATAGTAGGTAGTAGTTTGAAAGAAAGAACTTTTTTAGTTAGATCTTATTTGAACAGCTTCTCACAACAGAGTTTTTGAAGCTCCGCTTGGTTAAAAGTTTAAGATACCAACTTTCAACCAAGAAAGCACAGCATGGCTTCGACCAACTAACCGAACGTAACCATGTAACCCAGGAACTAGTTGGAGGCGACAAAACGAAGCGACATCTTTTTAAGTATTAAAAGTTTGGTAATTAAAAACACAGAGACATACATCTACAAGGTCTGAAATAAATATCAGTGCATCTGTTACACTAGGTTTAGCAAATAGTAAAGGGGCAAAGTGAGGGACGAACTGAGCTATGGGTTGGTTGAGGTGTAAAAACCATATTTTAAGCGATTGCGCAGCCATCATAAAAACTTAGCATTATAAGCATTTATTTTAATGACTTTTTAATTTTGTTCAGCGAATACGACTGCAACGAAAGAATACCGACACAAAAATTATGTAGTGGAAAACGACAAGTGAATTTTAAGTAGCCTACTTCTTGGCGGCAAACAAAAAGTTTCAAGACTTAGAAGTGACGCAGAAAGTTAGAAGATGGTGCTGAGTTTAAATGAAAAACATATGTTTAGAGGCTATTTATTTACGACGATTAATGAGAACTTAATGCGAACTGTGAACTTGGTCGAAGAAGTAGAACAGGTTATAGAAATAACATTCAAGTCATAGACGAATTCTAACCCCAAGCATTCGGCTCCTTTTATCTCAACATAAAAAGCTCAGAGTAAAGTATATATTTTTAAGTATCACAGTTAAATTTGGCATTAAAACCATTATGCTTAGATAAAACTTCGGCAGGCTTTTTTCTTTGTTCTGAATACCTATGTGAGAAATACTTATGTTCCAACCACAAACGTATCACTGACAACGTGGAGCAGCGCATCATAACATTTCAGCCATCATAATTCCAGCAATAAATAACACAACACTGTCGTTAGATACCAACAATCGAGACTGTCGACACTAGCCGATACTGCAGATACACCAGTTCGCTCTTCAAGATACTCCAACGAAGTTTTTTAGTGCTTTATTTTAAGTGCTTTTTTCTGATTTGTATGCATGAGTTGTAAGCTGGAGCCGTTCGCCCCGATTAAAGGCGCCTTCATAACTCCCCCTCGAAGTACATATTTAACATTCTATATAGGAATTTATTTTACTACTAAACGCACTCATGTTGTATTATATTCCAAACACATCTTATCTCTGATGAATGATTAAATTATCGAAGGCACTTAATCATGTACATACGTCTGAACAAATCTAGTATTTTTTTTTTTAGTAGAAAATCGATAATATTTTATATCACGGAAAAAGTGCGTCGTCATCTTTATAATGTCTTAAACCTTAATAGTTTCAAACTAGTTACGCCCACTACAAAAAAAAAAGAATGAATGAAACAATGTAAAAACTATCAATATAATTAACTTTTTTGATTTATTCCAGAGAAAATTCTAATCTCTGCACTTAATGAATGAAAAAAGCAGTAGGAAAGACGATTTCTCCGAGAAGTTAATTTAAGCAAAATTGCTTGCTTTAAAACTTTTCTCGAAAAAAAAAGTTAAAAATATGTATTATGCAATAAATGTGGGCTTGCATCATGACGGAACGACAGAAGAGATGACAACGGCAGGACATTATACAAGAAGAGGACGAAACTATTAACACTGAACGTACCTAAAATCGAAGTGACGGCAATATTTTGAAAATAAAACAGTGAGAAAACCTGAAAGGAAAAAAAACAGAAAGAAGAAGAGTAACGAACGCTAGACTGACACAATGCATAAAGAAATAGGTTAAAATAAGAAAAATGTAAACTGAAATATAACTGCAAAATCAGAACTAACGGCATGAAGATAAATTCGTAAATCCGAGGCTAACTTAGAAAAGACACAAGCCCATATTTCTAAAAAGTACGCATTTTAAATTCGTACTATTATAAAGTACGAATTTAACTTACCGTGCGAATTTAAGTTACAGTAATATTTAAACTGCCAGGCACGAATTTAACTTTGGTCACGAATTTAAATAATAAAATTACCAATTAACTTCATTTGATAAGAAATCATTTTGATATCGGCTTGGATATTTGGGGTAAATAAAATATTTGGGGAAAAATACGAAAAGGATTCCTTCGTATAAATTTTCTATTAAGGTCAAGTTATTTCTGAAAAAGTCATAGTACACAATTTGAAATGAAACTAGTAAGAAATGTAGCTTCGGCAGGGTACCGGAGTTAAAATAACCCGTCCCTCCCTCCCTCTCCCCCCCCCCCCCCCCCAAACCAACCAAGCTAAATCAGATTCGAAGTCTTAAGGGCCTCCGGGAGTTTTTCGAAGAAAAAAAGACACCATTTTTAAACTTTTTTTTTAGTTTTTAGCAATTCTTAAAAAACTGAATTTTTAAGAATTAGTACATTTAGAGCTTTATGCCAAGTAGTTTCATGAAGCAACAGGTTGCCACAACAACAACGTTCTTTACAGAACAACCACCAGCAGACTAGACTCGTTGGTCGCTACACCAACTCATCAGTAATCTTCTGTGGGTTATGCAGTCCATTAACTTTGAAAATCTTATAAGCACACCTTCTGCTAAAACCAAAGGTTTTTTGAACCTTTGCTTTGTGTTAAGAAGTAGAAAAACATTGCTTTTTAAATTGGAAAGCACATAACTGCAATTCCGCTTTGGTTTTAGCAGAAGGTGTGCTTATAAGATTTTCAAAGTTAATGGACTGCATAACCCACAGAAGAGTACTGATGAGTTGGTGTAGCGACCAACGAGTCTAGTCTGCTGGTGGTTGTTCTGTAAAGAACATTGTTGTTGTGGCAACCTGTTGCTTCATGAAACTACTTGGCATAAAGCCCTAAATGTAATTCTTAAAAATTAAGTTTTTTAAGAATTGGTAAAAACTAAATATAAAATAAAAATGCCACAATTTATTTTTCATGTTAAAACTTTTTTATTAATCTGTTTTATTTTAGACCAAAATTTTGTTAACATTATTATAGTATAACTATTGAGGATTTATCCCTGACATTTTGGTCCAAAAATGTTCGTCGATAACGTAGAAAAGTGCAATGCCGCGAAAGACCTTAAATTTGCGGTGATCAAGATATCTGGAGACTGGTTAACCTGAAACAAAAAAAATTTTTTTGGTTTGTTAAAGAGTTCTGGGGCGTTTGATCGTGGATTTTTAAAATATATTCATTTTTGACAAAAGGCGGGCGTAAAACGAAAATTTTAATTTTTTGTACACAAAATTGAGGTCGTTTAGGTTATAAAACCAAAAGTATGTATCCAAAAAAAATCGAACGATTAAATGCCCAAGAGATCTTCACCAAACCGAAAAAAAATTTTTTTCAGATGAACCAGTCTGTAAATATCCTACTCACCGAAAATTGTTAAGGTCTTTTGCGGCATTGCTCTTTTCATCCTTATCGACGAATATTTTTAGACCAAAATTTAAAGGATAAATCTTCAATAGTTATACATTAATTAGCTTAGGCGAATTGTTTTAAACGAATTTTAACAAGACGAATTGTGAATAGACGAATTTTCCTTCAAATTGAAAACGAGTGTCAATGATATTTTACCTCACCTCACCCCCCAAAATTTTTTCCAGATCAGCCTCTGTTTCACCTCAGCTAATTTCGCGATAAGATAAACTGCATTCAATACACTTAATAGCCTGATTTTGCATTCCTAACAAAGCATTCAACGAACGATGGCTATGCAAACGATGTTGAATTCAAGCGGAAATATGTATTTCGAACGAAGCTTATCGTTAGCTCATTCGACAAGCTTTTGTTTGATATGTACGAGTACACTCAAACTGTTATACACAAGCAGTTATCAAATGTGGTGCTGCCATATCAAACACTAGGGAAGTTTTCTGTATTTAGTCTACTTACTTCAAAGATTTTTTAAATATGTTGCTTTGATTCTTATATGATGGCAGTGCTTTTTGCTTTTGTTCGGTTTGTGTATTCAATAAATAAACTTTGAGCAATTAAGTGGTTTGCGGATTTGTTTTTCATTATTATTGTTTTCAGTGATTGAGTGCTTGCTTTTGACATAACAAAATAAAATGTATGCAACTATTGCAGTTTTTACTTTCATTTTATGTATTTAAAGTGCTTCACATTCTGCAGACACTGTATGTATATATTTATATATTTCATAATTTATTTACCTTTAGGTTCAGAATTTTTCATTTTTTAGCCATTATATTAACGACTACAACCACAAAGATAGCATAAAAGTGTTCGTTTGATTTTGACGTTCGAATTCGTGGTTTTAGTGCTCATTAGAAATACATATTGCAAACATGTAACTGTACTACGGCATCGTTCACTGGCTGATCAGCTGTTACTACGTTGTTTCGTTGTTTGATCGATTCGAATTACAAATATCAAAAACACGAACGAACACTGTTTTGAATGAAGCGATTGATCGGATAGGAATACAAAATGAAGCCATTAGAATTATCCATATTATTACGCAAGGGCATTTTTTGTGACGCCTATCAATTCTATACTGTAGAGGCGATTTTCAAAAATAGGGTAGCAATTGAAAGGTCTTTCTCTGTAGATGTGCAGTAAGGTTTTAATTTTTGTTAAATATTGCGTATTTTTTAAAAAAAGCTGAAACAATTTTGTATGAAACAAGCCTGCTATCTTTATTTTTGTAAAAGTATGCGATAGATTTTTACTGTAATGCTATGATAAGAAATAACTGGGAATTTACTTAGGAATTCAACAGAAACGTAGTTTCTATGAAATCCTTGGTTCAAAGGTAAAAATAGTCCTTAATATAAAAACAAAATTACCCATCACTAGCTATTTTTTTATTTTTTGGTGTTTTAACGCCAGACGGGATTACTAGTTAATTTTTATTAGCATAGGAAAAAATACCCAAATGAAAGTAATTTGTTCCCCCACTTCGATTGGATGAAGACCTTAACGCGATTTATTTCAAGTAAAACATAAACAAGAGCTTGGAATTAGGAATAAAAATAAAAAACAAGTCAGCAACATCAGCACGTGCAAACAGCATCGTTTAATGCATAACAATTCGTAAATATAAGCCCAGCCCCACACACATCACGCCTCCATCAACAAGTGTATTACAAAGACAAAAACAGCAACAAAAAATACGATAAGGCTCACAGAAGGGTGATTCCACAGAGAATGATTTTAACTGCAATAAACTGAACTAAAAATAAAGCCGACATTTTTAATTACTCTATAAAAAAAACTGGTTTGTGTCTGTGTGTATTGTAAATTATGTTTAATAATGTTTTTTTGCGGTTTGTTTCGCTATTTTTACTATCAAGGTTGTTAAATGACACAATTGAAGATTGGAAGTCAATCTAATCAAGATCCATATAAATGCATAAACAACTTTTATCAATCGCAATGTTAAAATCGCCCCATTAGCACACGAAGATAATCAGTAACTTAAAGAAAAGAAGATTCTGAATAACTTTTGAATGAGTAAAAAAATCTTTTTTGTGAAATGAAAAAAGGGCGTGGCATTTTTTGTTATCTTTTCAATATTAATAACCATTAACTGCATCTTGCTCTATAACGAAACGAAGACCTATAACGAACGAAGAAACGATCGACAATATAATTTGGTATGAAAAAATGTAGTGCTTACCGTGTCTCGCACGATCGAAAGTGTTCGTTTCGTTTTACAGCAAGATGCAGTAAGTTTCGAAAATTTACACGAAGTTCTAAGCTAAGTGAAGTTAATTTTGTAAATCAAAAAATAAGTCAACGAAGACACAAGCCCATATTTTTTTAAGTAAAACTTTTTAAGTGAAACTTCTTATGACACGGAGTGCAAGTCCAAAAAATGAAACGGAAGTAAACAAAAACCGCTACTAGAAACTCGGAATTTGGATTTATAGCATTGGTTGGCATTCTAATACTAGCAAATAAACAGATTTACATGCTGCCATAAGAAACTCTTGATGGCAGAGAAAGCTCTTTGTTCGCGTGCGCCAAAAAGACCGACAATGATTTATAGATATCTGGCACAGAGTTTATCAAAATAAAAGAGTGACATGCCCTCTTATATCCACATAGACGTTATATATGTAAATCAGTATAGAATTTGCAAATTGGGCAATAAATCATTAACCGGCAATAAATCTTAGAAATAATATTATGGTAGGACGATGAAGCTTGCATTGTAGGACTTAAATCAAAAACTTTATATGGGCGACTAAATTTGGGCATTATTATTGATATAAATCGATACAGAACCGAAATATTAGCACAATTAAAAGATAAAATATTAGCACAAAAAGAAATAGAACCACAATTAATCGGAAGTGAAATTTAAAAAAGAATGATGTTATAGGAATTATATCAACACTTAAATGATAAAATTTGGAATTTGAATTAATGGTATTTAGATAAAGGTTATTTTAAAAACTTAGCATTGCACGCCTACCTAAGCAAAAGTGCGCAATTTTTAAAAAATTCATTTAATTTTGGCACTATACAACCTAGTGCCTAAAAAATTTGTCAGTATTTTTAAATCTTCAGACAAGAAACACTAATTAGTGTATTTATATTATTAATTATATTATTATTAATTATAATTAAAACTGAGTGTGGCAGACCTCTTCGTACAAAAGTGGGCCTACTATATTTAAGAATATATAGTATAATTTTGATTTGACATAAGCTATTTAAGCAAAATTTTTAAAGTTTTTGAATAAAAGTGTGATGAATTTTGAATCGATAAGGGTGTGGATGATGGGTATGGATAGTTGGTTTGGTATCATAGAGTATGGTATAATGGTATAGTATAATGGTACGGTATGATTGGATGATAGAATGGTATAGTATCATGATAGTATGATTTGGTATGATATCACGTGATGGTATGGTATGACATGATGGCATGGCATGATGAATACGGTATGATGTTTGAAATGAGGGTCATCATATATGGTAACATGTGATGGTATAGTATGATTTATGTGACCACCTAAGCTGTACGTAATTTTACGGTACTGTACCGAAATTTAAGCCAATCGTACCATTTACCGTAGCGAAGCTTTGGTACACGAGAGTGTACGTTAATTTCAAAATAGAGAATTTTTTACCGAAATCTGATACAATCAAGAAACAATTTTTTTCTTTCTGTGTACTAGAAACAGTTCTTATTTTGATTATTTCTGATGTCAAAATCAGCTATTGGTTGAAGCAAAAAGGTGAGTTAACTTTATTTTTTTTATTTTTTTTTTTTTTTCATCCGTTCATTAAAAATAATCATGTCAAATCGTGATGTTAGCGGTAATATTCTTAACCACAATTTTTCCATATTTTACAGTGGGAAAAGAGACATTGAATCGCACAAGAAGTCAGATCGTCGCAAAAAGGCACAAAATGCCAATTTTTCCAGTCAACAAGCTACGAATTTTTTTCAAAAGTTCAATATCTACCAAACTTGTTCGAAATACTGTGCGTCAAAATAATTCGCGTTTGCTCTCAATTGGTCAAATTCAGTTGTGATCGCACTAAATGCGAATCTATTGCTATGAATGTTTTCGCTCCATATGTATTGGAAGAATTACACAAAGATTTCTCTTATTGTCACTTTTCCAGATTAATGAAGGGCGCTTCGAACCATTATTCAAATATTATCGTCAATCTTTTGAAATCTCCGCTTCACTTTCAGTGCTACTGAATGAGGGTGCCAAACCTCCTAAAGCTCCGAGTCTGGATGTTTTGTCCGCATGGTCAGCCGCAAGTGCTTTTGTCAAAGAAATCTATTTCCAATATCCCGATTATGTGGTCGATTTACAAGATGATAAACCAAAACCTCTAACACAAAATGAAATGGACTACATTATGATTAAGTAAGGATTATCTCGACGGGATTCTGAAATGTTGGCCTCATTTTTGGAGCGAGTTCGTGTCTTAAGTCTTATTACCATTTTCTCAACTTTAAACGCTCATATCTGCTAAACGCTATCACTTTTCAAAAATCTAATAATTTTCTGCTTACCTACATTTTAAGACCTTTCTAATGATATATCAAGTGTTGCTGAAGCATTTTTAGATTTGCTGGAATAAGGGGACCCTTACAGGAATAAATATATGGAAGATAGATTCTATACTGTTGATATCTACAAATGCGTTCACTTACTGCAATGACATCACAAGTTTAGTGAATAAATTGGGAATGGGGTACATCGCTGGTGTCTGGCGATTTTTCACTGACGATTTAATTTCAAGCTTGAAGGCTGTACTGTTGGACATAAGAAACAAAAAACCGTCCATTCCATTAGCAGTGGGTATAAATATGAAAGTATGAAACACTCGGCGATATATTGAAGAAAATAAAATATGATGAACATAAATGGAAGATTTGCTGTGACCTCAAAGTAGTTAATATATTGCAAGGTATTATTACAAAGGGCGGTTTTCCAAAATATTTTTTTTCTTTTGCAATTAAGATTCGCGCAGCAAACTTGATCAGTACAATTGTAGAAACTGGATAAAAAGAAATCCTGAAAACGAGAAAAGCTTAAATTGCTAAATTAGTTATTATTGAAGAATATTAATGATAAATTGCTTTTACCGCTGCATATAAAATTGAGCAAAATTCATCGAAATGGCTGTCAAAGAGAATGATCAAGTCTTAAACTGCTTGAAAATCATCTTTCCAAAACTCAGCAATGACAAAATTATACGTGGTAAGGATAATAATAGTGCGTGCGTTGAGTTGAGTTGACGTGTTTTTGATCGCTCCATTAATTTCTGCAGTTAAAAGCAAATAACTTGAAGAAAACTAATAATATAATTACAGCGCGGAGCAGTTCTATAAAGAATCCTAAATTATACCAACAACAGAGTTCAAAACAATCAAAACCATTGAATAAACAATTAGAGTGAATAGCAATAATATTAATTATATACTCGTATAACATAATCATTTTCGTGGGAAAAAAACAAACGAAGAGAAAATATGAGCACAAGAGCAAAAGTTGCGCTTAAACCAGTCTCCTCTCCGGCATCTTCTAACGGAGGGCCAGCATCCCAGTTTGCTGAATCATCTGTGAGCGGCTTACTGCAGCAGTCGCAGAGCGAAACTGAGAAACAGATGGAGAAACAGAAGCAGTACATAATAGCTGAGCTACGGTCGGCATTGAAAACCTCGGAGGACCGAGTCATGGAAAAATTAGGTGAAGCAACAGCCGAAATTATGAATATTAAAGCCTCGCTGTTGTCCTTCGAAAAACGAATTTCGGCCGTTGAGAAAGTGTGTGGGGAATTTAAAGTAATTCAGTCTGAAATGAATGACTTTCGAAATAAGACTTTGAGCGAAATGACTGACTGTGTTTCAAAAATCGAGACTGGTCTCTCGGACATGGAAATCATCAGGACTGAAGTGAGGACTTTGAAAATACAATTTGCTAAGCAGGAAAATGTAGCTGTTTCTTGTGATCTGAGATTGCATGGTATTCCTTATATGGACGGTGAAAATTTAATGTCCGTTTTCCATAATATATGTAACTCCATTGCCATCACACCACCCAACATCAAAAGTATTTTCCGTGTACGTGCTAACAGAAACGCTAACAGAAACACTACTGATGGCATTATAATAATTAAATTGGCTACTCCATACGATAAAAATTTCGTTTTGAGATCTGTGGCCAAATTTAGAAAAGCTAATCGATGTTCTCTGCGCTTGCATCATGCCGGGATGAATTCTGATGTTCCAATATATTTGAATGAGAGTCTTACTAAAGATAATTATGATTTACTTCAGAAGGCTATAGGGTTAAAAAAGAGACAACAATTAACGGCAGCTTTTACTCTGCGAGGTCTTGTTTATGTTAAGCTCACCGAAGCCGAAGCTGCAAGATGTATTGGTTGCATGGCTGAATTGCAAGAGATCATCGCAAATCAAGCGACGGCTGAGCATGAGAACAACAACCACAACATGGACTCTAATGGTGCTTGTTTTTTTCGTGCTGCTGTGGGCGCACAATGACTTACGCCGGCTCTCTCCACAATTTAAGCGTACCATATATATTAGGCTGACCATATGTTTTAGGCTGACCATAAGTATATGTTTATTTCAAATGTTTAATTTTTGTCTTTTTTTGTTTATTATTTTAAGTAATTCTGCATTAACTTGTAAGCATATCTTACTTTTTTATTTCATTTTTATATGTATTTGTATTATAACAAAGAACTTTATAAAAATTGCACGGGGTGGGAAATATTACATTGAACATGAACTCTTTAAATAGCACAAATAGTAGGTCCACAGACAACACATATGCTTTAATTCGCGTGTTATGCAAACAAAGAAAAGGTTTAAATGTCTGTCACATTAACGCACAAAGTCTTGTAAAGAAAATAGATGAGTTTAGATATATTTTTGAAAACTCTGATGTTCATGTTATATGTGTCTCAGAAACGTGGTTCGTTCCTGATATGCTGGATGACTTGTTTAAAGTAAACGGTTATAAAATATTCCGAGCTGATCGCCTGAGTCATGCCGGGGGTGCTGCTATTTATGTGAGAAGTGAAATTTCGTGTAAATTAAATTGTAAATCTCAAATAGGTAGTTCTATTGAATATTTGTTCGTTGATGTTATTTCTGGCTCTGAAAAATTACTTGTTGGCTCCGTTTATAGGCCCAATCGTTATATCGACATGTCCCCATTTATAGAATCTGTTCAGTGTTTGTCCTTGTCTTATACGAACATCTTAATTGCTGGTGACTTCAATAGTAACCTTTTGTCTGAAGATAATTTTATTAATGAGGTTATTTCTTTAGGCTTATACTCTGCTAACATGACGTACCCTACACATTTTACTAGTACTGCTAATACTTTACTTGACCTTTTTTTATTGAATGACGTATCCAAACTTTTATTTTATAATCAACTTTCTTGTGCTAATTTTTCTAAACATGACTTGATTTTCTTAACATATGACTTTCAATTGTGCAATAAACCGACTAGTTTTAGCTTTAGGGACTTTAAAAATATTAATTATACACAACTAGAATCTGAGGTTAATATAATTGATTGGAATATAATATATTATACCTCTTCTGTTGACGAGCAAGTTGCGATACTGAATAGTTGTTTAAGTTACTTGTTCGATAAATTTGTGCCAATGAAAACTAGAAAAGTTAAACCAAGCGATCGTCCATGGTTTAACGGTACTATAAAAACACTTATTCAACAGCGTAACTCTGCTTACAATCGCTGGAAGCGGTTCAAAACTTCTGAACTCCATAGCCAATTTAAGCAAAAAAGAAACGAAGTTACTTGGGCTATTAAAACAGCTAAAACCAAATTTTATGAAAACAAATTCAGCAATGCTGTAGACAATAAGCAGACTTGGAGTTTGATTCGTGACATTGGTGTCAGTAAGAAAACTGATTCATTAAGTGCAATAAATGTGGACGAGCTTAACAGCAATTTTGTTAACATTCCTATGCCTGTGATACAAACCAATGTTTATGAAAATTCCATCTGTGATAATAACTGTGATATTAGCTTTAGTTTCAGTTGTGTTGACCAACTTGATGTGTTAAATAGTTTTCTGTCCATTAAATCAAATGCTATAGGTTTTGATGAAATTCATCCAATATTTATAAAAGCTTTGCTACCAAGACTCTTACCAATATTTACCTTTATTTTTAATTCAATATTAACAAAATCGATCTACCCATCTTGCTGGAAAAAAGCTAAAATAATTCCAATAGTGAAAGCTGCAAATGAATATAGGCCAATTGCAATCTTACCATTTATTTCTAAAGTCTTTGAAGACTTGATGTGCAAACAGCTAAACAAGCATTTCTGTGGTAACGGTCTTTTAACCGACCGTCAATCTGGCTACAGGCCGAAACGTAGTTGCATTACGGCACTGATAGATGTAACCGAAGACATACGAGTATATTTTGATGCCAGCAAAGTAACTTTTTTGACCCTTCTTGACCACTCGAAAGCTTTCGACACAGTTGATCATGATATCTTGTCTTCTAAGCTAGTAAATATGTATAATTGTTCATTGTCTGCGTCTAATTTAGTGTCGTCATATTTACGAGATCGGTCTCAATCAGTATTTGTGAATAATGTTACGTCTAAATTTTCTTGAGACTCAAGAGGTGTTCCGCAAGGTTCTCTGTTAGGACCATTATTGTTTTCCATTTATGTTAACGACCTGCCCAAAGTGTTGAATTTTTGTAAATTGCACATGTACGCTGACGACGTTCAACTTTATGCAAGTTGCGACTTAGACTCCATGAATAACTGTGTCAAAAGTATCAATGAAGACTTATGCAAAATTAATGACTGGGCGCTTAAGAATGGATTGTGTTTAAATCCAAAAAAATTTAAATGTATTGTTGTTTCTCCAGTCTCTCATACCTTCATTGACTCTTAATGGATCGAACATTGTTTTGGTGGAAACCGCGAAAAACCTCGGTATTACTTTCAATAGACTCCTATCTTGGAATAATCATATAAACTGCACTGTTGGTAAAATTTACGGCATGCTTCGTACACTTTGGGTTACACAATATTTCACTCCTCGCAGAATAAGGCTCCTCTTGGCAAAAACATACCTAATACCTACTCTACTATATGGGTGTGAATTATACGCTAATTGTGACTCTATAAGCAGACAGAAACTTAACGTTATTTATAACAACATCTCACGTTATATTTTTGGACTTAGGCGATCGGATCACATTTCCACGTTTTCTAGACAAATTTTCAATATGACTTTCGACAATTTATTAAAATTCAAAGTACTTGTGTTTTTACAGAAAATAATTGTCTACAAAGAACCTAAATATTTACATGACCGACTACGCTTTCTCAGATCAAATAGATCAACTCAAATTATACAATTAAGGCATACTCATTTGATTTCGGAGAAGCAATTCTATATAAATTCAATTCGTCTGTGGAATTCTCTACCTGCCAATATTAAATCTGTTACTAATCCCGTGCAATTCAAAGCTAAACTTTATAATTATTTCTCTTTGTTGTAATATCTTTAATTTTTTATTTTTATGTTATCACTTATAGTTTCCGAAAATTGTTTAAAATTAATTATCAATACTTGTTCGGCTGGCCCGACATTACATTATACGAATACAACCGTTTTAAGTACTACAATGATTTAAAAATTGCGTTATCCTAGATTTTTAACTCTAACTTTTTATTTTATTCTTTTCCTTAATAGTTTTAAGTTAATTTTGTTATTTTAACTAATTAATATTATATTACTTCCGCTGATCATGAACAAAATATCACTAATACTATATTAAGATTATTATATCTTTTGTATTAGAAAACGAAACACTAATAAACTAAACTAAACTAAACTAAACTAAACTAAACTAAGTTGTCTCCACAAATTTCTTCATATCTACATATGTATGCGGTCCTTAACTTTGCTCCATTATTGCTTTTAATTTTTCTCAAATGATTTTTTTTTTCTACGTACAGGCGTACTCAATGGGGCGGACATCAAAAAATAATGAAAAGCGAAAGCTTCACAAATGTGCTGACAGAAAATCACATAAATGCCTGGAACGCTCTAAAAGATGTGATCGAGGGCATTTTAGGGAAGATCCGGGTACAGCGAGACGAAGTTAAAAAATTTGTGGATACAATGCTGAATTTTTTTCATAAGATCAAAGCAAGTATGACGTTAAAATTACATTCTTCCTACAATTGCCTACCGAATCAGACGAACAACGAGAGCGATCCCATCAGGTCACCATGCCAATGAAAAAAAGGTATAAAGGAAAACAGCTGGATGCATTGCAATAAGTTCGTGGAGTCACAAAATGTCACAGTATGAAAATGAAGGCACAGAAGACGCGAAGCACACTGCAAATGGAGGACACACCGAAAGAGGCATGCCCTTGAACATTCTATTCTGCCATGGATCTGAACCATCAATAAAGAAATCGAGAGCATCAACTTCACAGGCGTTTACTTAAATTTATATCAAGAATAACATCTTCTTTTACCTTATTTTAAGTAGATGATAAACTAAAATATCGATTTTTCGATTTAAAATATCTTTAAAAAGAATTCAAAAAAATGTTCAGTGTTTCATTTAAAAACAAATAAAATTTAAAAAAAAAATAAAAATACAAGAAATAAATATCCGCAAAAAGAATAAAAAATATTTGCTTTATGCGATATTAATTTAAAAACGATAAAGCAATGAGTTTCGGCAGTCGTAAAAGTCTAAAGTATGGATGTTATTATGCTTTTCGGTGAAAATAACTGCATGTTCTTAAGGGACATTTTATCTAATTTTTTTTTTGAGAATTGGATTTTTTTTTATATAAGTCAGTTCATATATGTCTCAAGAATATGCAAAAAAAAAACTTTTTCAAATTCTCCGCTAACTATATTTTTAAACCTGTTTTGCTAGCCGTCAAGCGTGTTTTTTTTTCTAAAATTGAACAAATGACTTTATTATTCTCGAGCCCCTCTCCTAGCTCTTTCAAATAGCTTCTTTTGTATTTATTATGTATTATATTATATTATTGATGTAATATATTATTGAATTTGTATACGAATGAGCATAGCCAAACGTCGCCAAACTGAATTGGCCAAAAAAGAAAATCGAACCAGCAAAAAGAAAAAGGTCAGGTGTAAGCCTGGGATCGCAGACAACTGGTTAATTAAAAAAAAATATTTTTTTTCATTTTCATCAGAAACAAATTTTTCGTTTTTTTTTTCTTCAAACCACGTTTTTACTCTTTCGACTTAATATTTCTGTTTTTCTCGAAACATATTTTTTAAAATCGATGTGCAAGAATGCACAATAAGTATTAAACCAATTTACTTCACAATTGCTGAGTAATTAAAAAAAATATATTTTTGAGGGTCTGACATTTTAAAAAAAAATCCTCAAAAAAATTTTACAGCTACTTTTACCAAAAATTTTAGGCCTTTTTTTTATTTTTTTTATTTATTTTTGGCCGCCATTTTTTTTAATTATTCAAATCCATTTATTCAAATTTTAATTACTTTTTTAATTATATATCAAATTTTTTTCTTTTTGTTTCAGATTAGCCAATCCCGAGAAATCCTGCACACCGTTTTTTCTATTTTTTTTTACTGCTTTATTTACGCACGTGTGCCGCGGAAGTGATGTCAAGAAAAAAAACAAAAAACATTTTTTTGATAATTTTAATAATTACGTAAGACAAAAAAAAATACTTACTCAAATTTCTTCTACCGTTTTTTCACAATCCTTGCTTAAAAAACTCATCAAATTACGATAAAATTAGTTAAAATGTCCCTTAAGAATTTTTCAGTTTTTACCCACAATTTTGTTTGAAAATGTGGGCACTTTTCGTCATTTTTGCGGTTTTGAGTTTTTTCAGGTCAGTTTATTCTGCACTATTTTATTCCTAGTCTGTAGCTAAAACTTTGCTAAGGAAAAGAAAACAAAATTCTAAGCCGCTTACGAATTATAGCCATGAGAAAAATTCATTTTCTTTGAAAAATAAACTTTAAGCCAAAAGACAAGATAAAAACATATCACATCGGTAGTCAAACTAGCAAAACCCAGATAGGGTTTTGTTGTCAATAGTCAAAAAGTTGTTTGAATTTAATGACCTCAAAAATGTTTCACAGTGTAATCATTACACGAAAGTAATCATTACTGGCCAACCCTGAAAAAAATAAATAAATTTCATATTGGTGGTAAATTCTAACCAAACATTCAAAACTAATAAAGTAAAGTATGTTTTCATGGCACCTGTAATGCAGATTGGCCTACAATGGCAGATAAAAATATGTAGCAAATGAATAACGTTGAATGCTCATAGCATGTAGCTAATTAAGTTCCCGTCTACGTTTGTGCAGCTTATTCGATTTAAGTTTCTGCATTGATGTCAATGTCAGCAGCATAAACGTAGAGCTTGACCATCACTATATTACATCAATTATTTTTAAGCAAGGAGGCGCCATACCTTAAACGTTGTTTACTTAGATTAAAATCAAAATTGCATCCAAATAAAACAGCGAATAATAAAACAGAAATTTCATAAGAAAAATTGAGGTATTATACATATGTAAAGTTACAAAAATCAAAACATAAAATGTAGAAATACATATTGAAGAACATCTGAAAATTGAGAAACATTTAAAGCAGTATCAAATCATAATTAATTTCAAACACATTTCAAATGTGTTGGCACTCAACAAAGGACACTCAACCAAAAAGCATGTTCCTAGTTGATGGCTAGGAGTTCCTACTAATTTCTTCACATATCAGCGCTGATCACCTTAATAATAAATTCCTTATTTTCACAAACGTCAACCCACTATAAAATAGGTACAAACACATTGTTCAAGCAAAGCATCTACATCATGTATACGTAAGCATCATTAATCAAATGTCCAGACAAGTGCTACTTCAGCTGTACTCTACTCTAGAAGAAATTGAATAGGGATAAGAGAGCACCAGCAGCGAAAGTTAGCACCCTTAAATGAGAGCTGTGTGGTTGAACGAACTTTCAAAAAAGTAGAAGACTTTCTTAGAAACCCCAAAAAAATAACGAAGATGAGTCCAAAAGATTATAGTAGTTGACAATTTTTGTGTTAGCTGACATTGGGTGGGTAGGGGTGGTAGAATTATATGAGGGTAAAAACAAGGTAGAAAAAATTATTTAATATCTTAAAAGCACAAGAAAAAAAAAATTAATCACGTCTAGAGCATGACGATTTAGAAAAGAATTTACCTAAAATAATGGAGATTAGACTGAAGTTGTTTGAAAAGATGGAAATACTTTGTCAAACTCAGGTCTGACATTAGATGGCATTAGATAAGTTTGAACCAACGAATGTGTAAAGTGTGATGGAGGGCCACAGCAGAGCAGAAAAGAGAAGAAACAAAAAACTGGGAAATGTACGTGTTTCACATAAAGAAAGATAAACTCCCATCTGTGCAGGTACTAGAGCAGCATATGAAGAGATTTATGCGCACTCCACTATGACATTGCCAGATGTCGGTGATATCGGTGATTCCCTTTTTCTGCATACAGTATAATTGCTTTCTTAATTTTTAAGTCTTAGTTTCACCGTTTTATCTCCAGTTTTCGAATTCACAATAAATAGCTTTTATGTTAATTTAATTTATAAGCAAACTCATTTTACTATATACAGAAACAATACATAAATAGCAAATGTGTGCGTATTACAGCTAATTTTATATTAATATTTGGACAAAATATCTAAGCCTAAAATTGTTAGTTTTCGTTAAAAACAAATATAACATTTTATTATTACTTACTTTCTATTAAACGACCATTTTAATTTATAAAATATTTTTTTTTTGCCTGAAAAAACAATAAAAAATTCTAATAAAACTGAATGCTGATTTTATTTATGAATTTAGGTCAAATAAAATATTCGTTGCTGTTGGCTTTCGTTAACGGCAAATGTTATGTTAAACTTTGAAATAACAAAATTCTGCAACACTGGCAAAATTGGTTTTCTGTTGATGACAAATGTCAAATTTTTGCCATAAACAAATTGTGTACCTTTACTTCAACACAACTGAGTTCAATGCAGTTGCATTAGTAGCACTAGACGAAAATTAGCCGACTGAAAATGCAATTGATGATGGTGCAACAAGTTAAGCAGAGCGCGCAGAAAACCAGACAACGACGGGTCGGGGTTCGAATTCCAATGATGGAAGTAAGAAAGTATCAATTTTTTCAAATAAAATTAATATTATGTGTTTACATAAAAATGTTTATATAAAAAAAATATTTAATTTTAAAAATAAAAATAAAAAGTATTCTTCCAGGGCACCAAAGTCAATATATTTTTGTGTATTGTTAAAATTCACCATAGCAAGCGCAATGCAATTTTTAGTAAAACTAACTCCGTTGCATTGCGTTTCGTTATTCTTTCTTTATTTTAGACACAACTGAATATTCATATGCGGCAACTACATCTCGGAAACGAAGTATATTTGGCGAATTTTTCAGTTGCGGCAAACGAAAAATTTCTTTGCGTGTATATTTTGTAGTATCCCTATAGGAACAAACTAACTTGTTTTTAAAAACAACTAGTTAAAAAACTAGTTTAAAATAAACCAGTATATGTACTACTTTGAATTATATTAAGGCGGCAACTACTCTGATGTTGGCATGTTTTAATTGAAAATGTTTATTAGATTACAAGCTTATATATATTTAACCATGTTATTTCATCAAATATTATTAACTTTTGGCCATCAGTAATAGTTTTTAATTGGTTATTTTAAAGCAATTAAAAAAATAATTTAAATGTAACTAATTTAACAAGTAGTTGAAAATATATGCAGACGACAGTCAATTGACTTATTTAGCGGACATCACCATACAAAATAAGTTAGTTCGTTCTATGGAAAAAAGTCAGAATTTCAACTAGTTGTGGTTGACAAAAAACTACTTTATCAACTACTTTTAAATTAGTTGATTTTCCTACAGGGATTTTATCATTATAAATGCTAAAAATTTCGTATTTATATTTTATAATTATATTTCTTATTAAAATTTTATATCAATTTCTATTATAATTACAATAAAATTTTTATAAATCTTCGAATATGTTTTTTCACAAAGAAATACTGACCATAGAAAGAAACAAGAATGTTCTATGGGTTGCATTTCCTACTGCAACCAATGTACTTTATTTACAATATCATTGAATACTGTTGAATTTTTTTAATTTACGTTTTACATGGAACTTTTATGATTTGAAATGAAAATTCAATTCAACAACAATAACAAAAGTTTCCTTATTTAGAGGTAAGAATTGTTCTCACTTTCGTAATTAAAGCAGTCTATAGTTACTCTGGTGACTATTGATACCATACAAAAATAAGACCGTAATTTTTTTAGTAATAATTTATTTTTTAATAAAGTGTCAGAATCTATGAAGTCTTAAATTTTTTCTCAAGATTACTGATTTGTTTTTTAAAATCAATTTGAAAAACTAAAAATATTTTTTAGAGATTTATGGTCTATTTCAAGATTGTTCCATTTGATTGAGAAATAATGTACGCCCAGCCCAACAGAACCAATGGTAATTTTGTTCTGACAAACGATTAGTTCTATAAAATAAACAAGTTGAAAGAATTTAGTATTGCCTTGGCGTCAAACCTGTTTAAATAAATTTAAAATTAGAGATGATATATATCGGTACGACAAGTTGATTAAAAAAATTAAAAAATGTGTTATTACACGCTCTACATTATATCCGTTTTGATAACTGTTTCCACACAATCCCGTTTTAGTCAAAAAATTCCGAAAAACAGGTAAAATCCCTACACCTGGCAGCTCTGGTAGAGCAATGGTGGAAAGCAATTAAGGAAATATTTCGTTTCAAAAGGGATGCAAGCAGAACAATAAAAATATTCACTTCTCTGTGATGAGAATAGAATAGTTTTGGAAACAGAAAATGTGGCCAAATTTTATTTTAGAAAATTTTATGTAAGGTAATTTTGTTTTATCTTTTATTTAATATCTAATTTTTATTATTTTTCTAGCCAAAGTTTATGTTAGAGTGTTCTCCTTACAAAGCTGTAAACGCGTATCTAATTATTTATATTTCACGCACACCACAAAATAACGTATTTTGCTTTTTGTGAGACACTCTCACCACATGACATTTTTCTTTATTACCCTGTAGGAAAATCAACTAATTTAAAAGTAGTTGATAAAGTAGTTTTTTGTCAACCACAACTAGTTGAAATTCTGACTTTTTTCCATAGAACGAACTAACTTATTTTGTATGGTGATGTCCGCTAAATAAGTCAATTGACTATCGTCTGCATATATTTTCCACTACTTGTTAAATTAGTTACATTTAAATTATTTTTTTAATTGCTTTAAAATAACCAATTGAAAACTATTACTGATATTACTTCGATTAAAGGTGCAAAAAAGAAAAAAAAAAAAAGAAAAGATGAGAATATATGTATGCATATATGTATAATAATAAATGAACAATTTTACAAGAAAATAATATAAATGCCTTAATAGATAAATTAGGGTGGAAAATGCCTAGAACCGAAGATTTATTATATTTTAACTGACATCTAACTTTATTATATATAAAATTTAATAATTACTTAAATTTCATAATTTTGAAGAAAAATACTAATTTGGAACAAAGTTATGAATAGGAATACAAATATACATAAATATTAAATAATTTTTAAAACAGACTTTGAAATCTTTTTATATATTTGCTAAAGATGTTATAGTTAACTTAGTATAGATTAAGTATTAAATTGTTTTCGGACATAGAGCAAAATAATTTAAATCTATTCGTTGTTATAGCAATACGATCCTGAATCAGACTGACGTTGTTCTTCACGTGAAGTTTTCTTGTGGAATAGTGCCATGGTAAGCTGAGTGCTATTTTAAGCAATTTGTTTTGACTAATTTGAAGTTTATTTAAATGCATTTTGGCACAAAAACCCCATACAGGGCAGGCGTAGAGTAAAATAGCCTGAAATATAACTTTTACAATAATAATTTTATTTTGATTGCTGAGCTTAGACTTTCTATTTAATAAGGGGTACAACAATTTTTTAGCTATATTGAATTTACTGATATTATTGTTTATGTGATCCCTGAATAATAATTTTTTTTTCTAGTATGACACCAAGGTATTTAACGTTGTTGGACCATGGGATATTAAAATCTTTTATTCGAAGTTCAGAGCTAGGAAAGTAACAAGGATTTCTTTTTCTAGTAAAAGAGATTGCTTGTGTTTTACTAGTGTTAAGTTTAATTTTCCAATTTTCGAAATATGTAATTAAGTTATTTAAAGCGCACTGTAATTTTGTCACAATAAAAAACTCCAGTGTCATCCGCATATGTAGCAATTTCGCAATCAAAGTATTTGGGCATATCAGAACAAAAAATTATGTAGAGAAGAGGACCTAAAACAGAACCTTGTGGGACGCCTGCTGGAACTTCAGTGAAGTTTGAGGGCTCATTTCCTATATACACTCAAAAAAATCGGTTAGTTAAGAAACTTTGAATTATTTTAATAAGATAAAGAAGGGAAGTTTAAATTAATTAGTTTAAAGATCAGACCATTATGCCAAACTGAGTCAAATGCTTTTTCGACATCTAGTAAAACTAGAGCAGTCGACTTTTTACTATTAAAATTTTGCTTAATATTGTATGGTGATGTCCGCTAAATAAGTCAATTGACTTTCGTCTGCATATATTTTCAACTACTTGTTAAATTAGTTATATTTAAACTATTTTTTTAATTACTTTAAAATAACTAAAAGATAATAAAATTTCTAAAGTTAATAATATTTGATGAAATAACATGGTTAAATATATATAAGCTTGTAATCTAATAAAAATTTTCAATTAAAACATGCCAACATCAGAGTAGTTGCCGCCTTAATATAATTCAAAGTAGTTTATCAATCACTGGTTTTTAAGTAGTATTTCAATTACTTCATATATTGAAGTGGATGCCGCCTTAATATAATTCAAAGTAGTTCATATACTGGTTTATTTTAAACTAGTTTTTTAATTAGTTGTTTTTAAAAACAAGTTAGTTTGTTCCTATAGGGTATCTATACTTTCCAGCTCTGATTAACATCACGCACATAGTGGACACTACATTCGGCATGATATGTATCCGCCTGTTATCACTCAAACCCATGGTAAAATTAAATAAGGTCAACGTGACGTTTACAAAATTTTGCTACGCTTGTAAAAAAATGTTGATAGATAGAGGCAAACTGTAGAAAACTGCATGGTGGCAAGGATAGCGAACATTTTTTTTTTTGAGAGGTGAAAAATGTGCGCTCACCTTGTTTAATTTCACAATGCCCATACAAACACACACATCAGCAACTAGCCACCCTCACCGTTATCACCCTCACCGAATTATTGCATCCCTCAGCACGATTAGGACACCCTCATGCTTTTATTCTGTTCTGGCTCAACAAATGGTCGCCGCTCATACGTAATGTGACCAACTGTACTTCTTTTGGTAGTACAGTACTGCTTTCCGCTTGCTGTACTGCTTATTTTGAAGCTTTTTAATTCTTGTACTCTTCTTCGATATGTATGTCATTTTTTAACATAAAAATTTTACTAAGTATTGCAAAATTTAAAAATTTTAATAAATGTAATCATTTAAAAATTTTAATAAGTTCTGCAATTTTTTATTAATAAATTGGAAACTTAGAAAAATAAAACATCAATAGATTAACTGAGAGTTACGAGTTAAGAGAATGATGAAATAGAAAGCGACAATGACGTTGAACAATTTTTTGTTATGTATTTTTGTAATTATTATTAAAAAATGCCAAAGTAATAATATTTTTTAAAAATAATCAAAAGATTATAGTCACAAAGAAAAAATTCTCAAATATTTGCAAATATTTTCTAATACAAACACAAGCATTGTCTTAAAATTGTTTTTTTTTTTTTGTAGTTTTGAATTGATAAGTTTTTGTAAAATTTGCATTACATATATTTTGCATATTATATTCTGGGTTTTCTTTAATGGAGCACTTTAATTTTTTTATTCAATGTACCTCTTTTTAACAAATAAAAAATTTAGAAATCTATCTTCCTTTTGGTCTGAAAATGTATCGATGTCTTTTGAATTCTAGACCACAGAATATGCTCATAACTTCATGTTATTACAGTATTTTGAAAGACAAGCACTCCTGGTCGAAACCTAACTGTACTGTTATAGTACAAGATAGAGTTAATTCAAAGATAGAGTTTTCTTTGCTAGGTAGAGTTTTGGTTACAAAAAGTACCAGTGCTGGTCCCACAAGAATATCCTTTTGCATTAATCGAACTAACGCTTTTTACCATAAGATATCATATAGCTTGACATCATAAGAAACACAATTGGCCCCATAAGCATTGCCAAAAAAATTAGGTTGCTGTAATGGTTATGGACCATTTTTTTATGCTGTAAAATTTTTTAATTGAGATTATGGTTATGGCTAGGCATGCCAACTATCGTGCGGTCAAATTCTGTACAAGAATCTAAAATTTCAACTCAAAAATTTGTACAATTCTGTACGCTATTTGATATTTATTATAATAATGGAGAAAAAGAATATAAGAAAATTTACATTTTAAAGAAAAGATAACAAAAAGCGACAGGAGAAATAAAATGATAATTTTATGTTGTTGAATCCGGCACATTGTAGAATAATTACAAGGTAGCCGTGGCAGTTCTTTTGGCGACCATTAAATGTCAAAAATAGTATAAAATAGAGAACGAATGGAAATGGCAAAGTAAAAGATGCCGAGATATTACAACCTACGGTTACCTCTCGTTGAGAAAATTTCCAGCTGTCCCGGCTACTTTGTAATTATTCTACCACGATGATACACACTTAAAAACCGACGTCATTTTCGGTTTGTGCGCTAACAACTGGCAAGGTCACGCGTCGGTTTAAAATTTAATTTCTCTTAGTTTGAAATTTGTTTCATTCGGGGTTGTTGTAGAAACCAAGTGCTCTTGGAATCAGTATTGAAACCGACAAATATTTCGCTTGGGAATTACCAAATATTCTCAGTTTTTGTGACACTTAAAAGAGACACCGAATCCGATTCAAACATATATCCGCAAAATCAGAATCCATGGGACCTAAGCGAATTATTTGTCAGTATCAATTCTGATTCCAAGAGCACTTGGTTTTTACTACAACAAAAAATCAACGTTAATTAAAAAAAGCTTGGCAAGCGACAAGGATAACTAGCGATGTTTTAAAGTATCGAAGAAAATTAATCGCATTATTCGATATTTCAATATTATTAGTTCAGACGACACAACATTTAGTGAATCTGTCGTTTAAAGTATAGTTCTTTTTTCGTCATTTGCAAATAAGGTTAAATCCTGACTTCGAAAAATCTGTACAATTCTGAACGATTTTTTTTCTGTACGCCGAGACAAAATTCTGTACTGTACAGAAAAAATCTGTACGGTTGGCATGCCTAGTTATGGGCAGCCAAAAAACATTTTGATTTCGATAATGGTTATGGGTGACCAGTATCAAAAATGGTTGATAAATTACAATTATCTGGAGCTTTACAGCATAAACTTCTTTCAGTGGAAATTGCGTACTGGTTGCGTGGTTGATAGTTGGCCTGGGTCTACCCATAATTTCTTGCACTTGGGATCTTCGATGCGAAAAACTTTTCCTTTTGTGCCGACTAAGCAAGACTTCTGAAACGGTTTTTCACCTTTCGATGTCTCTTTCTTTCAATTGATATGGAACCCATTTTCCTTCTTTTTAGATCTTTCCCAGGACTTTTAGCGTTTGGAAACAGTTGAACAATCGACTTTCAATACTTTAGCGAGCTGTTTTTGTGTTTAAGCCGAGTCTTTATTTAATAATGCTTGCAATTCTGCATCTTCTAATTTTTCTCTTTTTCCTCTCAACACTTTTGAAACGAACAAACTGAGCTCCAATTAACAATCGATGACTTTGAGCATCGGTCTTCTTTGAAAAAAATAATGTAATTGTTCTTGCTAATGCAATAATAATTATTATTAGGTTTAAAGACACTTGAAATTAGAAGAAAAATAAGTTTATTAATTTTTGTATATGATATCATCTCGGGTAATATAGATAACTCCTCATTACTAAATTTAATTAATTTCAATATTCCTTCAAGGCAGTTGCGCTGTTTTAAACTCTTTTATGTTAAATATCATAGAACGAATTACGCCCTAAATGAACCTATCACCAGATCATTGTGTTTATATAATGATTTGTCTTTAAAATATGCTTTTGATTTCTCAATGCCTAAATCATCTTTTAAAAACTTTGTTACTAGTTTATTTAATTAACTTTATAGCTTATTTATTACATTATTTTAATATCTTCTACATCAAATGTATAATTTTTCTAGTCTATAAGGATTTTTCACATCCAAAGACTCAATAAACTAAACTAAACTAATGCTCCTTTTGTAGCATAAAATTCAAAATTTTCAAGGCGACAAAAAAAAGTTGCTTGTGAGTTTTGTTAATAGATGTTCTCCTTCTAAAATACCATATTTGTTACCATTGACACAAAACATATATAGAAGTAATGCACATACGTTACACACCACAGTTACGAACAAAACAATAGAATTTTTCTATTTGCTTTAATGCTACAAAACTTCCAAAAACAACAAAAATTTAAGTTAGTGTTAGAGTTAGTTAGAGTTTTATAGAACTCTTCTTTCAATTTTAAAAACAAAAATGTTTCAAGGATTTATAAATAAACAATAGGACAAAAAAATAAAAAAAAATAAAATGCATGGGACAAAACAATAGGATCATAAAAAGATTTCGATAAAAATTCTTAAAAAAAAAAATATGTATTTAAATCAAAAAAATGTAAAATTTGTTAATAATTTTTTTGTTAATAACATATTTACATCTTTTTGGGACTGACCCAACTAATACTAGACAAGTGCATTCAGGTATGGAGATCCAAACGGATTTAATTTTTTCCCATTATACCTCTTTATTTTTGGGTGCTGCTGTTGGTCTAACTGTTTCCTTTACAGGTTTTAACAAATTGTATATTGAATTCATGCCCGGGGTTAACAAAGGCCATTGCATTACATCAAAACTTTCAAATTGTCCTTTTATTGGCATTCGTAGATATCAAACATTAAAATCAACCATTTTCGATGTTTGACAAATCCACATTTGAAGAAGAAGTCGAAGCCACAGGATTAATATCGGTATTATTTACCGTTTTGAAGCTGTATTTATCTTTCTTAGAAAATAATTTAAAGTAATTTGGGGCTTAATTTCAGCAATTCAAAGAATTCCAACTTTGCGGAAATAGTTGCGGGAAACGAGTTATTTAGTTACAGAATGAATTTTGTTTACCACGAACGCGTGCGATTTTTTAATTGCGGCAAATGAAGAATTTGTTTGTTGCAACTTAAAATTTCGTTTGTGGGAAACGAACTTCTTTTCTCTTAAGCGAACATTTTTTTTTTGCCTGAAAAAACAATAAAAAATTATAATAAAACTGAACGCTGATTTTATTTACTGATTTCAAGTCAAACCAAGTTTTATGATTTTGCCTAAATTTAATTTTAGGCAAATGTTAGTTAAACTTTGCAATAACAAAATTCTGCAACACTGGCAAAACGGACGTCTGTTGATGACAAATGTTAAATTTTTGCTATGAACGAAAAAAGAAATCGTGTACCTTTACTTCAACACAATTGAGTTCCATGCAGTAGCATTAGTAGCACTAGGCGAATATAAGCCGACTGAAAATGCAATTGACGGTGGTGCAAATTGAAGGTGGGCAGAAAGCCAGACATCGACGGATCGGGGTTCAAGTCCCAATGATGGAAGTAGGAAAGTATAATTTCTTTTCAAATCAACGACTGAAACGTTACGAGTCTTAACGAAAATGTTACGAAAAAGTTACGTTTTCGTTCAGCCAGATCGAAAAAAAGGAAAGTTTACTCTATTTGCATTTCAATATGTTTTACAAACAGTCGCATAACGAAACTCTTTATAAATTCGTATAAAAAGTGAATCTGTTCCGATATTTGCGTAACGAAATTGTAACGATTTCTTTAAGACAGCTCGAAATAGTTATGAATTCGTCGGAATTTCTACAAAGTCGTCAACTATGGTTTGCTGGGTAAGCTTATTAGACCCAAAACTTTTGAAAAAGCATTCATTTGAGTGGGTTTTTTTTTCATTTTTAAAAGTGTAAAAAATATATGAACCACGAAATTTAACACATTATGGGGCATTCTACGTAAAGCGAATGACTAAAAATTTTGACATCTAAAATTTCCAACTTGGACAAAAAATTTAGCCCTGTGCGAAGCCTTTTCCAAATAACAGGTTTCGGAAAATCACCTTAAATTTAAATATGAAAAAATATTTCTAAAACATTTTATACAGTTCAATTTTATAGGGATTTGATGATTTTTTAATCATGTTACCAAATTTTCATAAAAAAAAATTACAATCACAGTTTTTTAAGCTTCAGCATATTAAAAATGTTTATTTTTATTATATTAAAAAATTAAAAAACAATTTAGAAGTTCAAAAAATTTTGTTTTTAGTGTTTTTAATATGCAAATAATTTAAATATAAATCCACTACCGATTAAATACTTAAATATTCAAAAAAGTTACTGTATCTTTTTATAAAAATTTATCTAGCAGAGTAATTATTTTAATATTAACGTGAACTTATTTTCATGTGATCTTATATAATAAATTGGGTATAAATACTGGTGCTGTGCAAAAACCAGTATTCGAATTACGGTTTTTAAAAATAGTCTGAAATTGAAATGTGACTTTATCGGAGTCGATTCCTCTAATCAAAAAATTTTAATAAAAAATATATATAGTAATTGTTATGGGAATTGAATCATGAGAAAATGAAACTGTTAAATTTTTAAAGATCTTCAAATATTTTCTTTTGCGCTGATTTAAATTGTCGAAATCATTTTCGAGAACAGTAATATTTTAGCCCTTAACGATAACTCGAACTATGGTTCCCAAAGGTTCAAATAGTTGTACACAAGCTGGGGATCAACAAAAGAGTAAGATAGCCAAGAAGAAACCAAATCTAAAGACTAAAATTTTTTTCTCCTGTTTATATGGAATGTCCATAAAAGTTTTGAATACAAATTCACCAGCTGAACTTATTAAAAAATGTTTGCATTTTTCATAGCTGATTTTAATTTTGATTTTAATAAACTGCAAGGAATCTAACCTATTTTTACCGTTCACATTAATAATGTTGAATTAGTACAATTTTGTCACAGACATTTTTACGGTTTGTGCTAATTTTCGGCATAATACTTTTTAAAAGAAATTAAAAATTCTCAATTTGAATAATTTTGCCACAAACTATAGGCTAAAATCAAAACACTTAATACTCAAAATTGATTTGAAAAAAAAAAAAAAATAAATAAATTCTTCTCATCTATCTTATGGTCATTTAAAAACAGGCATATTCACAAATAGTCTTAAAAGAAAACGGATTTGCTTAAAAATTTTCATATCCTTTCTTTCAGTTATTACTGGTATCTACTTATAGATTTTTTTATCAAAACCCCCCACTAAGGTAAATCCTGGCTACGGGCCTGAGCAGGACATATAAAAAAAAAACGAAATAACCATTTCAGCCCTTGAAAGGACTTTGACCGAGCTTCTTATGATCAGTTGTGTTGTGTGTGTTCGTGAAAAATGTTTGAACACAAATAATCGAGAACTGGGTCTACAAGTTTTATGCCGACTCCGAATGGCTTATGTTCTCAAAAAGCTCTTCATGGCAGTTTAGGTTTGCTATTGTCTGCAGAGAGGTGACGGCCGAATAGAAAAATTAATTCAATTGAAAAAACATTCTGTGTTAGAAGGGATTCGAACCAGGGTTCTCTGGCGTATGGGCCACACACTCTACTCTCTACACACTCTACATAGAACTTTCATATAACTTTTTTTTGGTAAATATGTGGTACACGCAAAGAAAAAACACGTTTATCGCCAGTTTGCTGCAAACAAACTACGTTTGTCGTAATCGAAATCATTTTTTAGAAGCGTTTCAATGGTAGTTGAATGATAATTAAGAAAGCCAGAAAAGGTAGTGAAAAAATGTTTTTCCCCAATAAGAAACTTCGTTTATAGAAAAAAAAAATCAGTTTCTCATAAGCGAAAGTTTGCAATCTAAAAATCTGTCCAGGGCTATCGTATTACATAAATAGTTGGTAAGGTGCTTATCAAAACTATACGACACCAAACAAATTTTATTATAGACTCTCGCCAAATCATTATCTTATCACGTTCCGGGAGCTTAGCTTTACGACGGGTTTTGTATTTTTTGACGTAAATTTTCGGTTTTTTCAAAACGGAGTCATTAACACAAAGTGTACGACCAATTTTTTGTTAAATTTGTGAAAAATTTAGCCCCTGGTCATTATATGTTAAAATTTTGTCCAATCTTCTTTGGATAGCGAAGTCCTTTACGATATTTTAATTGGCAAGTTCTGTGAATCACAATTGATGTTTATATTCAATCTGACAATGACACGAACTCTCTACTGATAAACTTTTAAATGAATGTCGTATAGTTTTGATACGATTGCAGTTAAGCAGAAATGAGTGCTTTTCAACTTTAACTAACGGTACTCCTTCAAATCAGTGATTAGAGCTGATAAAGATACTTTGTTTAAAGTAGTACAGTTTGTTCTCTTATTCTGTGTTTGATCTTTCTTCTAACTGTAGTCAACACAGAGTTACCGAGAATGTATAATAAAATTTGTTTGGTGTCGTATAGTTTTGATAAGCACCTTGGTACAAATAAGGTAGAACTGGTGTGGCTCTTAAATTTTTAGTTAGATGTTTCAAATAATAATTGCTATAAATGTTATTTGGTTATTACAAACTGAATTCGTTATTCAGAATCGAAAATTTGTAGCCGCAATTAATATTCCATATAAGAATATAGTAAATAGATCAGAATGAATTGTTTTTGAGTTTGCCTTGAAAATACTAAAAATGAATGACCAAGTAATAGATTCTCTTACTCGATTAGTATATTTTACAACTGAATAACCTCTTTCACAACTAAATGTCTGTTACAAATACCATCAGTTGTAAAAATTTCAATCAAGGTCAAACTTATTTAAGTTTTTATACAAAATATCTACACTCTAAACGTGTTTCGTTGGTATTTTGTTATTATTTTACTAACATTTTTTTATATTTCCCGTTAAAATTTGAAAGCGAAAAATTTGATAATATGATCGCGCTAATGCTAAGCACATTAACGAAAAAATAAACGGATTAAATTAATTTCAAATAAGAATTTTACCACTCAAACAGAAAGGCATAGTCAAAACCCAGCAAGCTGTCAAAAACGCAGCCTACCATACTTACGTTGAAATTTTTCCAACACACTATTCTGAAGTGCATCAATTCTGTATTCAGAGTTGAAATAAAAGTGAGTACTTTTACAAAAAGCAGCAACTTACTACACTTTTAGTGTAGTAACTTTCTACACTTTCTTCTTTTAAGAACTTTCAATAAGTATGTACTACGTTTTCTAAAATATATAGTTTAATATACTTACTTACTAAGGTGGTCGTAACAACCCGTGTCCGGGTTTCAGCCGACCTCATCAGCTCTCGCCAGGCGCCTCAGCTTTGCGCGCGCCTTCTCCAATCGGATACACCAAGTGCGGTTAGGGCTTCCTCAGCCTGATCCATCCATCGGAGGCATGGTCTCCCTCGTCGTCGTTGACCAGCGAACCTCGCCTCGAGCACCTTTTTCGCTGGAGCTTCGTCGTTCATACGATGGACATGACCCAGCCAGCGTAGTCGCTGCACAGTTATACGCCGAACTACGTCAATGTCATCGTAGAGCTCATACAGCTCGTGGTTCATTGGGATGCGATAGTCATCGCCGACTCGAACAGGACCGAAGATTTTGCGAAGAACTTTTCTCTCGAACACCCCCAGAGCGGCTGCGTCAGTTTGCGAAACTACCCATGCCTCAGCGCCATAAAGCAGCACAGGTAGAACGAGCGTCTTGTAGAGTGTTAGTTTTGTCGATCGATAGAGGGCTCTGGAACTTAGTTGCTTACTGAGCCCGTAGTAGCACCTATTAGCAATTATTGTTCTTCGCTTTATCTCCAGGCTGATTTCGTTGTTAGTATTAATGGCGGTGCCAAGGTAAACGAACTCCTTGACTACTTCAAAGTTATAGCTGCCGGATGAAACGTGGGAGTCTAAACGCCGAGCTCCCTTGTTTGTAGACAGCATATACTTTGTTTTGCCCTCATTTATCGTCAAACCCACTTTTGCTGATTCCTTTTCGATAGCGGCGAAAGCAGCGGTAACATCTCTCTTGGTTCTGCCGACAATCTCAATATCATCAGCGTACGCAAGGAGCTGGACGCCTTTGTAGAAAATGGTGCCATTACGATGCACACCGGCCTTTCGTACGATCCCCTCCATGATGATGTTAAAGAGATCGCAAGACAGTGGATCGCCTTGCCTGAAACCTCCTTCGGTATTAAAGGTTTCGGAGAGGTCATTTCCTACCTTGACGGAGCTGCGTGTGTTGCTCAACGTCATTCTGCAAAGTCTTATCAACTTTGCAGGTATACCGAACTCTGACATTGTTGCGTATAGGCAATCCCTTCTCGGGCTATCGAACGCAGCTTTAAAATCGACAAAGAGATGGTGTGTGTCAATTTGATTTTCGTGGGTTTTCTCCAGGATTTGTCGGAAAGTGAAAATCTGGTCTATGGTGGACTTACCAGGTCGAAAGCCACACTGATAAGGTCCAATCAGTGTTTTTTTAATCGGCTTTAATATTTCACACAGTACGCTTGAGAGAACCTTATATGCGATGGAAATAAGACTGATACCTCGATAGTTGGCGCAGATTGTTGGGCGTCCTTTCTTATGTATAGGGCAAAGTACGCTGAGATTTCAATTTTCGGGCATGCTTTCTGCTAGCCATATTTTGCTGATGAGCTGATGCATGCGCCTTATCAATTCATCGCCGCCGGTTTTTAACAATTCAGCTGACATTGGATAGCTGACGTTGGATAGCAACTCGAACCTCTTCATGGCTAGGTGGTGGTACTTCCACTCCGTCATCGTTGATTGGTGGCTCTGAACTGCGCTCTCCATGGGCGGCATTGGTGGAATCGTCGCCAGTAAGTAAATTGGAGAAGTGCCGTCTCCACAATCTCAGCATACACTGCGTATCCGTATTCAGATCTCCATTTTCGTCTCTTCAAGTGGATGCCTCTGATAGTTGCTCCTGATAGTTTAATATGCAAATTTGATTATTTGCTAGACGCTTTCGAACACTGCATACTTTTATTCACCCGATACTTTGATTTGTTTTCATGTGGGCATGGTGCCTAATGGAAGTGTGCACATCTACCGATTGAATCGAGCCCGACTAAAAAAATCAAATGGGAGGTCAGATTTCCTTTTATTTCAAAGTCTGTCAACTATGTGCAGACTGCGAAGTGGCTATGGCGTGCTATGGCAGTGCGCACACTAGCCGATCAAACAGATTGCCAACCGTTGGCCATTTTGTTTGTTTATGCTGGTTATTTTATTTTTCGTTGTAAATGATTGTGCTTTTTTAATTAAAGTGACTTGCAAAGCACTTATTAAATATATAAATAATAATGCGGCCGTGGTATACTGGCGATAGAACCCAGGTTCAAATCCCATCAATTGAATTTTAATTGAATTAATTTTTCTGTTCGACCGTCACCTCTCTGCAGACAATGGCAAACCTCAGAGAGTAAAACCAGTCCCCAGAGCGAGATCCAGTTCTCGATCATTTGTGTTCAAGTGTTTCACAGAACGTTTTTTTAATTGAATTAATTTTTCTGTTCGACCGTCACCTCTCTGCAGACAATGGCAAGCCTCAGAGAGTACAACCAGTTCACAGAGAGTGATCCTGTTCTCAATAATTTGTGTTCAAGCATTTTACAAGACGCACAACACAATTGGTCATAAGAAGCTCTGCCAAAATTTTTGAAGGGCTGAAATGGCCATTTCGTTTTTTTTTATTTATATTTAAATAGATTAAATTATTAAATTATATGAAGTAGTTGCCACAATCTTTGACGACGTGAAAAATCCAATCGAAGAAGTGAAAAAGTGACAAGAACTTTAAAAAAAAGTGTAATTGGCAAAGTATCCGGAGACAGTGCTAGCATCTACCACCAACTGAATAGTTGGTTTATTGGCTGCAACCATTGGAGCATCAAACTTTCGGGAGACTAAAAGTCTGTAGTATGCGGGTTAGAGCCTCCCCATTAGAGCATAGTACATGATCAAATGAAAGAAGGAAGATGCATGGCTAACTGCATTTTCTTTCTCATTGACAGAATTGTCGAATTATGGCTGTTCCGCTCCCCGCTTGGAGTTAATAGTTTTTTTCTTTTAATTAATTCACAGTTCAGTTTGGGATCCAGTTATTCGAAATTTGTTGAATAACTTTAAAAATATCTCAAAGTGCATATTTTTATAATTTCCCAATAAAAAACAAGGAACTGTTAACAATTTAACTTTGTGCCAATTTCAGCTTTCTAAATGACCTATCATCTTCGTTTTGCCAATTCTAGCAGTCGTGCCTCAGGAATGCATTCTTCTTTTATTATTTTTTTTTTTTTATTATATTATTGCCAGTGACATTGAATATTCCAGGAGACTTTTCGAATCGAATTTAAAGGATTTCTTGTGTTTTTCTATAAAAAAAATTATAAAAACCTGTCTTGGAGGGGAAGCAAAGTAGACAAAAACATAGCATTTTTAAAAATTATTCGTTATTTTAGAATGTATTTTGAGCGATATATTTATATATTCGTAGCGCCTTGAATTAATTTCACATCATTGTACGGTTTGCAAATTTACCACGTCAACCCACACTCATTAGCTGATGACACCAAAACTTGGAATGTAAATGGTACACCACGGTTGCCACCTCAAATTCCCACAAAAAAACCTTTTTCCCACAATAGCAAAAATTAATAACCACGAAAATTACCACGGTACAAAATTGACAAAAAAATCCCATCGCAATTAAAAATAAACACAAAAAAATCCCACGCACTTTTAAAATAACCACGAAAATTCCACGCAAATAAAAAAACTTTTGATGTATTTGGTGATAAATTTGTTCTTCCTGTTCATTTTTATTTTGGTTAAAAATAATAAATATTTCGGAAATGTATAAATTTATTATTTTTCCTGAAGTAAAAAACATACATATTCTAAATTAAATTGAAAATTTAAATTTTACTAAACAAAATTTATTTTTAATATGGAATCAATATAAAAAGGGGCTGTTCATAAATTACGTAACACGTTTAAAGGGAAGGGGTTAATAATTTGTGAGGAAGTGTGACATAAGGAGGAGGGGGTAGTCGGTCGTGTGATACGTCACAACAAAATTTTTTAATTCCGTTTAAAAATTTAAAATTTTATTACGAAAGTGTGAAATAGGGAGCGGGGAAGGGGTCTGAAATTGGCCAAAAACATGTTACGTTATTTATGACCAGTCCCTTATAAGATAAAAAATTTTTCCAATTTATTATGATATTTTAAAAATAAATGGCAAGATAAGATAAATTAAAAACGACAAGACCTCCATACCAAACCGCACTGTAAGACGTAATTTGTTTATTATTTTTTTATTTATTATTTATTATTATTTGACATACCAATGCTACAAGGTGAAAACCTTATGATTAATGCACTGGCATCATTGATTTGTTTTTTTTTTAATATGACAATAAATTTGACGTTAACAAGAATATTCATTACAAAGAGTAATAAAAATTTTAAGTTCAATTAAAATATTAATAATATTAAATAGTGAATATAATATAAAAAAAAAAAGTAAAAACAATTCCTTTTCCAGCGAGGTAATGACAAAACTGGAAATTTGATTTAATTTTACTTTGTAACAATTTTTCAAACTTTTATGTATATGAGGAGAAAAAAAAAGATGATTGCAACGATGAAAAATTATTAAATAAAATTTTTTTGAATTGCACGGAGTTTTGTATTGCTCTAATAAAAGCAGGTAAGGAGTTCCAAAGACGAATTGCGTATATATAAAATTGCCTTTCAGATGTTAGATAAAAGTGACGCAATTGTATTAGCATATAGGACCGATTGGAACGTGAAGCAGTGATACGATTGTGCAAGTAAGCTGGTTCACCAGAGTATAGCACCTTATGCAGCATGAGTAACGTTCGGAATTTTAGAATGTTCTCAAGGATTTTTTTCAAGAAATGTTGCAGATTTTTATTGCGTAGTGGGATACATGATCTGTACGTTTTGATCCAAAAACATATCTAGCTATGTTGTTAAATACAACATTAAGTTTTTGCTTACTAACTGAGTCACAGTTGGCAAAAATTTCGCAAGCATAAAGAAGCGTAGGGAGGATGTATGCTTTACCGATAAGAGATTTTATTTTGGGTGGTGTTAAATGTTGTGAAACCCTCAGTACCCTTAGCACTCCATAAACCTTGCCTATTGTAGTGCCAATGTGGTGTATTCCAAGTCAATGTCCTATTAAAGATTACTCCAAGGTTTTTAGTTGACTCAAGTTTAGTTTAGTTAATTGAGGCGTTATTCAAAATGATTTTAGAAAATTCCGACACAACGACTGGTTTTCTAGAGATAACTTTTTTGGGTTAAGAGACAAGCCATTTTGACCTGCCCAAGTTGTTATGCGTGCTAAATCGTTGTTGATGGTAGATATGCAATCAGAAATACAGTCAAGTTTACAGCTTAAATACAATTGGACGTCGTCCAAACCGTGGGTAAGTCGTTAGCATAGATGGAGAACTTAACCGTTAAGAATTTTTATGTCTTGTTCTTGGCAAATACAGCTTGGGATCTATTAGAGAGATATGACCTGAACAGGTTTACTGCTGTATGAGAAAAGTTAAACATGTTACTTAATTTGGTACAAAGGATGCCATGATCGACTGTATCGAAGGCCTTAGAGTGATCAAGAAGAATTAAAAAGCTAATTTTTTTATCATCAACCAGACTGCCTTTCGCTTAGGAACTTTTTATCGGAGATAAATTTGCTAACTTGCCGATTTAAAACCACTTCAATTGCATTAGCCAAGAACGGCAATATGGCAACGGGTCGATATTCATTGCATGTTTTAGGTAATGGAATGATTTTAGCTTGTTTCCAACATTTCGGAAAAATAGAAGTAGTGAGAATTGTATTAAAAGCGTAAGTTTTGTATGGTAACAAGATTCACTCTGGTCAACGCAACGAAACGAAAAAGTAATATCTGAGCCTAATACAAAGGACGAAGAATCATTTCTACTAGCGTAAACATTATCATCGACTGTAGGCATGGGCATGTTTACAAAATTTTGATTAAGGTCATCCACATCGATATTCACATCGACAGCAGACTGATTTTTACCTACTCCAATGTCACGGATTTCTTTCCAAATCTTTTTTGATGCAACTGCATTTTTATATTTTTCACTATAAAATCTTTTTTTTAATGCTGCTATGTCATTATTTACCTTTTTCCTTATTTTTTCAAATTCAGTGTATAACTCAGGTATTTTGAATTGCTTCTAACGATGGTAAGCCGCGTTGAGTTATGCTATTAGCTTTTTAATAGCACTATTAAGCCACGGCTTTTGTTGAGTTTTAACTCTTTTAGTTTTAATTGGTACAAATTGATTAAATAGCTGAATAATGTTTCGTTGCAAATAGCTAATCTGGTCTTCAATTGATGGCATGCAATAAATGCCTTGCCAATTTGTCCATCTGGCTTCTTAATCGAGCTGTAAATGATCAATATGGTTAAAATCGCGAAAACTGAAAGAATATGGCTTTTTTTACCATTTGGAAGTCAAAAGCTAGGAAGATAAGGTCATGTTTCGAAAAATTTGGAACTGATAGCTGATCATAAAGAAGTATTTTTGATAGATCATTTACAAAGATTAGGTACAGTAGAGTATTAATAGAATTTGAGAAATGAGTCGGGGTCGAAGTGTTCACTGAAAAAAGTCCTAAGTCATGCATATCATTAGTTATTTTCTATAATAATATTGCTGGTAAAGTCTCCTGCAATGAGAACGTGGGGAAAAGATAGAGAAAAATGTTCCATCAGGCTTATGAGTGGTGAAGTATCCACCATACGATTTGGACGGTAGGCAATGCCAATAAGCATTTTGTTGGAACCATTCGATACCGATAAGAACACAGATTCAATTGCACTGTCAGGAGCAGATTTATGTATAAGCTTACAAGGGATGTTATTTCGCACATAGATATCCGCGCCTCCAGCTTGTCTCTCTCTGTCTGCTCGATAAATTTTAAAGCCTTTTAACATGAACAGCGCATTTGGCATTTCGGCATTGAACCATGTCTCAGATACACAAATGAGATCCACATCTGAGCCCTCAAAAACATACCTCAACTCATCCATTTTATTGACCAAGCTTTGTGCATTGATATCGTATGGCATACCTTGAGACCACTTCTTTGCTTGCATAATATACGTATCATCTTAAATGTTTTGTCTTTGGAACTATTTTGATTATTTGTAAAAAACATTGTTTAAATTGTGTAATTCTACGTTTAAAAAACAGAAAAAGCAGCATTTTTCTCTAATATTGTATAAAACTCTACGTGTACAATAATTTACACTTACTTAATTTTATTTAATCTACACTTACAATAATTTTGAAGCTTTGTGTTTTTTCTTTTAGAAATTTTGCACTTGTTTGGTATTTGTTAATACTTTTTCACTATGCAATCAATATTAAATTTGTAACGTCATGCACGATAACAAACAATAACAATCAATAAAAACGAAAACAGCTGATATGCATTTGCATGTTAATTTTAAATACATACATACTTATTAATAGCAACAACAAGAAGATCACCCGCCTGTATCGAAAGTAACCAATTGCTCCTTTCTCGTTAGCTAATTCACTAGTTCTATACGAACTCGCTCCTTTTTTGACCCAAGGTAATGCATAAAAGGGTCAGTTCAATCAACTTCGAGTTTGTATTGCTTATTGTTTATGATTCTGACGTCTTGATTTTGTATCGATGACTTATAAATTAGAGCCCTGCATGAGTATGTTTTTCGCCTCCCTGAATATATTCTCTTGCTATAGAATAAAAAATTTCCTCTATCCCTTTTCTGCTTTGCTCATACCTGATCTTTGTTTCACATTCTCTTTGATTTATTCCGATACAGGAAACGAAGAGAATAAGAGCACGATGCTTTACTAACAACAGCAGGTAGCAAATAATACATTTAGAGTGTAGAAATTGTGAATTGAAGGGGTGAAGACGTGCCGCTCGTCCGTCCAAATCTTAGATTTTTTTCAAGCCGTTTATTTGTGTTCCGTCGGTATCTTTGTGTTTAAACCTAGTTAAATAAACATTTGTTCTTAAATCGTCAAACCAATGTCCGTCAGTGTTTAGTGTTCCTATTTAATTTACTTAAATTAAATCATATGTAAAAAAAAACGACACAAATTATTAAAAACCAAAAAAAAAAAAAAATTACATGCTAAACAAACAAGTTGAAAAAACAAAACAAAACAAGTGATAAACAACAACAGCTTCATGGCAACAACAACGCCAAAAACATCTAATAGCAGCTTTGCTGACGTCAACAACAACATCATCATCATCTGAAACTTGCTTTGCTGAGTGCGGCCAGCAGCAACAACAACATTAAGCTGCAGTCAACGTTTTTTTTTAGCTTTTTTAGCTTTTTTAGGCTTTTCTATGCTCTTCGCCGCGTAAGTAATTGTTGTTTTTTTCGTGTCCGTCAACTCCTCCATCCTCTCCGATTAGTTGCGGCTGTGAGTGAGGTTGCACTGTGGGCAAGGTTGTGTTAAGGTGAAGGCATAACACTTTGCACATATTTATGTCCACAGAGTTTAATCTCAATTAACAGTTGTAACTAATTACATTTTTGCCCTATTTATTTAATATTTGCACGGTGCGAGAATGTCGAGTCATTTTCTCATAGATTTTTGCAAAATACGTGGACTGAGGGCGAATTTCTTCTCGGTCTATGCATATTGTACTCTTAATAGGCCTCAAATAATGGTATTAGGTGAGACCCAGACGAGCGAGGATGCAGATCCACTGGATTTTCATATTCCTGGGTATCACTTACTGCCATTGTTTTCTTCGCATAGGGGCATCGCTCTTTTTATACGTTCGGATGTAGCGTATCAGTGCCAGCGGGGTCTGGGCCCGACCGATCCGGAATTTTGCTCTATGTGGGTTAGGTTCAGGGTCCGCTCGCACTTGCTACATTTCTGCTACGTTTATAGAAGTCCAAATTTAGGGAGGGAGGCTACTTTTAACAAACTAGACTCTCTCTCTGATTTGATATCGCACATTTTGGGGTTGTTCCCTGATAGTGAAATCGTTGTAGCTGGCGATTTCAATGTCCACAACTCGGCTTGGTTATGTCACTCAGGCTAAACAACACCTGAAGGGCAATATATTGAGCTTTTTGCTGAATCGAACCAATTGATTCAACTAGTGAAGGAACCAACTTTTTTTTCCAAGAAGTGATCTGCATAGCCATAACATCTTAGACCTCTTTCTGACTTCGCATCATGAAAAATATGATGTGAGTGTCAACACACCTCTTGGTAATTCGGATCCTTGCACCATCTCCGCTCCCATATCGATATGCTCTACGCTCGCCAAAGTTATGGAGAGCGTAATTAACTTCATCCTTATGAACTATCTGGAGCACAATGAATTGCTTAGTGACCGTCAATATGGTTTTCGTAGGCCCGCTCTACTGGCGACCTTATGACGTTCTTAACTGAAAAATGAAACCAATGCGTTCACTTATTCGGTGAGAACAGAGTTGTTGCTCTGAATATTTCAAAGGCATTTGACCGAGTGTGACATAAAGTGCTCGTGTCGAAACTAATTGCATATGGTGTCGGTGGTAACTTTGCTCGGTGGATCACGTGCTTTCTTATGAATCGAACGATCCATGTTGTAGTCGATGGCATATCGTCCAGAGAGCACGCCATCAACGCAGGTGTACCGCAGGGCTCAGTTCTATCGCCAACTTTGTTCCTGGATTTTATCAACGACCTTCTGTCGTTGACTCACAACCCAATTCATTCGTTTGCGGATGACAGCGGCATTTGCCATTCATATTCATTAAAAAAACGCTCGAGCTCTTTGGAGATTAAGAGGAGGAGGCAACATATGAATGACACACTTAACAATGACTTAGGAAAAATCTCCGAGTGGGGTCTTGCTAATAGAGTAGAGTTTAATGCTAGCAAGACCCAGTGTTGTCTGTTACCCCACAAGCGAATCAAATGCCCCTCTATATGAACGGTGTAGATCTTACGAAGTCAAATGCTCTTTTCTAGGCATTTCAATACAAGCACATCTTCGGTGGGATGATCACATTTTTGATGTGTCAAAAGAAGCAGCCAAGTGCCTTTATTTATTAAAACGGTGTCAGAAATACTTCACTCCATCTGATCTTCGTTTGATCAATACCTCATATATTAGGCCGAAAATGGAGTACAATTCGCACATTTGGGCAGGGGCTTCAAGATCATATTTGGAGCTTCTGAACCGGATTCAAAGACGTGCGATATATTTGATAGGTGATGGAAATGTTTCATCTCCTCTCAACTCTCTTGGGCATCGTCGCAATGTTGGTTGAGGGAGATACATGGCCTGACGCCACCAGGTCGTATGTTTCCTAGGTCCACTCGGGCAGATCTCCAAGCATATCCCTTTACCATTGCAACTTTGCCCAATAGAACATCGCATTACCGAGATAATTCGTTCTTCGGTCGATCAGTAAAATTGTGGAATAATCTCCCTGCGAGCGTGTTTCCCGGCAGTTTCAATCTGTGTAAATTTAAATCAAATCTTCATCGACACTACTCCATCTTTCCACCCTCGAACTAACTATCACCCGTCTTCCGAATCAACACAATGCTTTCGCATTTATAGGGGGCATCCCCTGAGTGCAGGTTAAGTCTAAAAAAAAAAAAAAAATAAAGCAATAAAAAAATAACAAAAATATCAGTGTTCATACCCTGAATATTTAGCGAATATTTTTTTATTCGTTCGTTCGTAGATGTTTTTTGTATTGGGACCCAAAGAAGGGTGGTAGATAGGGGGTAGGTGTGTTTGGGAAAAATGTTGAGGGGAAAAAATTATTAGGGCATATATTTGACCCCTCTAGGAGTTCAGCTACGGCCGATATAAACTATTTTCGACAGCTTTTGTGTTTTTTGTATCCAAGGTAGCGAATAAAGCAACAAAAAATAACACAAATATGCATTAAGAATATCAAAAGCTTATTACCGGGAAAACCCAACATATTACCTCCTCAGTGCAAGAGTGTATGAAAAGAGAACAGAGAACAAATAAAAAGACATTCTCTTGCGCTACACGACCTGTTGTTTACATTTATTCGCTTGCAGCTTTGCTTGCAGTGACTGCTACAGCAGAGAATCAGGGTATATTCACTTGATGAATATATTCATGAAGGGCTCTATTATATGTTTCGAAGTAATATTTTTAAGAAAAGATATTATATAAGGTGTTATTTCATTAAAGAACATGAAGAAAAATAATGTGGTGAAAAAGTAAAAATTTATTAACTGAAGATTGCTTTCATAATGCCTACGGTTTTTTGTATTTTTATCTTTCTGACTAGTGAATAAGCTGGCCATGTAGCACTAGTGAAGACTCCTGCCTATGACATGTTTACGTAAAATTCGCCAGTTGAATGAAAAGAAAGTAAATTGAAGTGGAACTGAACAATAAAAAGTAAGTAAATTAAATTCATTTAAAAAATGTAGGTATATGTATTTATATGAAAAAACAGTAGTTATCATGCTATTTTATTTCACAGTAATAAAGAAGATGGCGCTCTTTTTCTTGTAGCTCCTGAAAATTGTTTGCTGAAGATTTTTTCAACAGTGGTAGCAGACTGCAGCACTTAATGCGCGGCTATTCGATGCGCTTAATGAGAATAAAGGTCTACGTTTTGCATGCGAGATTGCAGAACAACAGATGTAGACATTTTAAAACTTATAAGGCAATCGCGAAAGGGCTTCTTGGAGGTCTCAAAAGACCTAGTGACTGCTCAGAATAGATTGACGGAGTACGAAAATTTGTTCAAACCGTTTAAGTGCATGGATGAGGCTTTTGTCTCCCCAAAACAAGTTTTTGAAGAACTTTTTTTCAAGGCGCCTCTGGAGAATCGCTGCCACGGATTTATTTAACGATAATTTAAATTTTTTTTTCCAAATATACTTAAGAAGTCAAACTATAACATGCATATGACATAAATGCACCAACATTATTCATGTCTCCAAAAAAAAATCATGTAAACATGAATTTTTTTCGGCTTATAAAAATATAAAACATTGTTGTAATTTGGCTGATTTTAAATTAAATAAAATTTATAGAACTAAAAATATCTGGAAAAATATTTTAATTTTGAAATTTTTTAGAAAATACAGGTGCCTTAAAATTAATTTCGCTGGGTCTATAAAAATATTCTGGAAAATTTTCTTATTTCGTACTGCCAGAATGGCAGTTTTGCCTGCAGATGAGTTTTTTAACTCTGCGCAGTTTGGCAGTTTTTTTAAAACAAATGCAGTTTTTCCATTATTTATGCAGTTTTTAGGGTAAAATGCAGATTTTCATAAAAAATATAAAATTTTATGAGATTTCATAAATTCTCTTTAGCAAAACATTCATTATGGTTCAACTACTTTTTTAAAGTAGCCCTGCTTTAAGCTTCAGCCTATTTCACGCATTGAAAGTTGAGCATGAACCAACCTCACTTCCCTATTTGGGCCAATTTGATGCCGCTGAAGCTTTTCCGTTTTTAAGAAAGTTGGTTTGAGGGGAACAGAAAATTCCTGCTGACACAGCAAATGTCGAAAGATTATTTTTTCAAAATCAATATTAACAAAACAAAAATAAGAAGTACACTAGCAATTTCCTGTGGAATATTTAGGACAAAAGATTATTTTAAAAAATGGTGATTTTCAAGCTTTGCAGTATCAAAAACAAGCGTTTCACATTGGTCAAGAATTTTTTTTGACGTTATCTTTTGGACTTGACGAAAGCTTTTGCATTTGTCAAGAGTTGAATTCAATTTAATATCGTTTTTGCTTGCTTTCTTAAAATCTAAAGCAAGCAAACGAAAACGACTGAAGCCAACAAATTAATAAGAGAGAGAGACGCAAGCCGATACACAAAAAATAAAATGAAGAAATCTGAGAAAAATGCGAGAAGAACAAAAGGGAACACGAAAAAATTGACGGTTCAGCTTTTTCTCCCCTTCGTCGCATCCGATTTGCGGCGAATTGCCTACAAACACTGAAAATTGAATTCAATTCTTGACCAATGTGGAAGGGGTCTATGATACAAAAATTTAATAGTAATATTTATAACAAAAGCAAATAAAAATATAAAGTTTGTCAAGAAAGTGTTTTTACATAGTGAAGTTATTGTAATCTTAATTTTTGTCCTGATTATTTTTATTAATTGATTTAGTATTATTTATTTAACTACAAAGATATAGTGGTGAAAAAAGAGAGAAAAAAATCAGCAGCAGCAAAAGCAACAACAAAAACTTAAATCACTTCGAAATTTTACTGTCAAGAAAGTGTTTTTTACAATAAAGTAAATTTTTATTAAATCTGTACTAAAACTAAAATTAAAAGAATTAATATTTGGAATGATCCACTCTGGAGTTACCACTCAGGAGTACAGCTGGTAACCTATTTCTATATATACAGTAGTATATATATACTACTATATATATATATACTACGAATATACAGTAAGCAATGTTTATAACGAACTTCAAGGGACCGGTAGTTATGTTCGTTATAAGCGATAGTTTGCAATAAGCGATGTCGTTATAAACATTACTTACTGTATTATTTTTTTCGTCATATCCCATAGGAATCTTATTCCATTCTTCCTTAATAGCAGAAGAGCTCTGCACGTGTTTTTGACTGCCTTTTGGCAGCTTTTTTGTTTAAATACGCCCATAAACTTTCTATGGGGTAAAGATCCAGCCTCTGAGCTGATGTATCTATCACATTTTCACAATTGAAAAGGAGCCACATCTTCACTGTGTGTTCCTTATGTTTCGGATAATTGTCCTGGTAGAATTTAAATTTTTTATTAAATCCAAATTATTGAGCGCCGTTAGTTAAATTTATCTCCAAAACCTTCAAATATTGTTTCCCTGTAATTGTGCCTTCAATGAACACAATATCACCAAATTCTCTGCTTAATATATACCCCCATACCATAACAAATAGTTGGTCGAATTTTACTGTAGGAATAGTATTTCGTTTTGTCAATGCTTTTAAGGGCTGACGCCATACTTTATTGGGCCTGTTATTATAAAATAACAAAATTTTTGACTCGTCACAGAATATGGCATAATTCCAATAAGATTCGGTTTCTTACGTGCTACTCTTGAAGAATATGCATTTCTTTCTGGGTATTGTCTCATGAGTATGCAAAATAAGATCACCAAACTCTTGCTTAAACATAATAGCAAGAGCTCTTGTCGATATTTTAGGGTCGACATTTTTTCCGAAAGAATGCGTAATCGACCAATTTTTTTTTTTTTAAATTGGAAATTTTTCAAATTTTCAAGACAGGTACATGGCCTGATGCCAACAGCTTGAGTGTTTCCTAGGTTCACTCGGGCAGCTCTCCAAGCCCATCCTTTTGCCATTGCCTTACCGAGTACTCAGTACTCAGTAAAATTGTGGAAAAATCTCACTGCGAAGGTGGTTTTGAGATAATTGTCCAAAAAAACTCAAACGTGGTTTTGTGTTAATTTCCCAAAGCATTATCCTTGAAAAGTGCCCGAAAACCAATTAGCAGTTTGTTATGGTTTGTGAACGTTTCCTTCAACTCACTTTTATAAAAATTAATAGATTCAATTAATGATTTCATGAAAACGTATTTCTGTTGGCTGAGGTCTTGTAAGTCTTACTCTTACATCAATGCTCTCTACCGACGATTTTGCTTTCTTGGAAGATTTTGTCAAAACTTTCTTCATCCAACTTTATCAATTTCTTGCTGAGCATGTGCCAAACCGATAGCCTCAACCAAATTTATATTTGGTTTTTGCAAAATTTTCACTCAACACTACACTGATAAATTAAAACCACAATGTTGAGAATCAACATAATTTAAAAACTCAAACTCAATTGCATTTTCCAATATTTTTGCATTTGGCTCATCTCGCATTTCTTAGAAAGCATGATACATATACATGTTGGAGAAAACAACACTTAAAAAAACTTAAAAAACGTAAATTGTAATCTATCAATTGGCAAGAGCCGCACTGCCACACACTGCACACTGCACGCCGCACTGCACAGCACTGCACTGCAATTTGCAAGCGCTGCACTGCATATAAGAAGAAATATTCACTTCTACCAAGAAAGTTTCCGTGTTAAAAAATCATCAACTCCATTCGTTGAAACAGATCGAAAGAAACAAGAAATGGTTTTTATAGTTAAAACTTTTGAACTTGCACAAAAGTCACACTATGACTAAATAAATACTTTCAAAAGTTCAATTAAGAATTTCTTACGATATTTAATAATGCTACCTCAGTATCAGGTAGCTCAGTCAGTGCTGCCAAATGGTAATAGTTCTTGAAATAATTCTCAAAAGTTTAATGCTGCACTTGGAACGAATTGTTGGAAAACAACTTTTTACGGTTGCTTGCATCATCTCAACCCGTTTAACCGATAGGATGACTTTTTTTCTTGGCTCTGGTTGAGTACTCAATTCGGATAATTTTCATTCAAGTGTTACCAAGTGCGAGCAAGGCTAAGGAATGCTTCGTCTGACAAGCAGAAAAAAATTACTATTTATAGCGCTAAATTGATAGAAAGTGTAAAGTAGGAACTTCATTTGGAATCATTTTTTCTTTTTCTTGCATCTTTTAATTGACTTTCTCTTGTCATAGAGTAAGAGAACATTTTCTTTTCTTTTTTTTTTTTTGAGACGCCAAGTTAAAGGTATCGCAAATTACTTTTTTATTCCTGCTTTGGGGATGAATCACTGTGCAAAAAGCTCTGATGGTAGGTGGACTGACTCTGGTAGGGGAAGGGGTAAGATCGAAAAACTTGGTACCTAATAACTAAGATGCCTTTTTTTCTTTCTCCTAGTGAAAATATAAGCTTGGCAACAGTTTCATGGCATGATATCTTAAAACACATAGGATAATCAACTCTTGTAAGAAATATAATATACAAAATATGTTTTGTTTTTTTAACCCTTTTGCCAATACCTTACAATAAAGAAGAGGAAGAAAATAAAAAAGGAGGCAAGCAAATATCACTTTGGTTATTGAAAAATTGTCTAAAGATGCTTGTGTGGCGTTTCGTCAAAACCTGTGAGTGGAGTGGCAGCTGCATTAAAATATCTCCATAGACTCATTACACGACAAGCCGACCACCTAATTTTATAATGTCATCGTTACGGACAAAATGTATATATTTTGAAAGGTCTTTAGGAGTTCCATCAAATCACTTTTTTTTTTTTTTAAATCATAGTGGTGTGGTAACGCAAAGTACAAAGATTCACACTTTTTCTTCTTTACGGTGATTTTAAAAATGCATACCTCAGGATTCGAACAAGATATCTTTATAATTTTTTTTTATTGGGTAAAGTAAAAATTATGCTTCCAAGAAAAAATTATTTAGAAAATTATGAAATAAAAAAAAAATTTCATTCAACAATGAAATAGCACCCAACGAAAAAATTAAATTAGCCCCAATGAAATATCCCGCTAGAAGTATTCAAAAAAGTCATTACTTCAATTCATTTTCTCGGAAGAACTCTTAGATAACATAAATAAAAAAAAATGAGATAACCCCCCAATAAAATTAAATAACCCCCAAATTTAAGGGATGAAATAATCGCCAAACCAAATAAAATAATTCCAAAAAAAAACCCAAATTTAATAAGCCCCAAATACAATTTTATTGGGCGTTACTTTATAATGAATTAACCCCTTATAGTCCCTTGTGACATTTCTGTACAAACTAAAAAATATCCTACAAAGTCTATGCGGACCGTATTGATTCCCTTTTAACTAATTGTTGAATCACTGCTACATACCGCCGAAATTCGTCAAAAAAATTGTTAGTTGTTCTAAATTGACATAGTTTTCTGTTACTGTACTGGGTAAGTACCTAAAATACATATTAGATTTCTACACACAACATAGAAAAATAACATATTATTTATATTATATATATAGAAAAATATATATTGTTTATATAATAGAAAAATATATATTATTAGCTCAATGCCACAGATTTGTCACACCCTCTTTATTCTGTAATAAATAGATATATAATAAAAATATTGATCTTCTAAAAAATGGGTGTTTTATTAAACTTAAAACCAAGTTTATAAAGGTTATTAATTTTAAAATTTATGATCATGGGTTATAAGAGGTTAAGTCCCAAGGGAAAAAATGAAATATCGCCCAAAAAAGATGAGGTACCCCAAAAAATTGGGTCTCATTTGATATGAAAAACGTAAGCCTAAAATCAATGATAAAAATGCGTTAATTGAAATTGAAATATATTGAAGAAGTACAAGTTGCTGTCTTCATCACTTAAACGCTTCGTACGAATTCAATTAAATTGAGCTTAACTGAGGATGTTTCTTAAGAGTCCGGATTGTCAACAGTGTCAACAAACATTGATGTGTTGAGTACACTTGATTTGAAGTTTTGATAGAATATTATTTCAAATAGTAAGTTGTTCGCTTAATACATCTAATACATCATTAGGTTAAATTTTTTATAAACAACCCAATAAACACCAAATCGTAGTCGGATTTGTTTCGAATTCGAAACGAATACGAGATCTCGGATTCGCCATCGCGGACTTTGTTATGAGTTTTATTAATTCGCCCAAGCTGAGGCTCGAACCTTGGCATCAATGAACCTTGGCTTAGCTTAGGTTTGTTGTTGTTTAAAATCTTTGATGAAAGCATTTTTTCTAGAAATATAAGTAAAGCATCTTTGAATGCTTTACTATCATCATGAAATCATATAAGCACTTAATTTACAAACCAAAAATGCTTCGGTAGCCCAGCGGTCTAAACGAACCGATTACTAGTTAAGAGGTCCGCAGTTCAAATCGGAGCTCAGGCAGTTTTTTTTTATTTTTTTTTTCTATTTTTGAAATAAAAAAATAATGACACAAGTTTTTTTATGATGGAAAGTATTTTTTTTAATTCAGGAATTAAACTAACATTTTAAACTAAAAAAAAAAAAAAAAACGAAATGGCCATTTCAGCCCTTGAAAGGACTTTGACCGAGCTTCTTATGATCAATTGTGTTGTGTGTGATGTGAAATGTTTGCACACAAATGATCGAGAACTGGACCTACATGTTTTACGCCGACTCCGAACGGCTTATGTTCTCAAGAAGCTTTTCATGGCAGTTTTTACTCTCTGAGGTTTGCCATTGTCTGCAGAGAGGTGACGGCCGAACAGAAAAATTAATTCAATTGAAAAAACTTTCTGTGTCGGGTGGAGGATTCGAACCCACTACGCCACGGCCGCCACACCTTTTAAACTAACCATCTTTTAAACTAATACTTCTCCAAATTTTAGAAATCACTGCTTTACATTTTTGCAGGCAGTGGATTTGATATGAAGATAGTTTTTCTTCATATTATTTCTGCTTTTATACAATTTCTGGAAATATTAACACCTATCATAGCCATCTTTATCTCTTATGTTATATTAAAGTAAAAACTTGTCTTCAAAACAAAGAAGTTGTTTTGATAACGCTTCTCGAAATCAAGACCTCACTTCATTAAACAAAGTCAAAATTCCTTCTTTTTAGGAGAAACCTCTATAAAATATAGAAAAATACATGCCTGTGAATTGACTACTGTTTCTTAATTTAAGAGAAGGAGATTTTTCTAAGTGTAGAGTGACCTAGCCCCTTAATTTATTCAACTCTTTGACAGTAATTGCGTTCAGCTGCGGTTATTGTCAGTTCTAGTTTTTCGTGAAGACAAAGCAAGAAATAATGATATTTTTAAAAGAGCATATGCTGAATGTACTCATAGCCATACAATTTGCAGTTAAAACCGACTTATGTTTATTCTACAACTAGTTCAATCAAAGAATTCATTGCGAGATATCATAAATCAATGATTTCATAGTAGCAGTGGTTGATATTCCCAAAGAGTTAAATTGTTTTAGTGTTCAATGCTTTGCGCATTGTGTTTGATTCTTCTCTTCTTTGCCAGAAAGTTTATGTTCAGCTGAATAGTATGCGAGTTCGGCGAACCGATGAAAAAGCGGTCTAGACGGTGGTGACAGTAGCATTTCGACGGTTATTCGATAAGCCTCAGTCAATAAACCGACCGGCACTGCAGCGAGATATTTTCTTTTTGTTAACAAAAGCAATCACAACGTCTTGAGTCAACTTTGCTTATAATATTTATCACTGAGTGTTACACGTCTGCGCATCATTCAGCTTTTATTTGAATGCAAGATTTTCAATGTGCCTTAGTTGCGCTGGAATTCTGCGAAGTTGCAACCATGAAATCAGAGCATTAAAAAGGTTTCGCTTTAATTTTCTAGTTACTGAAGTTGAATGAATTCACTACCATATCATGCAGGTTATTCTGTTAAAGAGGGGCTCAATACATAAGATGAGTTTTGATCATGAAGAAATAACTAAAATCGTAGTAACTTTTATTATACTCATATGCAGGGCCGTATTCAGGGGAAAACTTCAGGGGTTCTGAGTCCCCCGAAATATGAAACTTTTATACCTTCGATTTAAGATGACAAGCCCAGCTTAAAAATTTGCGGGCTATATGTCGCGAACTTAAATTGCTTTCAACAGAACAGCAAAAGCCACAAAAATTACGCTGCGTCGCAGTGTCGCGGCTCCATATAAGCCGCGGATCATGAAATTTATTGGAAATAAGTTTTACGGCAAACGAACTATTCACACAAAATTTCGTTGAAATGGGATGAATGAAAATACCACCTAACTCCAAAAAAATTATTGTAGAATAAAAAAATTTGCAAACATATTTTTTTTTTTTTTTTTTTCACAATTAATAGTTTATGTGAAAATGAGCCAAATCGGTTAAGTAACACGGTCACCTTCGATATAACCGAAATCGATAATCTGGTATATTTCCCCAAAAAACTATTCCAGATTAATAAAATTTGGTACACAAAATAACTTCATAGCAAGAAATAGATGGTGTAAAAATAAACCAAATCGGACGACTAATATGCCTACCTCTCATATAACCATTGTCAGCATTGGGTAATTTGCTATATTTCCCCAAAAAATTATCACAGAGCAATAAAATTTTATACCCATTATTATTTTATACCAAAAAATAGTTGGTGTAAAAATTAATCAAATCGGTGGACTATCACGCTTACCTCCCATATAGCCGAAACCGGTAATATGGTATATTTTCCAAAAAAAATTATCGCAATCAATAAAATTTTATACCAATAATTATTTTATAGCACCAAATAGTTGGTGTGAAAAATAAATCAGATCGGCCGACTAATGCGCCAACCGCCGAGTTCAAACTTTTGGAAATTGTTACAAATTTTTCATACAAATATACGCAAAAACATGCTCCAGAAAACTGATCATAACTTCCTTATTATTAAGCTGCTGCCGCCAAATAATAAGAAAGCTTTCATTAAAGACATACTGAAAGACGACAAAAATTAAGAATACGTTATTTCTATTTTGCGTTTTAAACTTTTGGAAATTTTTGCAATTTTCCGATATAAAATTACGCATTTTGGCAAAAACATGCTCCAGAAACTGCTCATAACTTCTTTATTATTGGGCTGCCGCAGCCAAGCTTTTTTGGCAAATAGTAAGGAAGAATTCATTAAAGACATACTAAAAGATAAAAATATTTAAAAATACGTTATTTTTTTTGTGTGTTTTAAACTTTTTGGAATTATTTCATTTTTCCCATACAAATTTTAAAATTTTAGCAAAAACATGCTCTAGAAAATCGCCCATATCTTCTGTGTTTGTGAGTTTTCACAATAAGAATAACAATTTTGAGAAAATACTTAAAAAGCATTGTTTGGGAATACAAAAAAATTAAATTCATTAAAAAAAATTGTTTACCTTTCCAAGAAATTTGTATTTGTGGTTTTTTTAGGTTATACAGACTTTTTCTGATAGTATAGCTTTTTTTCTTCCTAGCACTGCTGATAAAAAAATTGACACTTTATCATGTGAAATATGGGCATTTCCGCCGAAAAGCCCACCGTGACACGAAAATTAATAGTTATTAAAAACTTATTATTTAATGATATTATCTTAGAGATACATTTTTATTATATTGATTTAAGCAATTTAAATATAAATTTATTTACCATGATGATCAAATCGTCCGCACTGTTTCACAAATGTAATTTTTCTTTTTCATTAATGTCATTAAGGTAGGTAAGACAAAGCAACTGTAAAATCCGATTTTCCCAATGGGACAATGAGAAACCATCAACAAAATACATAGCGGCACAGCTCTATTAAACATCGTTGCTGCAGCATACACGAGCAAGAGTAGAATGTGAGAGAGTCGCAGACACATCAAAAGAGCTGTGCATCAAAATTCAAAACAAAAGTGACCAAAAAACAATCTAAATTTGAGCATGCAGTTCATATACACAAAATTATAGTTTGCCATTTATTTCCATTATTATTATTTTCCATTTATTTTCTGAAAATAACAAAAATAAATAAAAAGAAACAAAATAATTCATAAAATGATAATAAACTTAAAAACGAGAGCACAGTTTCTTCACATCAAGGAAGTTAAAAATACTAAAATAAACTTTTATTTAAATTAAATTTACATTTCACAGCTTTTTAAAATAAGATAATCATATTTTTTAAAAATCGGCTTTCCTTCAAACTAGACTTCTTATTTTTTATGCAGGAATCAATTTTTATTTGATTTCTCTTCTTTTCTAAGTTTCTTATATAGGCTTCATATTTTGGTTGGAGAAATAAGAGAACTAGAGGAACGTCTTCGAAATCACACCGACAGCCTTTTTAATCGATTGGTCAGCAGACTAGAAGGTGAGGTGGGTTCTCTTAAGAACCAAATCGTAGAGAGTAATTCAAAAATACACTCTCTTGAGTCACAGCTGAATGCACTTACTGTGCGATGTGATAAAATCACTCAGCAGCTGAACGAGACTAGCAACAACAACAACAACAACAATATTAGTTGCAGTAACAGCAGAGTTGATCACTCTTCAGATGCTGTTCTCTTTGGACTACCTGTTATACAAGAAGAAAACTTGAAGGGTATCTTTAATTTAATTTGTCGCTCTATTGACTTCCAATCGCCACAAGTCAAAGACTTATTTAGAGTAAAACCAAAAAAATAACAAGAGCTCTGTGGTGATTGTGAAATTCTATACACCATATGATAGAAACAGAGTCTTAAAAGCTTTTGGAAATTATCGACGGCAGACTAAAAAAAGCAGTCAATTTGAGAGGTGCAGGTATTGATTCTGATAACAATGTTTACCTGCATGAGAGCATCTCAATCGAGGCTAGAAGAGTTCTTCAAGCTGCGATTATTTGCAAACGCAATAAAAGTATTTTTAATGTGTTTACTCTTAGTGGAAAGGTTTTCATCAGAAGACAAAAGAACGGAGAGAGGATATGCGTCAAGACTATCGAAGAGCTGCAAGACAATGAATGTAATGATGATGCTGCTGTTGGAGACTAAGTTTTTTATTATTTTTATCTTATTTATAATTTTTTTTGCTGTCCTAATGTTGTGTAATTGCTTTTATTTTATATTTTCAAGTCTATTCTTATTTTTCTTTCTTTCTTCTATCTATTTCTGTTCAAATTTGTATGCTTACAGATGTGTTTTTAATTTAAATATCCATGGTATCTACTAGCGATATCCATAAAACTCTGGTTGGTGTTCTTTGTAAGCAACACCCTGGTTTTAATATTGTCCATTTTAACGCAAGAAGTCTAAATGATGTTGAGCTTGATTGTGTTCGTCATTGTTTTGAGGATTCTGCCGCTGATGTCATTTGTGTCTCTGAAACTTGGTTTCATGAAGACATAAATGACAACTGTTTAAATATTCATAATTATAAGCTCGTCCGCAATGATAGAACGCATAAAAGAGGTGGGGGTGTTGCAATATATTGCAAAAATAATTTAAATGTAAAAGTGTTGGGAATGTCTAAAGGTTTTGGTGTTGAGTTTCTTAATATTGAGATCTACAATTATTGTGTAAAAGTTTTCCTTTCATGTGTATACAATCCGTCTCGTAGTTGTTGTTTAGAGGAATTGTTTACCTCTGTGTCAAATTGTTCTATTGATTATGACCAGTTTGTTATGTGTGGTGATTTTAACATTAATATGCTATCCAAAGATAAGCTCGTTAGACATTTTGTTGACAGGCTTACTGAAGTTGGTCTACTAACTGTAAATAATAGTATCCCCACGCGCTACGCGAATAATGCCTCTCCGAATCTTTGAGATATTTTTGTTGTCTCAGATGTATCTTCTGTTTTGCTGTTCGATGAAATATCTTTTCTTTCTGACCATGATCTTCTTTTTTGTTCATTAAATGTAAATCTTTCACCAGTTGTCACTGAAAAAACTATTACTTTTCGGGATTACAAATCTATTGACTACAGGTCTCTGTTTCTCAACCTCACCCTTATAAACTGGTCTGAATGCTGGTCTCTCAGCTCAGTAAATGAGAAAGTAAATTTCTTTTTAAATAAAATATATGCACTATTTGATAGTCATGTTCCATTAGTTACTCGCCGCGTCTCGAACAATAGTTGTCCATGGTTTTCTAGAAATGTCATGATAGCTCTTAAAACCCGTAACAAGTTGTACAGTCGGTGGAGAAGAAATCCTACAATGTCTAATTGGGAGCAGTACAAAATAGCAAGAAATAAAGCTAATTCAACTGTTAAATTGTCAAAACGCCTATTTTTTATTAACAAGCTAAATTCAACACAGTCAGCCAATAAGCTTTGGAACAATCTGAGACAAGCCGGAGTATGCAAAGTAAGATCTGACAATTGTTGCATAGATCCCAATACCTTAAATGAATATTTCATTGCTAGCTCAGCGTCTCCTGTTAATATGTTGCCTTATGTATCAAGAACTTCAAACTCTGATGGACTGTTAAATTTTGAGTTTGCAGCTGTAGGTGAGAGTAATGTAGCACGTTGCGTCAACAAAATAAAGTCAAGTGCCATGGGTGATGATGGTATTTCCATTAAATTTATATGAATTATTTACCGCACATTCTAAGCCCATTAACCCACATTATTAATCACTGTCTTACAAGCTCTTGTTTCCCTGATGCTTGGAAAACAGCGACAATTGCTCCCATTGCTAAGAAATCCAATGCTAGGCATCCATCTGACTTTCGTCCTGTAAGTTTGCTATCATCTTTATCAAAAGTAGTCGAGTCTCTTATGGCAGCGCAAATTTCGGAACACATTAAAAAATATGACCTAATGTCTCCTCTGCAGTCCGGTTTTCGACCCGGTCATAGCTGTGCCACAGCTATTTTAAAAATTTTGGATGATATCAGAGTAACATATGATTTGGGGCACATAAATTTACTTTGCCTGCTTGACTTTTCTAAGGCTTTTGACTCAGTTGATCATTCTATTCTGTGTCAGAAACTTGGAGATAATTTTATGTTTTCTAGAATGGCGGTCCGTCTGTTATATAGTTACTTAGTTGAAAGATCTCAAAGAGTAAGGGTGGGTAATAGTCTGTCCGCTTTCCGTAATGTAACCTGTGGAGTGCCTCAAGGCTCTGTACTTGGTCCTCTTTTATTCACGATGTTTATTAATGACATCTTTAGCAAATTCCGATACGTCACAATGCATGCATATGCTGATGATCTACAACTATACCTGTCCAGACCTTTTGGTCATGTTGTTGATTTATGTATTAAAATTAACGAAGACTTAAGGAAAATAACAGAATGGGCTGAAATTAATAAGCTTAAACTCAACCCTATTAAATCATTTAATTGCCGATTTCTAAATCTAGCTACTCTCTCTCTAACATACCTGTCATCTATCTTAATGGTGTTGAGCTGAATTTTGTAGATAAAGTTAAAAATTTTGGATACCACATTGACTCTTCACTTTCTCCCGAAAACCATATCAATTCTGTTGCATGCAAGGTCTACTTCGTTCTTCGGAGTTTGAGGTGGACTGCGTCATTTGTTCCTATTGAAACTAGAAGGAAGTTAGTGCTGCAGCTCATAGTGCCAATCATCTCTTACTCAGACGTCGTGTATAGTAGACTTAATTGCAGATCTAAGCTAAAGTTGCAACATGTATTTAATAATGCTGTGAGGTACGTTTATGGCCTAAGAAAGTTTGATCGCATCAGCCACTTGAGCAATAAAGTTCTGGGTTGTAACATTTTTAATTATTTGGATGCAAGAAACTGCATTTTTTTACATCACCTAATTACTTATTTCATAAACTTCGATTTTGTAGATCTAATAGAAATTTGAACCTGATAATCCCAACTTATAATTATCTTAATTCCAGCAGACTTTTTTTTGTGAACGCCGTCAGATTGTGGAATATGCTACCTATGAGAATTAAAGCTATTACTAACAAACATATCTTTAAGCATGCAGTTTTTCATTACTTTTCTTAATACTGCCTTTCCTTACTTCTGTACTTCTTTAATTAATTTTGTTTATATTAATTAAATTTACTTAAAATTTATTGTTTTTGGCTAGTCGCTTTAACAGCTACTTTATTATAATTTTAATAAATCATTACACTGTTAGCTTTAAGTCGCATTTATTTCTATTGATGGTTAAATCCTGTTGTTATTCTGTTATACATAATACATTTAAAAGACTGAGTCTTACATGTAAACATTTTACTAAAATAAATAAAATAAAATAAATATGTAAATAAAAAATTCAATTTGAAATAAACGTTCAAATGTCCGAAATGATTTGTAAGAATTGTATCACAGGCAACATAAAAGCTTTTATTTTCGTTGTTTTTCAACCAGTCAAATGATTGGAGCCACTCTTGGCGAAATTTCTTGTCATTAGGGTAATTCACAATCTTGTTGAATCGTTGCAAATGCGTTTTTGCAAGAGAAGATTTTTGTGAACACACCATATTGCAAATGCATATCAATTTGTTTTGTTTTTGTAAAAGCAGCTAATTTTGCACTTGCAACGATGCAACAAGATCGTGAATTACGCTATTGTTTTTAATTGGGTCTGGTTCACTGAAAAATTGCACGCATTTGTAATTTCAATTAAGCGGTAAATGTATTAAAATAGTAGCATGCTGCTCGAAGACTTGGGCTCATCTTATCCTTCTCTCTGCTCCGCATCTTGTCCTGGTTTGTCACAACAACAAACCTTTAATAATAATATTAAAGTTTTACAAATACAAAAAACATATTCATTTATCTTATTCCTCACCTATCCATTTTTTCGTTCTGTTTTTACCATCGACCACTGGCAAGCGAGATTGAAACACAAATAAACTTTAAATTTCACAGTTAACTGATAACTAGCAAAGTCACCTGTCAGTCAATTGTCATATGATAAAAATGAGTGCATTCAGTGGTCGTGCATGGGTGCGTTTAATTAAACACATTTATGGTTCGTTTACATAAGGCGATGTAAAAAGATGCGGTTATGCATTTACTTTTTAAGAAAATCAAAATTAAGTCAAGTTTTCATTTTTTTCATTTCTTTAGAAAAAGTGACCAGATGGAGAAAAAATTACCAAGCGACCAATTAAAAAAAATGACCACATTTGGCCACAAATGACTAATGTGGCAATCGTGATTGTGGTTAGCGCTTTCTCTTAATTTCTCTCAACAAAAAAAAAATTTGCCACCGCGTCAGCGTCAAAAAAAATGGTAAATTGCTGCTTGCTTAGAGTTTCCAGAATTCTAGAACAAAATAAGAGAATTCATAAAAAAAGAGAACAAAAAACGAGACATTTTACAAATTCAATTAACATTTTTGAGATATGTTACGATTAAAATAAAGTCACTTTGTATTGGAGGTAGGCTTAGCATTATTATGATTTTATTTTTTTTTTTTTAGATGATTCAGTTATGAGTTCTAGTGTCCAACCGCAAAGCACCTTTTTTTCTGTGGCGCCCAATAAAAATTGCTTTCACCGCCTCATTTCCTCATATTTTTAAACGAAAATTTCACACAATTTGTATTTGTATGCGTACAATGCTCTTAGAATGTGATTTCATTATATCCTCTATTAATAAATAAATTTTTACTAACGATATGCTTAAAAACAATTCATAAAAATGTGATGTTTTTGACGGACTTAACCTTACCCCCTCTCCTCTTCTCCCCTTAAGAAAGCATCTAATTCCCCATGGAAATCACAGCATAAATTGTTTTAAAAAATATTTTTTTTTTCTACAATTTATAAAATTATATTCGTTTGATGGCTATAGTCAAAAATGGTACTTTAATATACAATTTCTTTTCATAGTTAATTAAAATTTATGAGTGTGATCTTTGTAAGCGATATTAAGCTTCCGTTTACCAAACAATTTTTCATTGCTCTAACGAATGTTTTTAAATTTGTCTTGAAAATGGTAACTTTTGCTTCTTCGAGTAAATTTACATCTTATTTTACACGATTTTTATAAAGGAAAGTATATATATTTTGAATTGCATCGCGATAGCTTCAAAATTGCGGCTGTAATCGTGATCATTGACAGACAGACGGACAAACAGGCGGATATCGATTCAGGTGGTGTTGCTGATCAAAAATATATATACTTTTCTAAGCCTATCACGCCTCCTAATTGGCGTTATAAACGGAATGGCAAAGTTTATATACTCCTTACGCAGTACGCGTTGGGGTATAAAAATTCGATACTCGAACAATTTTGAAAGTCATTCCTTCATCCTTTTATGGTAGGCAAATAATTGTTTGAACTCCTTGTTATTTCAATTTCATTTTTATATATATATATATATATATACATTCTTGTGCTGTATTAACCACCATTGGAAAACAGCATCTTCACTAATTGAAGAGTGAACGTAAGGAATTATTATTACATTTATATTTTATTCTTTCTACATACTTTTGATGTTCTTTATTTTCTTTCCGTCTGTGCGTAAATTCGAGCACAAATTGCAGGAAATTTATACGCAGAATATAGGCGTTGACGGTCTTTATCAATTGCAGCCAATAGCCAAATAGCCAGCGAATTGGTGACTAAAGTGTCTTCAGAACAAATCCTCCTAATTTGTTTCACACCTTATTTTTTTAAAATATGTTTATCTCTCAAAGCAAAAAATTAATTTCTAAATCTTTACTTTATCGCATCTAACAATTTGAATATAAAGGGTCATTGTTTCTATAAGAGAAATTCCTTCATTTTTTCATAGCCGTTATTTTGTCTTGAAATAAAAACCAAAATGAATGGACTGCAAATAAATAAGCTTCACTTAATTTAGTCTGAAAACAATTTTTCAGCAAAGTAGGACAAATTTTCTAATGATAAAATATATGAATAAAATAAAAGTTAATATTTCTACATACAGTTTTAAAATTCGACTTCAGCATCAAAGCAAAAATTCTTTCAATTTTCAGCTCAAATTTCACCAAAAGTTTCTAAATTGTCACTTTTAACTTGTTCAAATAAATAATTTTTGTTTCTATTCCAGATATTGGATTAAAAATCTGCAGAAGTAAAGGAAAACTTTTATTTGATCTCAAAGAACTTTTCATTTTAAAAAAATATAAAAAAGATCTCGAGAAAAAAGAGAACATGTCCCCTTTTAAAGAGGTTCGGGTAACGCTATGCTTGCTTCATATAACCAACGTTTAAAAACTTAGTTTTTTCAAGGCTCCTGCTACTGCTTTAACTTGTGCTTTTGAAAAATCAAACAGTCTGCGAAAAAAAAATTAGCAAAAGAAAAAAATATTTTCAGTAGTTTGGAAAGTGCTTCGGCAGTCGATAACTTCGGCAGTCATAGTTTTGATGAACTGAAACTGTTCGCAAAATCGAAAGTCGAATCAGCAGCAGTTGTTCAGCTTTCGTAAGTCGAAGCACCGTAAGTTTTTCAACAGTCGTAGCAGACTGTTTTGCGCTTATGAGTTTTGCTTATTATTTCTAACTTTATTTTGATCGCTCGATTTATTAAATTTTTTCAATTTTGCTATGATTATGATTGCATTATGCATTATTGTTATAATTGTACAATAGCTATTAAGAATAAGCAAAAATCATAAGCGCAAAACAGTCTGCTACGACTGTTGAAAAACTTATGCTACTTCGACTTACAAAAGTTCAACAACAGCAAGCACCCCTTTCACTTTGGTCAAGAATTGAATTCAATTTTCAGAGTTTGTGTGCAATTCGCCGCAAATCGGAAGCAACGAAAGGGAGACAAATTGACGGTACCAATGTCTCTGTACCGTCAATTTTTGCGTGTTCCCTTTTGTTCTCACTTTCACTGCTTTCAATTCTTGACCAATGTGAAAGGGGTCAAGCAAACGAAAGCGATTGAAGCCAACAAATTAAAGAGAGAGAGAGAGAGAGAGAGAGATACGTACGCCTACCGTAAAAACTAAAATTAAGTAATCTAAGAAAAATGCGAAAAGAACAAAAGGGAACACGAAAAACTTGACGGTACAGAGACATCGAGACCGTCAACTTTTTCTCCCCTTCGTTGCTTCCGATTTGCGGCGAATTGCCTACAAAATCTGAAAATTGAATTGTCCCGTTTCACATTGGTCAAGAATTGAAAGCAATTTTTTCTACGTTCTCTTTTGGTTTTGACGAAAGCTTTTACATTTGTCAAGAGTTGAATTCAATTTCATATCTTTTTTGCTTGTTTCTAAAGCAAGCAAATGAAAGCGACTGAAGCCAACAAATTAAAAAGAGAGAGAGAGACGCTCGCCGATACAAAAATAATAAAATGAAGTAATTTGAGAAAAATGCGAAAAGAACACAAGGGAACACGAAAAACTTGACGATAGACCCCTTTTACATTGATCAAGACTTGAAGTCAAGTTTTTTTGACGTTCTCTTTTGAACTTGACGAGAGCTTTCACATAGGTCAAGACTTGATTTCAATTTCTTGTCTTCTTTCCTTGTTTTCTTAAAAAATAAAGCGAGATAGGTAGCAAGCAAGTGGCGCACAGTGTGACTTTTATCAATTCTAGGATGCCAAAAGTCATAACAACCAAACCAAACCAGATATTTAAATCAAACTTTGCAGTTATAATGCATAGACCGACATGTTATTGAACACGAAAAATGGGCGTGATCCGCCCACTTTTTCGCCTTCGTCCGATGTAAGCTGTTATTTCAGATGAACATAATTTCCAATTTAATAACATTTGCCAGGGTGGACATGAATAAAAATTCACTAAATTTTGCAAATTCATACGAATTCCTTTATTTAGAAAACTAATGTATTGAATTTTTTCCAAAAAACCTAAACATTTTAAAAGATATTTGACAAAAAACTTAAATACAATTAATACCAAGTTGAGAAAAATAGCGTGCTCATTATGCAGTTACCTAGTGATTTCAACACTTGATTTCAAGCTGATTTTAACATTGAAAAATATTTTACTTTAAGCATTGGTGTGTCTTTAGATGTCAAGATGAAATCAACTTGAAAATAAGCCTTTAGATAAATGGTTTTTTTTTCGCTGAAACGATGTATTTCTTAATTTGATATAGACTTTCAAAGTTTATTACCAATATTTATTAAGATCTTTAAATTAACATACATGTTTTTAGCAAATTAAGTAAGAAGTTAGTCGGAGTCAATATCTTCGCCATAGTCTGGTTCGGATAATAAGCCAATTACTTCATTAGTCAATGATCGCCGCTTTGTCATAGTCGCTTTCCGCAAACTGCATATAAACGGGTCTGATGATATGAGCAATCTGTGCAACAAATCGGAGTTACTTTCAGTTCTTGATGTTTTTCTAGTAAAATATTCGCGATAATTTCTTGCATCCTTGTTTCTGGACTCTTGAGACTCTTCAGAAAGTTGCCCAATGGGAAGAATTGCGGACTCGATTATATCATTTCCATGAAATAGAATTTTGTGCACACTCACTGGCATATTGTACCATGCATATTCTGACAAGTACAGTTCTCTTGTCTCTGTGACATACTGGTCAAAAGCTGCAGAATTAATTTGATATCCACATCCAATACAGGAGAGTATTGTATGAAATTTTTTCAAAAGATTAATATTTATGCCTGTTATGTCTGACGTTATTTGAGAAAAAATCGTCTCGCAGTATTACCATCATTTGTATTGCCTGTTTTCTGTTTTGGCATATCAATTAAAAGCCCAACTTCTTTCTTGAATCTGTTTTGGATATATTCTTTTTTCTTTTTCATCTTCTCCTTATTTTCTTCGCCTCGTACACACCATGTCTTGATTTCCATTCGGTAAGCGATGTGCAGCATACACTCCATACATCGTATCCAGGAATGTAGAGGAGATATTCCGAAAGCAAGCATACTTTTGTCAACTTTTAGCTCCGATAAGGCACTCAAATTATTCATATTTTTCGATGAAGCCCCACATATATAGCACTGTTGCGATGATGTGTATGAGGACAGGGCATTACAAACTTTACCGTCAATCATGCACAACACAAGTGTACTTTTCACTGTGAAGTTTAAATTATCTGTTTGAATGGTTGTAGGCTGAAGATCCGAAATTTGGTCTTTCATATATTTTACCTCCCTTGAAATAAGGTCTCGTGTTTCCTTTGTAAATATAAATTTTATCGGTCGACAGTATCTTGTAGAAGAGGGAGGATAATATTCCATATTATAATTTTTTGACCGTTAACTGTAGTGTACATTTGAAGGAGTACCATTGAAATGAAAAATAAACTGCTATCTGATTGGTTTGCTTCTTCAAATTTTTACTTGTAATTACTTTGTTCAGCGCCATCACACCCCCATTTTATAATTGCATCTACTTCTTTAAGATTAGGAATAGAAAGTAATACTTCCTCTTGTGCAGCACATAATCTTTTTAAACTGTGATCAATAAGCGATTGCATTTCAATTTCAGCATGAGTTTCCGTTACGGTTATTTGTTCAGGGTAGCATGAAACCTTTGATGTTTTTACACAGTTATATGAAGGATATAGTTTTTTGATAACTTGTGAAGTATGCTGCCTGATCAAGTCATATTGATGGTTTGAAAGATTTACATCAACTATCATCGCAAGTGCTTGGTCTGGTGTCAAACTTTTAATTTTGTTATTGGATAATCGAGATTTTTTTAATGCAGTGCCTCTGGATGGGGAAGTCGTGGACAACTCTTCAAATATTTTTGCAGAATCTCTTTTTCCAGATGATCTGATTTTCATTTCCGCTGCCATTAACAACTGGTCATTATCGATTAGACTCAAAAGTTCCTTGGCCTTACGTTTTTTTGAGCGCAAAGAAGATTCATTGAAGTTTTTTTTTGGCCTTCCCATATTCGAAGTATCACGAGATGTACTTGGCCTAACATCAAGAATATAACTTGTTAAGTCAAGATCTTTTGATAACCAGTCAGAGTTTAATTCAAAAAAACGACTATTTATTCGACTTGAGCGTTCCCATCTTGAGCGAAAATCATAACATATTTTAATTATAAATGTTTTTAATCTTAGATGATCAACATCTTTACCAATTAAACTCAAAATGTTATTAAGAATTGCATCATTCTTTTCTTCTTTCTTGCTTTTGAGCCAAACATCAAAGAGTGCCTTTCGAGAAACTGCCATGTTTGATTAGCGATTAAAACAAATCGAGCAAAATCTAGCAAAAATTTAGTGCAGAATCTGAAACTATGCATATTTCCAATTAATTTGACTATAATCATCAAATTGAATTCAACAGAATTATACGAGTATTACTCTACTTAAAAACATATTTTTTTTTAAACAATAAATTTTAAGTGATTGTCTATTTTTATGTATACAAATTAGCAAATAATACCAAAGTTTCAGAAACTTACCTGTTTTATAAAAAAATGTCCAAGTAAATTAAATCAAAAAGTTTTTTTTCCAAATATTCATCCACAAAAAAATTATGTCACCGCAAAGTTTACTAAAATTGCAGACTGTGAAATTTGTTTTAACAAGTGTCGTACTAAAGCAAGTTCAATAACGGTTCTCATACTCATTGTTGTTTTTTTGCTTTGTTTTGAGTTCATATTCGTAACAATTGCATATTGGTCTATTACATATCCAAAAATAATTGCGATCGGAGAACATTTTTTTTTTTTACTTTTGGCATTCTAGAAGTGGCAAAAGTCGCACTGTGTGGCGGCCGTGGCGTAGTGGGTAGTGTGTGTGACTCTTACGCCAGAGAACCCAGGTTCGAATCCTCCACCCGACACAGAAAGTTCTTTCAATTGAATTAATTTTTCTGTTCGGCCGTCACCTCTCTGCAGACAATGGCAAACCTCAGAGAGTAAAAACTGCCATGAAAAGCTTCTTGAGAACATAAGCCGTTCGGGGGGGATTTCACATCACACACAACACAATTGATCATAAGAAGCTCGGTCAAAGTCCTTTCAAGGGCTGAAATGGCCATTTCGTTTTTTTTTTTTTTTTTTTTTTTTTAGGTAGCAAGCAAACTGAATTTTAATAAATATGCAAACTGAATTTTGATTTTTGACCACGATGGAAGTAAACTAAATGTTTTTGCTTAAAAATTTAATGCAGTGCACTCAAGCAGCTATTAAAGTGTTTTCGGATGAAAGCGAAGATGAAGTTGTCCTGGGTAAGCAATAAGTTTTCATATATTTTTTCATGTTTTAAATATATTACATAAATTAACAGGTTTCCTTGATTTGTCCCTTTTAAACGACATTTTTGGCTATAAAAATATATTATTATTAAAAATATCTACAAAAACCTCATTAAATAACTCACACACAAATTTTACTGCAACTGAAGTCTAACAAACTCACATTGATATGCGAAAAATAAAACAAAAAGTACTATCAACAACGCGAAAATAACAAAAGGAACACGAAAAAATTGCGGGAATATTTGGCCCAAATTTAAAGCGTGTTATTCTCATCAAAAGCATTTTGAAGTTTATTACTCATTTAATTACATAAAATACAATTTAAATTTAAATTTACACGTATTGTAAGTGCACAATATTAAAAAATTAAACTAAATGAATCCACTATTTTTCTTAAAAATTTAAATGCAAGCGGTTGTGCTGCTTGTGTTTTCTTTTTAATTTTTTACCATTTTCTTTTCACGGGGTAACAAAAAATGTTACTCCTTCTCCACAAATATATTCTACTTGGCTAAAATGTTAGTTTGTGGAAAAACCCATGTTTTGTTTTAATAATTTTTCAGATTTTGAAATACAATCGAAATTAAAGTCATTGTATTGCTTCCATTTTTTTTCTTTGAAATAATAGCATTTCTGGAGTTTTTTTTTTGTTAGTCACTAAATTCAACAAAATCGAAAAGTTAATTTAAACATTAAGGTTAGAAAATTCTATTTAAAAAAGCTGTCTCTATGTATACGAACACTATTTCTTATAACAATTTTTCTTCATGCAATTGCATTTCTTTGGCTTAAAATTGTGATAAGAGAACCTTTGTCTTTGAATTCATCAGATTATTTTAATTACATTTTAAAATACTATTTTAGTCACTAGGCACTAAACATATAAATTTAAATTTAAATTTAAAATACAATGGAATTTAAAAGAAAGTTTTCTTAAATTTTCCAAATTTTTTTTACAATTCAGTCGAAACAACCCAGATAAACCCCAAAACAAGATTAAATTGTAACCTTCAAAAAATTACGTTACGATTAATATGTTATCAATACAAATCAAAGAATAATCTTCCAACAACATAAACCAAGATTTCGAAGACACATCTCTTTTTGCAGTGATTGAATCAGTTTTCCTGAAACTTAATTTTCAAAATTTCCTTATTCAAAATAGCAAAAATTGCATTTTTGAGTTATGTCGTTGTTGTCAACTTTTTTAATTGAATTGAAAAGAACTACTTTCCATATGCACGGGATAAATTCAAAAGACGGGTCTTTAAAGAATTATTTATATTTAATTCAAATTATGCAGTATTGTATTATTTTCACTGACTTGGCTCTATAAATATTACAGAATTATTTCTAAAAGCTCATTTTATTATGTATAAAACCATGATAAGAGCAGATACTTTTTTACTTCATACAAAAGTGTTTTTTTTTTTTAAATATACGTGTATAAGGTGATGAACTTAATTGACTTGAGCTTAAAACTCTTTCATCCATATCAAATATTTTTTATTTGATAAGGATTAGTAAACAATTTGTTTTTAATAACAAACCCCTTTTTTAATTGTCCCGTTAAACTTTTAAAACCCCCGTTTTTTACTTAAAAATGTTGCTTTTGTCCTGTTTTTTCGGAAAAGAAATCTGGCACACTAATGTATTCATAAAATTTGACAACTGACAAGCCGGGTGACGTAGGCTGGACAGGCTGCGCAGTGCAATTAATTTTTAGCACACGGAGTGCGTTAAAGATTACGCACTATCTATCATTCTTGAAGCAGTGGAATGCTTTGACGCTATGAAAACAGTTTGTGCTTAACAAAGTAATAATTTTACAACTTTTGCTATTTTGACTGCAGTAATTTAATCACTGCATATAACACATGCAGACATTTATAATTGTTTATTTTGTTCCATAATATTTCCATGGCATTTTGAAGAGGCAGACTGCCGTAACTGTCAAAACTAATTTGACAGCTCATAGAAAATCTGAAAGCGATAAGAAAGCTTTAATTGGAAAAATGTATTTCGGCCACAGCCGATACTAGTAATAATTAAAACCTAAAATAGAGCTGATTCTTATTTTTCTGATTTGTTAAAAATGTAATTTGACTATTAAAAACTTTTTTTTAACTGGAATAAAGTTTAATTTTAAATGTTAAAGGCTGCATTAGAAGTTAACAACCTGTATTGTCTGGTCGCACTGATAAATATATTGCGATCTTAGGAATAGTCAAATACCAAGCAACATATTTTGCCATCACCCAGCGGCAAATTTACGGAGTACTCCAATGTTTCATGTATGAAAGGCAGTAGACTTGTGTTATGTTATTCATATATGAATTTGTACGTGAAAGGAAGCTCGACTACTTCTTTGCATACTTTATGAAGCATATTTTAGGAAGCTTGACTACTCGTTGGCATATTTTATAATCGAAAATGTAGCCCGTCTGCCTACAAAGCGGCCATTGTCTTCTAAAAGTAAGTTGAAAGTGGATACGAACATGTGAACATTACCGCCTACGAGTTTATTCTCTTTCATCGATGAAGTATAATGCCCATTTGCCGCTGGGCACTAACCAAACAAAATCAGATTTTGAAGAGAGAGAGCAAAACATTGAAAAAGCATACGTATCGCAGACATAGGTTATCTAAGCGGGGCTAAATGTTTAACTTCCTAGTGGAGGGGGCGACTTTGGTGATGTTTTAAGTGAGAACAATAAAAACTGTTTTATTCGTGATTAGGTACCAATAGCTAAAATTACCTTAAATTTAAATTTGCCTTACCGACCATCTATTTGGCAAAAAATAGTTTATCTTGTGACTGACAATGAATTTAAGCAAGATCTAAAAAATGTTTATGATTGAAAGTGGATTTTAGTCCAGTTACAGTATTTTATTGTTAGATTACCAGAAACAGATGAGACCGACTAAGACCGACAGCATTGATTCTGATTGACATTGTTTTTTGACCCTACATGTCCTTTTGTATATCAAACAAGAAAAAGGGATATTGTGTACACTGAGGGAAATATGTGTTTACATTAAATGAAATTGTGTTCATATTAAATGAATATGTTTTTGAAATAGAGATTTAAACAATTTCCTTTTAATTAAACACAAATGTTTAATTTAAATGTTTAATTTAAAACAAAAGCTTTTGATTTCAAAACAATGTTTCGAAATATACTTTTAAAGTAAACATTTTCAGTTTAAAAACATTTATTTAAAAATAAAATTTAAAACAAAAATTTTTATTTCGAAAACAAAGATTTTTTAACTCCCATTTTTTCGATGCCATTTTTTTAATTTTTTCGCGTTTTTGACATCAGATTCATGATCAGCGACCCCTGGGACCCTTCGAATACTTAATGTTAATTCCATTCGATGAAGTTTGTTTGTTTTATTCCTTCTTAAAATATTGTATTAGTATTTTTATATATTAGTAGTATTAAAATAATTAATTAGCTTTTATTTCATCTTACCTTCAAATTTTGTAAGTCCAATTAAAAAACATTTTCAAGCAATCAAATGTTTTTTTTCAGCTTCATCTCAATTGTCTGCTCAATAATTTTACTACACATAATTTTTTTAATTCAATCTCAAATAGCAACGTATTTTTTGTTATAAAAAAGAAATAATAAGAGAAAATTATAAAAAAAAATAAGCTATATATGAGGAGAATGAGAATATGAAATGAGAATTATACAAAAAAAAAACACAAAAATAAACACGCTTATTTTAAATTTTGTTTTGTAGAAACACAAACGCGTTAAATTTATATTTTCAAATTTTTTGCTTAATTTTAAAGTATGTTTTTTTCCTCAGTGTAGGTCATTTATTCAACACTGATTGGACCTTATCAGTGTGGCTTTCGACCTGGTAAGTCCACCATAGACCAGATTTTCACGCTACGACAAATCCTGGAGAAAACCCACGGAAATCAAATTGACACACACCATCTCTTTGTCGATTTTAAAGCTGCGTTCGATAGCCCGAGAAGGGATTGCCTATACGCAACAATGTCTGAGTTCGGTATACCTGCAAAGTTGATTAGACTTTGCAGAATGACGTTAAGCAACACACGCAGCTCCGTCAAGGTAGGAAATGACCTCTCCGAAACCTTCAATACCGAAAGAGGTTTCAGGCAAGGCGATCCACTGTCTTGCGATCTCTTTAACATCATCATGGAGGGGATCGTACGAAAGGCCGGTGTGCATCGTAATGGCACTATTTTCTACAAAGGCGTCCAGCTCCTTGCGTACGCTGATGATATTGATATTGTCGGCAGAACCAAGAGAGATGTTACCGCTGCTTTCGCCGCTATCGAAAAGGAATCAGCCAAAGTGGGTTTGACGATAAATGAGGGCAAAACAAAATATATGCTGTCTACAAACAAGGGAGCTCGGCGTTTAGACTCCCACGTTTCATCCGGCAGCTATAACTTTGAAGTAGTCAAGGAGTTCGTTTACCTTGGCACCGCCATTAATACCAAAAACGAAATCAGCCTGGAGATAAAGCTAAGAACAATAATTGCTAATAGGTGCTACTACGGGCTCAGTAAGCAACTAAGTTCCAGAGCCCTCTCTCGATCGACAAAACTAACACTCTACAAGACGCTCGTTCTACCTGTGCTGCTTTATGGCGCTGAGGCATGGGTAGTTTCGCAAACTGACGCAGCCGCTCTGGGGGTGTTCGAGAGAAAAGTTCTTCGCAAAATCTTCGGTCCTGTTCGAGTCGGCGATGACTATCGCATCCGAGTGAACCACGAGCTGTATGAGCTCTACGATGACATTGACGTAGTTCGGCGTATAACTGTGCAGCGACTACGCTGGCTGGGTCATGTCCATTGTATGAACGACAAAGCTCCAGCGAAAAAGGTGCTCGAGGCGAGGGTCGCTGGTCAACGACGACGAGGGAGACCATGCCTCCGATGGCTGGACCAGGCTGAGGAAGCCCTAACCGCACTTGGTGTATCCGATTGGAGAAGGCGCGCGCAAAGCAGAGGCGCCTGGCGAGAGCTGATGAGGTCGGTTGAAACCCGGACACGGGTTGTTACGACCACCTAAGTAAGTAAGTAAGTAAGTAGGTCATTTATAAAAAAATTTGTATTGGTCTGTGCTGCAAAATATTATTCAAAGATTGACAAACACCCAGCATTTCTTGTTCTTATGTTGTTTCTGTTCTTTTACCCTCGCAGTTTTCTTACATTTCTAATATTTATAAAAGTCTTGTGATAGGATTTTTTTTTAACGGTAATTATTTATTTATTTTTCTGTTTGGGTCATTTTATCGCTGTTTTGTTTTGTGTTTATGATTTTTTATCATTATATTTATTTGCGTCACTCCTCCGTTCTGTGGATGCTTTTTTTGTTATTTTTATTATGTGCGAATGAATCTCTAAAAAATATTGATTGAAGGATATTGAAGGAGCAAAGCGAGATGACGATGAGGCTGAAGATGAAAATTTGTTTTTTATCTGAATATCTATAGGAGAATAATGACCCAACGGAAAGTGTATGCTATTTATGACATTTTTTTGTTGAACTCTTTCTGTTTATCTTCAGTTTAAAAATAGAAAAAAAAATTTGCTATAATATTTGAGAAATATTTAAAAATTTTCCTCAATACTAAGCACATAAAGCAGAAAATATAATGTATGAGTATAGAGGTAAATCTCAATTCAGATTTTTTTATGTATTATCTATTCCTCAATGCAAAGAAAGTCAAATCTGTGAATTAAGTATGTTCAAGCAGGGATCGCAAACAAACTCTAAAGAAAAGTATTTTGTGTTCTTTTTGTTTCTTCTTAAGACCACAAGTATTTTTTTTTTTTTTTGTTTTCGCTCTCCGATCCAAACAGTAACACAAACCGAAGCAAGCAGAGATGGAGAGAAAAGCAAAATGCAATGTTTTGTTTTTGAAGTAGAAAACACTTCCTCTCACTGTTATGCTTTTGAATCGCGGACACAAAAACAACGAAAGAAAACTACCTTTAGCGATCTTTTGCATGTTGCTGACGGCACACAGTGTCGCGGCTGCGGACAAAAGTCGAAAAATATTTTTTGTTGGAATTTAAAAAAACTAAGTAAACTGAATTACAGACAGCGATTATTCTCATCGTTTAAATATATATTTTCTGATAAATGAAGCAGGCTATCTTCATCCAATTTAGAATACATTTTGTTAGTAAGAGAAAATTTTAATTATGAATAACTTGAAATAATTACACTTAAGTGTTATTTAACCCTAAACAATGAATTCTTTAGTTTTGCTTTTTTATGTTCTTAATAATTTACTTCTAATGAAAAAATTTTTGTTATCAATAAATTTTAACTTAAAATTATCTGAAGAGTTTTAATTGTTTAGATTCGTTAAAAAAAAACTGCTCAAAACTTATAATTGTTTGAGAATTTCAGTAGTAAAACGAAGGCAACATTTGTTTCTTGTTGTGTTTGCGATCGTGACAACAAAATCAAAAAAACGAAATACATGTGGTGTTCGTATAACACCAACGCAATAGTTTTCTTTCCCTTTTTATTTTCTGCTCTCTTTGGTACGCATTTCTGTTTGTAGCAAAGAGCCAAACGTAAGAAGATATTGATACTGTTTGCATGCGCAGCTGAATGGTTGGTTTTTTCGTACAGTTTGTTTCCAATCTCTGGTTTCAAGTGTCTCTTTTATTGACTTAAAATAATTTTCATAGCCCAACAAAGAATCCATTACTTCTTAGTACTTTGGCAGGGAAAATCAATGACGACGAAAGAAATCTGTTAATGATATTTTATCTCATATTTAAAAACGTTAAAAAAACTCTAATACTTGCGTGGCGGCCGTAGCGCAGTGGATAGAGTGTGTGGCACATACGCCAGAGAATCCCGGTTCGATTCCCACCTGACACAGATCGTTTTTCCAATTGAATTCATTTGTCTGTTCGGCCGTCACCTCTTTGCAGACAATGGCAAACCTCAGAGAGTAAAAACTGCCATGAAAAGCTTCTTGAGAACATAAGCCGTTCGGAGTCGGCATAAAACATGTATTTCCAGTTCTCGATCATTTGTGTTCAAACATTTCACAACACACACAACACAATTGATCGTAAGAAGCTTGGTTAACGTCCTTTCAAGGGCTGAAATGGCCATTTCGTTTTTTTTTTTTTACTTGCATGAAATATGTGTTAATACAATATAAGTAAAGTATCTCTTTCAAACATGAAAATTGAAGCAAATCAATTTTTAATATAGTTATGAAGTTATTAACAAGAAATAAGAATGATTATTGTCAGCAATAAATAAATAAACATAAAACAAAATCATGTCAACATAAATTATTGAAATAACTGCTTTATACTTTTGACATCATTAATTAATAAATTTAGGTTTGAACTACGTAAATGAAGGTTAAAATGAAAGTCCTAGGTCGGAGTAATGTACAAGGCTGTTCAAAATTAACATAGACAGAAATTGTTTATCAGAATACGGTACATTTTAATATTAAAATATATTTTGGCCTATTAGCCCGAGTAAAGTTGAAAAAACAATCAAGTTTTTTTGAGAATTTTCTGCTTAAATCTGCTTTAATAAATCCGCTGAATTTTAAGAGGTTGATTTGGCCACAGGGGGAAAATGGTATTTTTTTCAATACCATTATAATCTACGAAAAAAAGGCTACCTTGTTCGCATGATACAATTATAACTCTGTCATGTTTTGTACGAAACAACTTTCTGAAATTTAAGCCGATTCATTAAACTAGACTTGTTCGGAATTTTTCTAAATAAAACCGATAGACCAATTTATTTAAAATTTTGTACATAAATATATTGAGATTTAAACTGAGAATGGAAACAAATTTTTTAATCAATTATACGGCGATGTCTGAAGACAATGCTGATTCCAAAATTGCATTTTTTTAAAAAAGCCTTTTTAAAGTTGACAGCAAAACAGCAGTGTGCATCATCTGTAAAAAAAGTTTCTTAAAATCATTAAAAGTAGTTATCCACGGTGCTCCTGAACGAAATTAAATAAAAAGGTCTCAAGTACCAATTTTAGCCATATAAGGTGTGTTTCACATATATAACGCCACATCGAAATTTTAAATATTTTTATAACGGCCAGTTTAAACAAAAGATAATGTTTTGCGAATTTGGTCATCTATGCACAACAACAATAGTGAGCAGGACCAAAGTCTATTCTAATAACGGTACATTGTTTATTGCTAAATATTACTTTTAATGCTGTTTCATATTTATAACGCCACTTGCAATTATTCCTTCTGCTGCGTTGAAAGTGTAGAGATAAATATAATTGTTTAGTTAGTTTTCAAGACCTTAACAATAGATAAAACTATAGACCGGAATACCTCGTGCAACCCAACATACTTGCGAAAAAATGGGAAAAATGAAAATTCTTAAAGAAGAAAGCTATGGAATTCAGGAAATCGGGCGTAGAATTAATCGCAGCCATTGAGTGATTCAACATTTTTTTAACAAACCTTAAAATTACGGCTAAACAAAATGTTCGAGCAAAATAAAATCCTCTTATCGCGATCAGCGGAAAATAATCCGAGCTGCGAGCAACACTCCTCACAGTTTAAAAGAGTTAAGGAGTTTTGTTGCTGAAAAAGTTTCCCGAACACCGGTATGGAGAGTGCTACATCAGTGTAAACATTTCCGTAGTGAACTTATGAAGTGTGTTTCTGCTCTTGCTAGCAAACATAAGAGAACGAGCGTGGAATTTGCAAGAAGGAACATAGGAACAGATTGACCACCAGTCAGCTTTTCAATAATGTTTTCAAAAAGGGTCCCACGTTGAAGTTTGATTTTGACATGTGATTTTTTCCGATGAGAAAAAATGGAATCTTGATGGCCAGGATGGATTTTGACATTAATCATACGACATACGCCGCGAACCACTTCCGTTTTCAAAAAGAAGTTTTGGTGGAGAGAAAGTGATGGTGTGGGGTGGTTTTTCTGAAATTGAAAGTTCAAGCATGAAGAGCGCTGACTACACTCGTGTGCTGAAGAGCAGTTTGACTTCACTTTTGGGAAAAAAACGGACAGACACAACTAGTTTCCCAGCAAGATAATGCGGCCATCTACGTAAATCGAGATGGTTTCAGGCCAATAACATTGATTTATTGCAGTAGCCGGCGTACCCTTCAGATTGTTATCCCATCGAGAATTTATGAAGAGTACTTGTACGCCAGGTGTATAAAAATAACAGACAATTTGGCAACGTGAAAGAACGGAAATCAGTAATTTTCGAAGAATGGAGTAAAATTGATTCAAACACATTAAAAAAAATAATTGCATGTATGCCAAATCGTATTTACAATATTATTGGAGCCAATGGAACAGTAATTTAATATATTTTTTTTTTATAAATTCAATAAAAATCGTTTTTATTAAAAATTTTGAAATGGCGTTAAAAATATGAGACAGCATCAAAAGTGATATTAAGCAATAAACAATGTACCGTTATTAGAAAAGAGTTCACTTTTGCTCACTATTGATGTTGTGCATAGATGACCAAATTCGCTAAACATTATCTATTGTTTAAACTGGCCGTTACAAAAATATATTCAAATTTCGCAGTGGCGTTATATTTTTGAAACATACCTTATTAATTCTTGCAGAGCTTATAGTGCTATGTCATAAAGCAGCAAGCTTCAACTGTAGCTTCAGTAGCGCTACTAAAGCTCTTGCAGAGAATATATAAGGTTACTTTCTTGAGTTTAAAAGCACTATTTTTGCTTCATATAGACAGTAGAAGTAGCTGTCAGCTTTAAAAAGGTTCCCTGTCAAAACCAAATAAGAGCTCTTGCAAAGCTAGACAGTTTTGTTTAGTACTTTTCAGAATTTAGCAAAGTATGTGTGTGATAAATTAACTCAATATATGTATATATACAATTTGATAAGTGTTTGTGACGATTACAATGACATAAATTAAAAAAATAATAGAGTGGATACTATATCAGACTAAAAATATGTTCGTATATTCGTTACATGTTGTGAATTTCGGTGCGATTTTGTATTTATCGGAAAAGTGAATGTTATGCTTCGAAAAACTACAACGGGCTTAAAAAAAATGTAAATTAAAGAGTGTTTATTATTTTAAAATAGTTGAAAAAATGCATTCCTTTAAATCCACTATAAATGCTTAAAGTACTTTATTCTTAAATGTTTATACCAAAAAAATCATCGATTTTGTTGAAAATAATAGTTTTAACTATAATATTTAACTTCATTTAAATCTCACGATTTTCTATTTTTAATAAGATCGCCATTTTTTTTTTAAAAAAGCTCTTTATAAGAATTTTTAATAACTTATTATTTTCAAAAAATTTAGAGCTTTAATTTACAGTATTTTACATTTAAAAAAAAAAAAAAAAAAAAAAACGAAATGGCCATCTCAGCCCTTGAAAGGACTTTGACCGAGCTTCTTATGATCAATTGTGTTGTGTGTGATGTAAAATGTTTGCACACAAAATGATCGAGAACTGGACCTACATGTTTTACGCCGACTCCGAACGGCTTATATACGTATTATCAAGAAGCTTTTTATGGCAGTTTTTACTCTCTGAGGTTTGCCATTGTCTGCAGAGAGGTGACGGTCGAACAGAAAAATTAATTCAATTGAAAAAAATTTTCTGTGCCAGATGAAGGATTCGAACCTGGGTTCTCTGGCGTAAGAGTCACACACTCTACCCACTACGACACGCGTATTTTAAATTTTACCATTATTAGCTTTAAAAATGCAATAAAAAAATACATTTTAAAGCGAACATGAATTTTTCAAAACAGGTTTCAAAACAGCTCTATAGCTATGTTTATCGCTGTAAAAGATCCCTTACAAATCAATAAGTAAATTTCCGAGTTCGGCTCTATTGCAGGTTTTATAAATTCCTTTACAAAGCTGAAAAAAATATTACAGCTAAAAAAGGTAAAAAAAATCAACTTTCGAGCATTTTCTTTAGAAATTTAAACACTTAGCAGCAAGCAAAGCTGGGGTAAACCTTTAACTAACAGGTCATTCAATAAGTCCGTAGAATAAGTAAGAAAAAAACAAAATTTGGATAAAACTCAATTATATTATTCAAAAATTTGGCTTCGAGAGCGATACAACGAATATTGCGATTTTCTATCTGTTCGATACCACTTTTATAGTACGATTTCTCTAACTCGTCAAAATAGGCCTCAGTTTCAGCGATTGCTTCATCATTGGACTTCAATTCTTTCCAGCAAGCATTCTCTTGAGATCTGAAAACAGGAAAAAGTCGCTGGGGGCTAAATCTGGAGAATACGGTGGGTGGGTAAGCAATTTGAAGCCTACACAATTTGAAACAACACTTTTTTCTTTTGCAAATGTGGCCGTTTCTTGGCGATTTCAGCCATCAATCGATCCAAAAGTGCACAGTAATAGTCGCTGTTGATGGTGGTTCCTTTTTGGATATAGTCGATGAATATTATTCCTTTCACATCCCAAAATACAGACGCCATCATCTTAAAGCCGACTGTTGGGTCTTTGATCGCTTTGGATTCGGTTCGTCGACTCAGCTGACTGTCTTTTGGATTCTACTGTGTAAGAGTGAAGCCATGTTTCATCCATTGTCACTGTTAAGTACTGGTCCCACTGTGCAATTGCTTTTGCTCATTCTATATTTCTTCGATATACACACAAACGCCTCTCTTCGGTAAACACACAAACTGCAGAACGGAAGCATTTGAGCAAGCTGCAAGCAGATTGACTTTCACTTCATTTTGGGCAGCCGACAGCTTTACACTTTTGTTTGCCATTATAATCAAATAATCATTTGTATTATTTAGACTTAAATAAAGTATATTTATTATAAAAGTAAAAATTTAATAATGGCGACGAGGATGAGATAATTCCCAAACACATTAAACTTTTTCTGTCAATGCAGTCTACATCAATATCCTGATTAAGAGGAGCAAACATAACCTTGTTTAGTTAACGCCGAGTGTATGGACAAGAACTTACACGTGCACTGAAAATTCAGGGATAAATTAATGCCACCAAAAGAGAACAATATTCTATTTCTGAAGACCGTTTGATCTGAAGCATCCTGAGAACTGGTCAACATATTATGCCAGGTCCCAATTTTTTCTACAAGCCAATGACGTGCAGGCAGCTGAGCGTAAAAAGGCCATTCTTTTGACTTTGGCCGGCGCACCACTTTACGACCTCCTGTCGTCATTGGCATCTCCAAAAAGGGTGAGTGAGCTTACAATCACTGAAATTGAGAAGACACTAACGAATCATTTTTCTCCACGACCATCGGAAATTGCATCATTTTATAAATTTCACAAACGCGATCAAATGCTTAATGAAGGGTTTGCGGATTAAGTTGCAACATTGAGGAAGCTTGCAGTTGATTGCAATTTTGGCAGCGTTTTAGATCGCATGCTTCGTGACCGATTGGTTTGTGGACTACGTGATGAGGTGCTGCAACGAATTCTTCTAGCTGTATCTGACCTTCAACTACATAAGGTAATAGAGCGTGCAACAACAGCTGAAGCAGCATCAAAGAACATCTTGGTAATCCGTCAGCCTGAGCAGATCCATCAAATTGTGAATAATAACCTACCACATTATAAAAAAGACAAAAACCAGCTCAACGCTTCTCCGGCAAAGTGATGGTTGTGGAGGTGCTCATCGTCGCTCACAGTGCGTGCGTAAAGAAACAATCTGCTCTGCATGTGGAGTTATAGGCCATTTACAGCGTGTTTGTCGGTCTTCCAATAATTGCGATTCATCAGAACACCCGAAAACATCTCGGAAGAATCGTCAGCAATTCAGCAAATGGAAGCCAAATTGAATCAATCAAATAAGATGCTCAGCAAGTCGTAAGAAAACAACAACTATAAGCATTAATGGACAGCCATGTAAATTTGAAGTATATTCTGGCTCAGATTATACTATAGTGTCGTCTCAGACTTTCAATCGGTTGTGGCCAACAATTAAGCCTTTGATTTATGAGTGTGTGCTTGATCTAAGAGATTTTCAGCATAATGACATACCTCTCAGAGGTATTGTAGATGTAGATAAAAGAATTACCTCTAATTATAGTAAATGGTAACCAAAGTCATGTGCTATGATGCAATTGGTTTGATGCTCTTGGAATAAGCGTCCAGGGAGTCCTTGCCATAAAAGAACCGTTTTCTATCAAAAAATTTTAGTTAAATTTCAGCATTTATTTTCTACAGAACTTGTTAAATTCATTGGAAAACCGGTATCTTTACGCATGGACAATAATTTCCAACCAATGTTCATCCTGTTCATCGTATTCCAATAGCTATTCGGGGCCTTGTTCGACCGCTTGTGCTCGCAAGGCATTTTTCAACCAATTGAATATTCAGACTGGGCAACTCCAATCGTGCCAGTGCCAAAGAGTGATGGTACAATCAGAATTTGCGGCGATTGCAAGTCAACGCTCAACATGGCGCTGTTACCACATAATTTCAAATCCCTCCTATAAACTCACTTTTATCTTTAATAGAATGTGGAAAAATATTTGCAAAATTGGATCTTGCTCAAGCCTACCAGCAGGTTGTAGTTGACGAACAATCTGCTATGATGCAGACTGTTATCACACACAAAGGTGCATTCAAAGAAAATAGACTCCAATTTGGTATTTCATCAGCTCCAGGAATTTTTCAGAATTTCATTGAAACGCTCCTTCAAAACATTCCCGGCGTTTTGCCATATTTTGACAACATAATCATTATGGGTGGTACAGAAGGTGTACTGTGCAAGCGTTTGAATGAGGTTTTGACACGTTTTGATAGATCGCGTTTACATTTACGAAAAGATAAATGTCAGTTTGGAGTCTCAACAGTTAATTTTTAGGTTTAAAAATCGATAGTCTTGGTATCAGATCATCACCAGCTTATCCGACGCCGCGACCTTCAAAGCGTCCTAAAAAAGTTCCAGAATACTATTCTGCAACTGGGCGTTAAGGGGCGGGTGTTAAGTACTGGTCCCACTGTGCAATTTCTTTTGCTCATTCTATATTTCTTCGATATACACACAAACGCTTCTCTTCGGTATACACACAAACTGCAGAACGGAAGCATGAGAACAAGCTGCAAGCAGATTGGCTTTCACTTCATTTTGGGCAGCCGACAGCTTTACACTTTTGTTTGCCATTATAATTAAAAAATCATTTGTATTATTTAGATTTAAATAAAGTATATTTATTATAAAAGTAAAAGTTTAATAGTCACATATCGACGATAGAATTCGATTTTATTGCTGTTTAATAGCGCCAAACACTCCTCTGAAGCATCAATTCGTTGTTGGTTTTGGTCGACTGTGAGCTCACGCGGCACCCACTTTGCACAGAGCTTTCGCATACCCAAATGTTCTCGTAAAATGGTAAGAACACTATCATCTGATATCTTTACAATGTCAGCTAGCTCGTGCACCTTCAGTTTGCGATCTTTTTGATGTTTTGTAGAATAACAGCCTGATTTGGGCGTCCACTGCACTCTGCATCATTTGTGCTGTTACGACCACGTTTAAATTCAGCAATTCACTTTTCTACCATTTGTCTCGATGGAGCAGAGTCCGGATAATGTTTATCAAGCCATTGTTTGGTTTCCACTGTATTTTTATACCCCCAGCGTACTGCGTAAGGGGTATATTAACTTCGTCATTCCGTTTGTAACGCCAAAAAGGAGGCGTGGCAGGTATAGAAAAATATATATATTTTTATATTATATTATATATATTTTTGTTCACCATCATCTCCCGAGTCGATTTCCGTGTGTCCGTCTGTCTGTCCGTCTGTCGACACGATTACAGCGGCAATTTCAAAGCTATCGCGATGAAATTCAAAAAAGGAAGATCAAGTTCGAAAATGGGTCAAATCGGATGAAAACCACGCCTACCTCCCATGCAAAGCGGCATTATATTAACCGTAAAATGGCTTTAAAATCCACAAAAATTACAGAAATGCCTTGAAATTTGGCATGTAAGCTTTGCACTTCAATCTAAATCCTGGCTATGAAATTTGAAAAAATCGGATGAAAATCACGCCTACCTCCCATACAAAGTGGATTTATTTTAAAAATAAAATCTCTTAAAAATCTGCTCAAATTAAAGAAATGTCTTGAAATTTTGCATATACATAGGCTTTGATATATAATATATAATATAGACCACCACTATGATATTTGGCAAAATCGAATAAAGACAAATCTGCAAAAATTAAAGAAATGTTTTAAAATTTTGCACATATGCTTTGATATTTAATATAAACCATCTGTACGATATATGGCAAAATCGGATGAAAACCACGCATACTTCCCATACAAAGTGACTTTTTTTTAAACGTTAAATCTCTTAAAATTTCACAAAAATTAAAGAAATGTCTTGAAATTTTGCACATTAGCTTTGATATATAATGTGAACCATCTCTACGATATATGGCGAAATCGGATCAAAACCACGCCTACCTTCCATAAAAAGTGACGTCATCAAAATAGGAAAACTTCCGTTAGTTTATAAAACTGAAAGTCATCGTGTATGTCGTGGCTAAAGACTTCATATATCCTCAGTATGGCCGCGGGGGGGGTATTTTAGCTTCGGTACCCTGCCGAAGCTCCATCCTTACTAGTTTTTCACCAAAAAGCAATGCTTTATCAAAACTCGAAATTCACTTTTTTCCATTTTTTTTTCAATAACAATAGTTGCACACAAAATAATATAACTAATATATAATATAATATAATATAATATAATCACGAATCAATAGTCATATTGTTGTCAAATTTTTATACGTACCGTTTGAAGGTTGGTACTAAATAAAAATCATATGAAAAAAATCTAGTAACACCATCTATGTGTCATCCTATGGACTTTTTGAACGTACTGTTACATAGCATCCACTTTTAGAACACTTTTGGAGCTCACTCGAACCTAGTTGCTCCAACAATGTTACTTGGGGTCTTTCATCTGGAATTTTCTTTCAGATTCTTTCCCCCTGAACATTAGAAAAATAAAAATTTTAGTATTAAATTAAGAAGTTCAAATCATTTTTTCTTATAATTAAAAATCATAGAACTTATTAATATTTATTAAAGGTTCATTTATTTTTTATTACAAACTTACGGCTGACAAATTTTTTATTTATTTGTCAGTCACATGGAAAAAATAAGTTTTCCCTCGCTGAACAAAATTCTGGCTACGCCCATGATGACGAGTGTGTGTGTGTGTGTAATGATTTGAACGATCCCTATAGGGACAAACTAACTTGTTTTAAAAACAACTAATTAAAAAACTAATTTAAAATAAACCAGCATATGAACTACTTTGAATTATATTAAGGCGGCAACTACTCTGATTTTGACATGTTTTCATTGCCAATTTTTATTAGATTACAACTTTATATATATTTAACCATGTTATTTCATCAAATATTACTAACTTTAGCCCATCAGTAATAGTTTTTAATTGGTTATTTTAAAGTAATTAAAAAAATAATTTAAATATAACTAATTTAACAAGTAGTTGAAAATACATGCAGGCGAAAGTCAATTGACTTATTTAGCGGACATCACCATACAAAATATGTTAGTTCGTTCTATGGAAAAAAGTCAGAATTTCAACTAGTTGTGGTTGAAAAAAAACTACTTTATCAACTACTTTTAAATTAGTTGATTTTCCTACAGGGATAAGATGAAGCATAATTCAACCCAACCGGCCATCTAGAAAGCAAACCCCAATTGAAGTTGAGAACAAGCTTAATATAAACTGTAGGTTTATAGCTAAACGAAATATTGCGTTAGGTCGGTCATGCGTTGACAGCTAGACTAGAAACAACGAGTTCTTATGAAGCATCACTAAATTCGACTTCATACTTTGCGTCGACCTCATACCGTAAAAATAAAAAGTAGGGGTAAAGTACGATCAGCGCAATGAGTAGAGAAATTTTCTACTATCTCGTGCGTTTAACATTCCATGCCATTCATTCCATGCCAACATTCCAGGGCTGCATTTTCGTTGAGAAATGCTGATATGTAGGTGTCTTGCATTTCGATGGAAAACTAAGATTTCATAGGATTATAGTGGGATTTTATAATTGATGCGACTTTTTTTTAAATAGATAAAGTTTTTTAAATTAACATGATGTCAAAATAATATAATAACGATTTTGATGAATTTAATATGTTTTTATTATTAAATTATTATTAAATTATATATTCTATTAAAATAATATAATAAGTGTATTCATGGAAAGTGGCAAAATTATATATTGGGCAAACTTATATTAATTTTTATGAGGTAGATCTTTGATTTGTTGGATTTTTCTTCATCCCGAATAGCAAAATAACTATTAAAAAATGTTATTGAAAACAGATGAAAAAAATTTATGAAGGAAATTTGTTTTTTCATACATTTTGTATGCAGAGCGAATTGACTTTTTGCTGTCATTTGAATGTTGTTTGTTTTACACTTTTAATATTTTTTTTTAAATTGAAGCCAATAGGAATGTTGATGTACTAAATTCAAATGAACTTTGAGTAAAGTTAAATATTTAAGAGTAATTTAATTTTGTCAAAATGAGAGAACATGCTTTTGAAATTTTTTATCAATTTGCTTCTCTACGAATAAGAAATTAATAAATTATATGTTGATAAAAAATTTTGACAAAAACAGGAAAAATAATGACATCAAGCAACACTTTCTATAAAAAATATATATATATATATCTGTATAAAAATATCGATGAATTAAAGAAACATTTTGTGCCATAAAACTCAAATTGTGTTTCCAGAAATTTAATTTTAACTTTAAATTTAGTTTTACTTTTTATCATTAAATTGGAAAGCGTTTATTTATTTTGAAATAATAAGTGACATTTTTCATTATTTCGCAGATTATATTAAACTTAGAAAAGATCTTAGTTTTCTATAATCGGTGATCACATGATTTTATGACAAACCTTTTAATTTTTCATTATTTAAATAAAACTAGTATCGCTTGTGGTCGAGATTCGACCATATCAAAATCGATTTTTCTTTTCTTTTTTTGCTGCACGCACCAATCCATAGCCTGAACAGAATAAACTGCGTCAGCGGCGCTCTTTGCCGCAGCGTCATCTCAAAATACACCACCAAAGATTGAACAAAATAAACAATAATAAATGTCTTTGCATGTGTTATAAAAAGTCTGCGACAGCAACAATTGTCGCTGCATCCTCTCTTTGTCATGTTAACATCCAAAATTTAGTCAAGATATGAAAATATGGCCTCTATATTTTGGCAATTGGCGTTTGTAGCATGTTGCAGTCATTGTGTTCAGACTGTTACAGTTTTTTAGACGTTGACGCGGTGGCAAATTCATTCTGATCAGGCTATCGGTGTGTTGGAATAGAGAGAAGTTGAGAGAAAGTAACAACAATATTGATACACAGCTCTTTTGAAGTGCTGCGTCACTCTAGCATTCTACTCTTGCTCGTGTATGCTATATTAGCAACGATGTTTAACAAAGCTATGTCGCTATGCACGTTGTTGGTTTCTCATTGTCCCATTGGGAAAAAAGGTTTTTATATATGCTTAGTTTTACCTATTTTAATGACAACATATTCAAAAAAAAATTATATTGTGGAAATCTACTCGAACATACCTTTCCATCGATATAAGGTTTATGTGAATATGTTGAAGTTAACATAGGTAAAAAATCACAAACTTTCTTTTTTTGCGTATTGATATACTAAGGGTGTTCACAGTTTAAGTACACAGGTCTGTTTAATTTACGATTTGTTATTTTTACGCCAACTTACGTAAGCGTATTTGGCTTTGTTGTTGTTTTGCATGCAAACGCAAATACGCAGGCACGTGTAAATAAAAGTATCCCTTGGGTGTGTTTTTGTGTACCGTATTTTTATGTCCTGTCTACAGTATATATAACAGCGTTGCAAAATTATTGAATACGGCAGTCACACACTGAGGTGCTCACAGTTACAAAAATACCAAATGCTATAAATTAACGATTAAACTGTGAATAGCCCAATAGATTCTAATACTGGAATGAATCATTTTGTACGTAATAGAATATCCGTTACAAAATAAAAAGCAAAAACGAAAAAAAATTCTGAGAAAGCGAGAGATTTGCTCAAAAACTTCAATTCTTGCTTTCAATCCTTGAATAATGTATGAAGAGGTCTATCATTCTTGCTGACTGAATGAGTGCGTCCAAAAAGAGGAGAGAAAAAGCAATAAAAATAATCACACAGCTGTATTGAAGCTTTTTCTTTCTCTCTCGCCTTCTGCGCCACCGCAGCAACGTTGTGCAGCAACAACAAAATTGTGTGGGTTTGTTTGTTGTTTAATATAGGGAAAAAAGTGTCTTTACTTTTTAATTTTTTATCTTAATGACAAAACATTTGAATAAAAGCTATATTCTGCAGTTGGTATAAGCCAAATGATATAAGTTTCATTCAAATGTGTTGTCTATAAATTTAGAAAAAGGGGTTTTCAGTTTAGTATTAGAGTATTAATATATGATGTAAGAAAATATACAGGCCTTAAGATCACACGTTTTTAACGACCAGAAAAACCCCCTTGACCTTCCTCTGCCCCTTGCCCCCTCAACTTACCAAACAGATCCTCCGTATATGTTTTCATTGTCTCAAAAACTCGCGTTTGCTTATATTTTGGTCACTTTTAGAAAACTACTTAATAAACTACAATCTTAATAAACTGTTTCGAAAGTTTGTTGCTATAACTTATTAGATCCCATAACATGTTTACAATTCAATAAAAGTATGCACTTTCATTGCGACACCCTTTATTATGTTTTGTCGCAGCATCGCGATTCGAGCATGTTAGCCTAGACACAATGACTGCGGCTCCGGCCGTGCGGCATCTGTCAAAATTTTTTACATGTATTTCTTATGGAGAGAAACTGGTGTAATGCCGCCCTTGCCGCTGCGGCTTTGTTATCGATATAGAATAGTTCCTAATTTGACAGCTTATCGTTGCAACCGCAATCAATGTGTTTAGGTCGTGTCTGAGATGATAGAAAAGAAAAAGCGACCACAACCACATAGCTCTCTTGAAGCATTTGCCTATTTTTACTCTCGCATTCTACTCTCCCACAGCAACGCTGTTCAACAGAGCTGTGTGACTCAGTATTGCCAGACAGACGAGTCGAAATACCACTATTTGGAAAAAAATTTAACACTCTCGGAGAAAATTTACCTTTTTCCATAAAAAAAAAAACAAAAAATTATTAAATGATTAACAACCGTTATAATTTTTTTTGCAAGTATAATATATTTATATATGCAATAAGAATTCATTCTTTCAGTAATAAAAATGTATACTGCGCACATAAAATAAAATTTTATAGCATCATCTAATATATTTGGTAAAGCAATAAGATTAATTAAATATTTTCTGTTGTTAATATCTAAAAACTGCATTTCTAGAAACATATTTCTGTCGGATAACCTTTTTGACATTTCTGAAAAGGAAGTTTCAATGCAATTTCAAAACATTTCCTTACTTCTTATTCCTTGGTGAATTTCAGCAAATTTCTTCAGCAAAAATCTCAGCAACTCAAAAATTAAAATAATGCACAAAATGTTGACCGAGCTACTCGCAAATAAATTTTGCTTAGAGAGGTAGCAGTGTTCCCAATACCTTAACAATTTTTCAAGTTGGAAAAAAATTATTATTCATGCAAAATTTACCAGTTTTGTTCAAAAATTACCTATTTTACCTCTGCCCAAAATATTTGTCAAAAATTGGCAACGCTGTTCAAGTTGGCAACGCTGTTCTATTTTGTCTTGATCAAAATCATTTTACATCTTGTCTGAGTTGTTTTCTTTAAATTTTATTATTACTTTGTAATCTTTTCGATTCTTCACGTAAATGAGTTTAAGAATGATATATTAGTGGCCTACAAACATTAATTCCTGTTCGTATCTTAATTCCAAATTCTATTGGGAAGTGAACATTTTTGCGGCAACATAACCTCAACTTATCTGTGACATGAGCAATAGCTGTGAAATTTGCAAGTCAGAGTGGGACACTGTTGGTGTTTTCATCTCGTGCTCTGGCTGCGCTAAAATCTTTCATGCTAAATGTGCTGGTTTATCCGCAAGGATTGGGGATGCTCTGTCGTGTACTGTAAGCAATGGATTGCAGTGGTTTTGTTTAAAGTGCCGTAGAGTCTCTACTAGATCTAAATCGAAACCTATTAAGGGTACGGAAGTTCCTATATTAAAAATTAGTGAGTCTGGTTCTAAAATGCAGTCTTCAATTGGCGAATCATTAGTTTCGGATCCTGCTATTCATCCTGTAAATACATTGGACATGAACTTATCATATGCTAATATAACGTCAGCGACAACTATTGCCACTACTTTAGCTGCTTTTTCACCTGCAGTCTCTGGTCCTCCACCATCTGCAACTACTTACATCTTCACTGATTTCTTCTTTGCCAGTTTCTACATCTACAGTCACTGAGCATACAGTCACTGAGCCTGCATCATCTAGAGCATCTTCTTCGACGGCGACTTATCTGATATCGTCAATGCCAGCTGCCGTACACCGTTCTCTTTCTGAGTGCTCTTCTATCTCTTCGATTATGACACAATATTCTTTGCCTTCAGTAGCTCGAACTACGCCCACTTTGCCTTCAAATGAAGCTCGGTCGAGCATTGTTAACTGTGACCTCGTCGTTGTTCGTAGACCGGAACGCAAGGTGATTTTCCTGTCTCGCCTAGCTGTACTACGTCTGCGGATGCTATTTTAGCGTACATTTCTACTAAACTTCCTCAGTTTACCTCAGAAATACGGTGCCATAAGCTAAAATTGAATGCTCCGAGAGATATTGCATCGTTTAAAACTTTTGTTCCGGATTCAGTCTTAAATACTCTTCTATCTAAGGAATTTTGGCCTGATGGGAAATAAATATGATAATAGTCCACGAGTATGTTTTTAGGGAAACTAGTAGATTACTTCCAAAAAACTAATAGCTAATAATAATGATTTGAATCCTATTGTTAATAATAACGTAAAATCTAGTGTAATTAATAGCTTATCTTACTCATTATATTATCAAAATGTAGGGGGGCTACGAACAAAAATGCAGGATTTGTTTTTAGCTTCCCAATCTCTTCAATATGATATTTTAGTGTTTACAGAAACATGGTTAACTGAAAATCATTTAAACTCTGAACTATTTCATTGTACGGCTTACAATATTTTCCGGAAGGACCGGTGCCAGATTACCACGGGTCTGTCTCGTGGTGGAGTACTAATTGCTATCCGTAATTCTTTTGCATGTTCACAAATTTTGTTACCGCATTTGAATTCAAATATAACCGACAATTTTGATGTCGATCAATTAATCATTAAAGTAATGTTTAATAATAACTTTGTTCTTTTTGTTTCGGTAAGCTATATTCCGCCAAGGAGTCCTCTCGACTTATACTCCATTCATATTGATAATGTCCGATTTATTCTTGATGATCTTAAACAATCACAACATGTTGTTGTAACAGGTGATTTTAATTTATGCAATATTCATTGGAGGTCAGTGTGATGAATTTTATTTAATGCCTTTCAATGTGCTATCTGAAACGGATGCGCTAATAATTGATTTTTTTTCTCGACATGATTTAGTTCAGATAAATAATAAATTTAATGATCTTAATCGTATCTTAGACTTAATCTATATTGATAAAGAATTTATTGTTAATCTTGAATCGCCTCTTACTGAAATTGTAAATAGTTCACAACATCACGTGCCTATAATGCTTGAATTTTATGCTTTTGTTTATCAAAAAATGTCTTCATCTGAACTTTTTTCATTTGACTATGCCCGTGCAGACTTCAGTGGTATTCAGGCTGGTATTGAATCGTATCCGTGGGTCAGTGCTTTTATAGAGATGGAATTGGTGGAGATGTATTCATTATTTTGTGATGTTCTTAATGAATTAGTTAATAGTTTTGTTCCTAAAAAACGCACTCATATCTCTAATAACCCCGTCTGGTTTAATAAAAGGCTTTGTAACCTAAAAAATAGAATGAATAAAGCTTACAAAAGATTCACATGTGCAAGAGATAGTCACCTTCTTAAGTCACTTTATTTAGACAGTTAACGTGAGTTAAATATTTTAAACAAATTTCTTTTTAAATCTCATATTATATTTATTGAGGATAAACTTAGAGAATAGTAAATTCTTTTGGTCCTATATAAACATGGAAAGAAAATCAAGTGGGATTCCTAACTCTATGTTTTATTTGGACTCTTGTTCTGAAGATGCGCGAACCATGTGTAACTTTTTTGCAAATTACTTCAAATCTGTATACTCGACAGGTCAATCTACATATACTTATAATTCAGACGCTTGTAATTTTATAAATTTAGGTAATCTCTCTTTAGAAGCTCAAGATGTTGAAGTTGCTCTTCAGAACCTTAAATCATCTTCAATGTTTGGTCCGGATGGCATCTGTACAAGTTTGTTAAAAAATTGTGCTACTTCGATTTGCCGTCCATTGAATATAATATTTAATAAATCCTTATCTACTGGCACCTTCCTGGATGAATGGAAAGTTTCCTTTATTGTCCCGATCCATAAATCAGGTCCGATGCAAAATGTCTGTATTTATAGGCCAATTAGCAAAATCTTATGCGTTGCTAAAATCTTCGAAAAAATTGATCAACATGGATTTATATCAGGTAGATCAACAGCAACGAATTTAACCATTTTTTGTTCTAATATTGTTGCTAATTTCTCTAAGGGTTTTCAAACTGATGTTATCTTTACAGACTTTGCGAAAGCGTTTGATAAAGTTAACCATGAGACTTTACTCGTCAAGCTTTCTGCACTTGGCTTTTACTCTAATCTCCTTGCTTGGATTAGATCTTATCTCATTAACTGCTATCAACAGGTTAAAATCAATAATTAACACAGGTCATTAAATATTCGATATGTCTCCTTTTTGCTGATGACCTGAAATTATTTCGGTCGATTGAGAATGTAAATGATTTCAATCTTCTTCAGCTAGATCTCAACTCAATTGCAAATTGGTGTTCTCTTGATGATCTTCCCTTGAACATTTCTAAATGCCAGTGCCTCACATTTTCTAGGATCTCATCACCGACCTTCTGTAACTATTTTATTAATTCAATTTGTTTAGAAAGAGTATCTAGTAAAAAGGATTTGGGAGTTCTTCTTGATCACAAACTCAATTTTAAAATTCACATCGAACTAATATTTGCTAAAGCTAATTCAATGTTAATATTTCAAAAACGAAACTCGACTGAATTCACAGATCCATATACTCTCAAAACACTTTACTCCGCTTTAGTAAGACCGCAATTGGAATATTGCTCTGTGATCTGGAACCCGTCATACCTATTACACTCAAATAGATTGGAATATATCCAACGTAAATTTACTAGATACATATGGTATAAACTAAATTGGATTCTACCTGCTGTACCGCAATACGCTACTCGTTGTGCGCTTGTAAGTCTTACTTCCCTATCTATTCGTCGTAAGATCTTTTCAATCATGTTTATATGGGACCTTATTCATCATCATATCCAATGCTCTGAACTTCTTATTATGCATGATTTTTATACTCCATCGAGATCTCTTCGTAGCCAATTCCATTTCCGTGAGCTCCTCCATAGATCAAACAACTCTCAAAATATGCCTATTGCACGCTGTATACATGAAGCTAATGAGATTTTATCCGTCTCGGATTTTTTTAATAATGTTTCCAGAAAGACTTTCAAATATCTTCTTTTATTAAGTATCATGGCACGTGATTCTTGACCTCTTCTTCAATCTCTTTAATAAAAATAGCTATACTTTGTACCTTATTTATCTTAATGGATAATTAATTTTGGTATTTACTATTATTTTAGTATTGTGATATTTAAATGTATATAAGTATAAGTAGTCTATAAGAGTTATCCTCTGTTTGATGAAATAAAGAAATGAAATGAAATGAAATGAAATGAAAATTACCTCATTAAGGAAAACTTGCCTCAATCTGGCACAGTGGTGTGACTTTGTAATATCTTTTGTTTTTGCTTCTTTTATATGGGAAAAAGGTGTTTTTAATTTATAATTTTTACCTATCTTAATGACAAAACATTTAAATAAAAATTATATAGTTTACAAGTAAACATTTTTACTTTACAATGCAATCAAAAAATGCACTTTCATTGCGACACCCTTTAGAGCCCGAACAGAACAAAAGCGGATGGCGGTTGCCGAATTCGCCGTGCAACAAAATACATGAAAATGTATGCAGCCGCCAAAAATTAAATCGCCGTAGAAATCCGCGACGGAAAAACGACAGAATAGAATCTTTTTTTATTTTTTCTCCGAAGGATGGCGGACCTCTCTCTGAGTGGCGTAAGTGATGCCATATTTTTGCTAAGAATTAGCTGTGTTCAGTATTATTTTCTTAGTTTTTTCCATGAGCTGATGTTTTGTTTTATGTGTCTGTGTTGCATTAATGTAAGTCAAAAAAAATGTATGAAATAATTTTCTCCAAAATTAAGCATTCACACCGAAAAGCAACGCTGATCCGCCATCCGACAACCGCTTCCATTCTGGACGGGCTCTCAGCGGTTTTCGTCGAGAGAGGCCCGTCATCCGCCATCCGCTTTGGTCCTGTTCGGGCTCTTATATTGTTTTGCCTCAGCAACGCAAATCGAGTGTCTGGGAAAGAAAAATTAACAACAACCACACAGCTCTGTTAAAGCATATGCTTATTTTTTACGCTCGCATCCCACAGCAACGCTGTTCAACAAAGCTGTTTGGCTTTGCAACATATTTTGTTGTTGCTTCTTTTATATGGGGAAAAGGTGTTTTTAATTTTTAATTTTTACCTATCTTAATGGCAAAACATTTGAATAAAAACTATATTGTGCACTTGGTATAAAAGAGAACTTTAAAATGATATAAGTTTCATCCGAATCTGTTGTCAATAAAGTGGATAAAAAGAGAGTTTAAAATTTCTGTTTGCGTATTAATATAAAAGATTAAAAATTTCATGATATCGGAAAGAGGGATGTTTTGTGGGATTTTTGTATAGCTGTTTTCATTGGCATCACAGATATGGCAGACGCACGATCTGTCAACGTAACATTGAGTTTTGCAAAGTTTGAGGTCGTCCGTTTTGACAGCTTATATCATAAAGTTTTTACAATGCAGACCAAAGTACGATTAACGCACGTCCGGCCTTATTAGCCAAACATAGATCAACGCAACACAGCCCTTGGTATAATGATTTGCAAGGTAGGAGAGACAGTTCTATTGGCGATTTGGAGTTGTCAAAAACACATTGAAAAAGAGAAAACGAAGAAGCAGCAAAACAGATGACAAGTTAAACTTTGTATTGATTTGGCAACTCCCGATCGCCGCTCGTGAGAAAAAAGGTAGTTGTCAAGGCTACCTTGTAAATTATTGTATCATGACACAGCCGTTTCTTTTGCCACATAGAAATCTACCAAATGCGTTTTTAGTGTATCTTATTAGCCGAAACGTAGCCCGACGTAGAAGTCTGTTGAATTTTGATTTCTATGTTACGTCGGCTGACATTTTAGCATAGTGTGCTTTTAGTAAAGTTGCTAGCATCACACTTTGATTTTTAAGTAATCTTTTCTTGTTTGCGTTTTTTTTTTTTTTTTGTGAATTATTTGACTCTTGCTGGGGTTGCTACGTTGGTAGCATAATCAAAAAAATGTCATAGTACGTTGCGTCATGTTAACCTAAGTTACGTCAAGTTTGCGTAATCGGACCATAAGGTTGCGAACATAGTGAACGACGGTTCAGACAGTCAGGCAGAACAGATCAGATTTTCACATTGGAGTAATAAAGCAACCAAGTCATCCATCTCTTTTGCTCTAATGTGTTTTCTGATCTGATCTGATCTGCCTGCCTATATTAACCGGTGTTCACTATGTTCGCAACCTAACGCAATATTGAGTTTTAGCCATTAAACTTTTCTTAATATCATTTTGTAAACAGTAACTTTCTGCGTTTCCATAGCGAGTTTACTCGGGGTTAGGATTTTCATTGAGTTGACAAAATATCGTTGCTAACTCGATAGCGTTTCCATGCACAGCATCGAGTCGAGTTGAACTCGTCAATAGCCGCATTCAGCGGAGTCAACGATACCATCATAAGCGATGTTTTTCTCTGAATGTGTTGGTACTCTAAGTGCCAGAAAAGTTGTCAAAGTTTAGAGTTTTTAGAGTTTAGAGTCAAAATTTAAGCCTTAACTGGTACACTTATGCTGTGGGACCATGCTAAAAAAAGAAAAGAATATATTTCTCTCTTCGTGTTACCATTGATTCTTAAACGCTCCGAGCATTTCAAGCCTTCAGGTGTGTGCATGCTTTCGTATTGATTAGTCGTGTTATTTAAGGCATTCTTTGAAAAAAAACAAACTAGTAACTAAATTTTTTTAAATGTTCCAGTTAAAGGCACTCAATAGTTGTGTTCGGCTTCTTACAAAATGTATGTGCATGAACCAATTTTGGCAGAAGCGCAACGCAACACGCATTCATTAAGGGTCCACTGTTAAAAGTGCGATAGGGAACAAGGGGGCGAACCTTCACATGGCAACGTGTCTGGCCGCTTCAACCTGGCGAGGCCAGCATTATCCATGTCGAAATCGTCTCAAGCCGACTCAAACCTCCAAGTTGTGTTCCCTGGGCAACGGCAAACTGACATCCGTAAGGAATGCAACGAAAGCTAAATGTCGCTAAGCTGCAATTACAACGAACTGCCAAGGCCTACTCCGCTCAACTCTCGGTTAAGCTCAACCAACCAACCTCTGGACCCGACAACGCCGGCGGACTTTGGGCGCATATATCCCACTGCGTGCGCGCTGCCGCTGAAGAAGTCATTGGTTTCCGGCGCCCGCAACCCATGGAACCATGGAACCCATGGTACGATCAGGAGTGTCGCATTGCGACAGCAGTAAAAAACGCCGCTTATAAAATAACGCTGCAGTCAGCTGCAACGCGAGCCGTGCGAGAAAACTACCGCGAAAAGAGGAAGGAAGAGAGGCGCCTTTTCAGACGCAAGAAAAGAGAGCAGGAAAAGCGTGAGCGTGAGGAACTAGAGGTATACCAGGGCAAGAAGGATGCATGAAAATTCTATCAACAGGTTAAGCGTCGAACCCAAGGTTTCAAGACCGGAGCATCCACTTGTAGAGACGAAAATGGAGATCTGAATACGGATACACAGTGTGTGCTTAGATTGTGGAGACGGCACTTCTCCAATTAACTTACTGGCGACGATTCCACCAATGCTGCCCATGGAGAGCGCAGTTCAGTGTCACCAATCGACGATGACGGAGTAGAAGTATCACCACCTAGCCATGAAGAGGTTCGAGTTGCTATCCAACGACTCAAAAACAATAAAGCAGCGAGTGCTGACGGCCTGTCAGCTGAATTGTTCAAAACCGACGGCGATGAATTGATAAGGCGCATGCATCAGCTCATCAGCAAAATATGGTTAGCAGAAAGCATGCCCGACGATTGGACCTCAGCGTTCTGTGCCATATACTTAAGAATGGAGACCCAAAAATCTGCGCCAGTTATAGAGGCATCAGTCTTATTTCCATCGCATATAAGGTTCTCTCAAGCGTACTGTGTGAAAGATTAAAGCCGATTACAAAAACACTGATTGGACCTTATCAGTGTGGCTTTCGACCTGGAAAGTCCACCATAGACCAGATTTTTACGCTACGACAAATCCTGGAAAAAAACCCACGAAAATCTCTTTGTCGATTTTAAAGCTGCGTTCAATAGCCCGAGAAGGGATTGCCTATACGCAACAATGTCTGAGTTCGGTATACCTGCAAAGTTGATAAGACTTTGCAGAATGACGTTGAGCAACACACGCAGCTCCTTCAAGGTAGGAAATGACCTCTCCGAAACCTTCAATACCGAAAGAGGTTTCAGGCAAGGCGATCCACTGTCATGCGATCTCTTCTACATCATCATGGAGGAGATCGTACGAAAGGCCGGTGTGCATCGTAATGGCACCATTTTCTATAAAGGTGTCCAGCTCCTTGCGTACGCTGATGATATTGATATTGTTGGCAGAACAAAGAGAGATGTAACCGCTGCTTTCGCCGCTATCGAAAAGGAATCAGCCAAAGTGGGTTTGACGATAAATGAGGGTAAAACAAAGTAGATGCTGTCTACAAACAAGGGAGCGCGGCGTTTACACTCCCACATTTCATCCGGCAGCTATAACTTTGAAGTAGTCAAGGAGTTTGTATACCTTGGCACCGCCATTAATTCCAACAACGAAATCAGCCTGGAGATAAAGCGAAGAACAATAATTGCTAATAGGTGCTACTACGGGCTCAGTAAGCAACTAAGTTCCAGAGCCCTCTCCCGATCGACAAAACTAACACTCTACAAGACGCTCGTTCTACCTGTGCTGCTTTATGGCGCTGAGGCATGGCTAGTTTCGCAAATTGACGCAGACGCTCTGGGGGTGTTCGAGAGAAAAGTTCTTCGCAAAATCTTCGGCCCTGTTCGAGTCGGCGATGACTATCGCATCCGAATGAACCACGAGCTGTATGAGCACTACGAAGACATTGACGTAGTTCGGCGTATAACTGTGCAGCGACTACGCTGGTTGGGTCATGTCCATCGCATGGACGACAAAGCTCCAGCGAAAAAGGTGCTCGAGGCGAGGGTCGCTGTTCAACGACGACGAGGGAGACCATGCCTCCGATGGATGGACCAGGCTGAAGAAGCCCTAACCGCACTTGGTGTATCCGATTGGAGAGGCGCGCGCAAAGCAGAGGCGCCTGGCGAGAGCTGTTGAGGTCGGTCGAAACCCGGACACGGGTTGTTACGGCCACCTAAGTGAGTAAGTAAGTTAAAAGTGCGATCCCAGTAAAATCGCAAGCGTACTCGAGAAACGCTTGATATAGGTAACTGAATCTAAAGCAGCGCCTGTCAAAAATAGTAATGAGTATGTGTTGGTGAGCAGACAAAATTGTGCTCTAAAAAAAATCTATTCAAATTCAAAAATGCAACTAAATTCAAAAATATTAATTTTATGCAATGTTTTTTTTTATGTAACTAAGTCAAAAGAGTTTTAAAAATTATATGTTCACTTGTTGTATGCATCTTGTATGCATCTTGTAAAGAAGCAAGAAAAATGAGATGGGACTTAGTTGTGTTCTATACGTTTTTTATAAGTCAAATATTTTTTAAATTTGCTGTCTTTAATGAATTGCGCTGCCTAGAGCAGATGATCTTTAGATCGGAAAAAATTTGTCTATACACAGAATGCAAACCCCCAATTAATAAAGATCATTTATGTCCGTGCTCTCGTCCATGCATATGGAAAAAGCTCTGTAATTGTTTAATTTGTTTTTAATTTCAGAGTCAATATTTTTGCTAATTTGTACAGTGCGGCGGACGATGATATTGTGAGATTAAGGTAACGTTGTTATAGTTATTGCTGCTTCGCTATCAAGTTTTTGCAAAATTTTAACGCAAATATCTTTAATAAATGCTCCATCTGAGGAAGGACTACCTTTTTTACAATATTATAGCCAATTAATTTAGATAATGTCATTTTTAATTTAATTTGTTTGTTTATTACATCGCTATCGTCCAAGTTTCAGTCCATTTCAGAAATAAAGAATGTCTTTATTTTATGCGAAAGAAATTGATTTTTTTCTTCTTATAAAATCTATGCTTTTATACATTATCTGTTTCATCAATATAATTTTGAAACATTTCATAATGCCTCTTCATTAGGGTGGGGCGATTAGTATGGAAGGGAAAAAATCTTAATAGGCGCTTCGCGTTTCTGATTCTTGGGATTGTAATGAGCAAAAAAGTCCACTAGATCATACGTCTACGGTGAAAATCGAGCTTCCAGATTTTGACTTGCAGTTTTTTCTCAGACTTTTGTCACGTTTTATTGGATATTTTGGCCTATAACAGCCAAACAATTGAGATTTTCGATCCAATACTAAGACAATTGTAGCCAAGACAATAGTTTAGAACCCTCTAGTACATCGCAAAAGCATTGGAACGCTCCTTCAGGCAATTTGGCATTGTGAAAGTGCAAATTTTTCGTGAAAATATTGATAAATTACCATTTTCAGTTGTTCATAGCGCAAAATCATAAAAATGTTCTATTTCTTATTTTTATTCTATTTTTTATTTTATTCTATTTTATTCTATTTATTTTATTTCTTATTCTCCTATTGTTTTCAGTTCATTTAACGCATTTTTGTTAGTTTATTGTAAACGATCACAGCATCAAATACACATAAAATTAAATACGCATTTTAAAATATCTGCCGCAAATGTAAATTTAGAAATAATTGTTTCGTGTTTAAACTGTGCAGTGCTAATAAAAAACATTTTTTTAATTTAAGATATAAAATATATGGATAATCCAGTGGATTCTGATAATTCAGAGAATGTGGAGATGGAGACGCAGCCAGAATCATCAGCGTCATCATCAAATCTAGAACATATGCCTTCGCAAAACGTATTGGCATTCGGTTTAGAGGCTGAATTAGACGATATTTCAATTCCAACTACGAGCGACATTTTGAAACATTATTTTTTCTTGGCCGATCGTTGCAAAAACGCAAATAAAATGTTTTCATACCACGTTTGAACACATTCACCCTACACGTTTACGAAAAATTGATACAAATTTGGAACAAATTAAATATTGAGGTTATTGAAAAAAAAAAAATATTATTAAGAAATTATGCAGATTATTGAAAAATTACCGTGAAGCTTGTAAGAGACAAACAAAAAATTATGCTAAATTCAGAGAATTTGTTGACAGCACAACGAAAATATTTTACATCGAAAAATGTAAATGCCAGCTCAAAACAGCTCGATGGCAAAATTCCTGACCGACTCCATGAATTCATGTTGGATCAGCATAACGAACGCAGACTTACAATACCTGAATATTTGCCAGTCGAAACAGAAATATCGAAACACTAAATTTCTAAGTGTGGAGCATGATACAATAATTTACAAGGTAGCCTTGACAACTACCTTTATTCTCATAAGCTGCGATCGGGAGTTGTCAAATCAATACAAAATTTAACTTTTCATCTGTTTTGCTGCTTCTTCGTTTTCCCTTTTTCAATGTGTTTTTGACAACTCAAAAACGCCAACAGAACTGTCAGTCCTACCTTGTAAATCATTATACCATGCTGTGGAGTCAAGGTATATTCAACAAGGTAGTGTCGTCTCGGAGCGGTGGGTACCGCAGCTGTCAAACACATATAATATTATAATTTGCAAATTGTGTTATTTTGTTTGCTTTTATTCGTAAAAACCTGTTATTGACATGTGCGGTACCCAACACAAGAGAGAATTTTAACTACTAACACTACCTTGTCTTATTCTACCATGCTGTGGAGTATCATAAAAAGCTCTCTCGATGTTTTGTCGCTGCTGTTTCAATAACGACTAAGCGCGAAAGAGTTATGGCCTAATTAGCCAAACATAGATCAATGCAACATAGCCGTTTCTTTTGTCACATAGAAATCTACCACATGCGTTGTTTGTGTATCTAATTAGCCGAAACGTAACGCGACGTAGAAGTCAGTTCAATTCTGATGTCTATGTTACGTCGGCTGACATTTCAGCATACAGTGTGCTTTGAGTAAGGTTGCTAGCATCACACTTTGATTTTTGAGTAATCTTTTCTTGTTTGCTTTTATTTATTTAAGCGAAATGTAAGTATTTTAAATTAAATTGATATTAAATTAATAATTAAAATATGTTTTAGAATGATAGACGACGAAAAAACTAATTGATCTAGTGAATTATTTGACACTTGCTGTGGTTGCTACGTTGGTAGCATAATGAACAAAAAGCGATAGTTCGTTGCGTCATGTTAACCTGTGTTACGTCAAGTTTGCATAATCAGACCCTAAGAATACATGTGAAACGAGAGAGCTCTTAAGAGCAACTAACAAGCATGGCAGAATTATAAGGTAGGGCCGACTCGGAGAGGAATGAAGTAGAAAGCAGAATAAAGCGAGCGAGATGTCAAAATCAGCTGTTCATCTCGAATTTCTTTATGTTCATGTTTCGCAGTTGATTTTAGGTTAAAATTTGTACAGGTTTTTTTTTCAAGACTTCTTTCACATTTTATAGTTGTTATTACACTGTTTTAATAATATTTTCTTTCCAATTATCACAAATTTAACACAGGCGACCGCACTGTTTGCAACTTGGAAACAAAATATTTTCTTTATTTGCAATTTCTACGAATTTCGTCGTTTTGACCACTCTTCGTTGACGCGTGAGGACACTAAGCGAATCGGCCCGACCTTATAATTCTGCCATTCGAACAAGGTGGTAGTGACAGAAGGCTTTATTCACACAAAACGCGAACGTAGGTTGTCATTTTCCTGTATATTGCAGTTTTTATTTTTTCCACTTTTTTCGTTATCTTTTTTGTACCATTTTGACAACCTACAATTGCGAAAAGAACTGTCACTACCACCTTGTCAGTTGCTTCATGGCCCAGGGTGGAAGGCAGTGATCAAGGTATATACATATAACCAGATAGTAGGTGTGTTTTCGTACACATTTTCGAGTAAAGTTCAATGCGAGAGTAAAATTAAATTTGAGAATAGTGTCAAAAGTACGGTAACGTCTTCTAGCTAGTTTCAAGCACGAAACAGCTGATTGCCTATCAAATGTAAACAGCGCCAGTTTTAACTTTATACAAATGCAAACGACACCAATTTTAACTTGATATTTTATATTTATTTATATGTATTGATATTTATTGATATTTAACAATTTGTAAATTTGTTTTTTATCGTACAACATAACCAAACAACGAACGACAATTTGACATTTGCTTGTTCTTCTTTATGCTTATTCTTCTTGATGCTTGTTCTTGTGTAGCTGGAAAAAATTTCTTCTAGCACACTTCGAGCAACTTTCGAGCTCTAGAGAGCGGTTTTATGCTTGTTCTTCTAGCTAGAAAAAGTACGGAAACACGTTCTAGCACATTGCAAGTAACTACATTCGAGTACGGAAACAGACCTAGTGTCTCGGAGCGGTGGGTACCGCAGCTATCAAACACATATAATATTATAATTTGTAAATTGTTATTTGTTTTGCTTTTATTCGTAAAAACCTGGTTTTGACAGGTGCGGTACCCAGCACAAGAGAAAATTTCAGCAACTAACACTACCTTGTCTTATTCTACCATGGCACTGACCTAAAGTATGCTTAATAAAGACTTATAATAACAATTGCACGAAAAAGCTTATAAAAATCTTGCATGAGTAATATTATCACGAGGGTTCCGTTTCAACTTTTCTTCAATTGCTGCGACAGTCTTTTTCAATAGTTTCTAAAGAATTTTCAAAATTAAGGCTTATGTTGTAAAGCTTGTTATAATATTATTCTATAGCATTTTGGCCAATCCGGAAATTTAAATGTTGAAGTCAGATATGATGATAAAATAATTTTGTAATATTAAGTATGTTCGTTTCTGCGAAATATGAAGGATTGTATGCCAGCATTTTGGGATTATTTTTTTTTTTGCAGTATAAACGATTGCAGTAGAAAACAATGAGAGCTGTCCTCACGCACATTCCTTACAGCAACATTGTTTTGAAAGAAAAACAAGATCAAAAATCCGACCCACTCGCGTTGTTGGTATCGTTGTTGCGACGGGCACAGCTACATCAGACCATGGTAGAATAAGACCTTGCATCAGACCAACAGATACAACAACACAAACGACAAAAGTTGGCGTCGGCCTTCTCGACTTGCCACTAGAAGCCAGTGGTTTAACATTTTACGATTTTGTGTTTGTGTTGTGGAATTTCCGTACATATCAAAAGTTGCAGCAGACAACTCTCATATTTTGTGTAATTATTCCGAAAGGTTTTCAATTTTTCTTTTGTTTTACCTTGTGAAGATAATTTGCCTGATGATCAAAATATTGCTGGCTTTCAGATTCCACAAGTCACTTGCTTTTTAATATTGTATTATATCACTTGACCATATATATATGTATACATATATGTTAACGAACTTTGCGAAATGCACAGATTATGACTTTCAGAACTCGATGATGAGTGATTTTCTTAATCTACAAAGAATTTATTTCGATCGCTCTATTATTCGCACAGAGTTGTTTTTATTATTGCTAATTCTATGTTGGTTTTTTCACTTGACAATTGAATCAGCAACACAAAACCAATTTAATTTTGTAACACGACGATTGCCATATCTTAACCTGAAGTCTTTGCTACACACACGATGACGTTTCCCGAGTAACTAAAATTTTGACATACATTTCCGTCCAAAAAATTGTTTCATCCTTGTCATTTTTGTTTTTGTTTCAGGCGAAGTCAGGGCTGCAAGGCGAATCTTACTGAAATTTCGCCGTGCATTTTAAAGTATTCGTCTCAATGACGTATGCCACACTCACGACTTAGACGAAATTGTTCCTTGTTTCACGGGTAAAAGAAAAGCACAGATTAAGTCAAAACAGAGCTTCTCATTCATAAAAAGACTTCCCACAAGTTAAATAAAACACAATCGACACATATTTGTATAAGTTTGAAATTTTTACTAAGTTTTTTTCTTATTCAGTGTTTGCTCATGATGCAAGTCATACAGTCTACACTTGGTTGTCACCTAAATCAACCTTGCATCAGACCATGATACATAGAAACAAGGTTGATTTATAAGGTTGTAGCAGCGCTAATCGCACTCTCTTCTCAGTACTACCCATAATTGTCAAAACAAGCCAATTTTGCGAATGACTACGAAAGAAAAACGGATAATATGGAGCACTTGCAGATTTTCTATGAGATGTCAACTTCGATTTGACAATTATGGGCACTCGCTCTCTCCCTTGCGACAACCTTATAAATCAACCTTGCATAGAAATATAATCTGTACGTGTACTGAGGCATTTTTTCAGATGTCAGAGCTCGAAATTTGTGACATTTGCTCTTGCCGAGCAAAACAAAACAAATTTATAAGCTAATAGCTATATTTATTTATAAGCTAACGCATTCATTTTTCATGGTGTCATATATTTACAGGGCGCCTTTGTTATCACGAGTAAATGAATACATTTTGTTTTTGTTTATTGCTTTTTATTGGCATTATATATACCATATAGAATTATTCTTTAGTTCAGTTCGCTCACTTAAGTGATTGAAACTTTAATTGAATTATTTTTAAGAACAAGGTATGTTAAAGCATGTATATATTTAGTTTATTATATATGTAGTTGCATGCATATCAAATTTTTTATATAAATTTCAAACAAAGAATTGTTTTTGTAATATATACATAGTTATTATGTAATTAATTTATGTATAATAAATCATTGACTTAACTTATTTACTACGAAAATATGTTATACAGAAATTTATTTCATATCGTCGTTTGGCGTGCCAAATCGCGTATCTGCCACTTGCAGATACACATAAACACACACACGGTGATAGTAAAATTCTACAGGAGTGCAGAAAAATTGCTTTTTTTTAACTATTGAATGGATTTTCAACTAAACTAAAAACATTTATTGGAAATTAGATACTTGCTTTGTTCTGAAATCAGCGTTTAATGAAAAATCCGCTCTTTATTAATTAAATCAAATTGAATTAAAATCCAAATTAAAATTTTGTCCTATTTGCAATATACGCGGTATTGCAAATAGCTGATACGCGGAATTGCACGCTCAACGACCATATGCAATTCCAATCAGAAAAATTGAGCCGAGCTGTGTGAACATACACCAGTAAGAAAAATGCCTTACTTTTATTTCAGAACGCCATTTCCTTATTTCTTATTTCTATGCCATGATACAATAATTTACAAGGTAGCTTTGTCAACTACCTTTTTTCTCACGAGCGGCGATCGGGTGTTGTCAAATCAATACAAAGTTTAACTTGTCATCTGTTTTGCTACTTCTTCGTTTTCTCTTTTTCAATGTGTTTTTTGACAACTTCAAATCGCCAATAGAACTGTCACTGTAAATCATTTTAAGTATTAAGTAAAATCATACTGTATTTCAGTATTGCCACTTTTATGTATAGTTTAGATATGTGGGACAAATAATAAGAAAGGAAATTATTTGTGGGATAAATAGGATAAATTCGGACAAATGTATTTACAATGAAATAAATAGTTGTTTTGTGATAAGAAAGCTTTGTCATCAGTAAATTATTTGTTCATACTAGTTTTAGTTTAGCTTTCAGTGTTCTTAATTTCTTATATACAATTTTTATTCTAATGTGATACATAAATTTTTTTTTCAGTTTCAGTTTATTTCAATTTTAATCTTCAGATGCATACATCTTTATAAATTAAAAGAATTTAAAATATATATTAAAGAAAACAAAATCAGTAATTTTTTATAAATACTAATCTTAAACTTAATAATTAATTATCTTAAAGAATACTATTTGAAAACAACTTCATAGCATTCTTAGCAACAGAGAAATCTAAACAGTAAAAAGTATTAATATTATTAAAGTGGTTTAAGGCCCTACAGATAGGAGCATTTGCAGCATAATTAGTTCGATAAGTTTCTATAAAAAATATGTTGTTATTTCTAAGAATCCTAGCAGGGACATTAATGTTAATTTTTTCAGCAGTTCAGGACAATAAACTATAGCAGAAACTAAATCACAAATAAACATTAAAGATTCCAAATTTCTTCTACTTTCCAAAGTTTTGAGATTGAGATTTATAAGAAGTGGACTTTTAGTGTTAAAAGCTCGTAGTAGAAATCTAGTAAAAGATTTTTGTACTCACTCGATGCGTATTTTGTGTACGGTATAACACGGATTCCAAATTATTAATGCATATTCTAAACGAGAACGAAGGTTTATAGGTTTATATACAGTGATTTAAAAGTGTATGGGTCTGAAATGATAAATGATATATAAATCTGATAAATGCTAATAAGGCGTAAGCTTTAGGAACAATAAAGTCAAGATGAGAGATGAATGAAAATTTAGTGTCAAAGACAACACCCAAATCTTTATACTGATTAAGTTGAGATAAAGGAGAACTATTGATAGCATATGCTGACGGACATAGAATTTGAGTTTTTGAGAAGGACATAAAAGCACATTTTTTTATACTAAGCGATAGAGAATTTTTTGTGACCAATTGTAAAGTTTATCAACATCACATTGGAGACGGGATACATCGGAATGATTTCTTATTTTCATAAATATTTTAAGATCGTTTGCATATATACGTAGTAGGCATTGAAAATGATCAAATATAGACGGAATATCATTAACAAACAAACAAAACAACAAAGGTCCTAAAATACTACCTTGTGGTACTCCGGATGTTGCAACGAATGGAAAAGACTTATAATTATCAAAGGCTCGATCGTCCCGGAACAAAACCATGTTGACAATGTGAAATAATACTTTTAGTAGCAAAAATAAATTTTCCTTTGACAACAATTTCAAAGAGTTTTGAGATACAAGATAGTTTTGAAATAGGCCTATAGTTAGCCACATCATGTTTCGAACCAGATTTATGAACAGGTGTTATAAAAGATACTTTCCAGCAATCCAGAAATTATACAGAGTTTAATGATTTATTAAAAATAATTTTAAGTGGGAGACTTACATGTGCTGCACATCTTTTTAGAAAAATTGCAGAAAAATCATCACTATTAACATTATATGAAACTTTGAGTAATTTGATATCATTGAAGACGTCATATTCAGACATTGAGAGGGAGCCAAAATTAATAACAGATTCAACATTTCCTGCATCAAAATTAAATGTTTTATGATGTTCGAAGTTTGAATGAAAAAATTTTGCAAAAAAATTTGCCGTATTTGTCCCGTCATAAGACCTTGTTCAATTATAAGACATTGAGGAGGGAATATCTGAGCAACCTTTTTTTGACTTGACAAAACTCCAAAATGTTTTGGGATTAGTTTTAATGTTTTACTCATAGTTAGATACATCTTTTTTATACAAATAATTTTTAAGGAAATTAAATTCTCTCATATAGTGACGGTATTTATAGAGATAAACATTCGCATTAGTTTTTAGAATTTTTTTATAAAACTTACTACGCAAGGTTTTTAATTTTTTCAGACCAGATGTATACCACGGTAACTTATAAACTTTTGCCCTGTACTTTGGAATAAAATCATTACACATTAAATGTACCCTATTTGCAAAAGAATCAAAACTGGAAGCAGCATCTAAATTAAAAAGGTCACTTTCCCAATCAATTCAATGAAGGGCATTATTTAAAAAAGCAAAATTACCCGCCTTACAGTTAAATTTTAAAAACGGTTGATTACTTAAAAAATTTTAAAATTTATAAAGTGAAATTTCTAGCTCTAAGGGTACATGATGAGCATTTTGCGGAGATATTGGAGATCGAGAGGCTTTTATATTATCATTTATAAAAAAATATCTAATAATCTATGTAGTAAATTAAAACAATTATTAATTTGTTTAAGACCAAGAGCTAAGAAACTATCAATAACATAGGATTCGATACTACTAGATATATGTATTGCATGGTGTAAGATAAGAATTATCAAGATAATTAATCCAAGAAAACAGTTGACGAAGAAAGATTTTTACTGTCCGCAATTTACACTCCACCTCCACGACATTGTAGATTAACGGATAAAAAAACTCTTGGTCAAAGAAATGTTGATTAAGCCAGGTTTCTGTTAGAATTATTATATTATAATCATTTTATGAAGTTTCAGCATATATGGCAGTGGACTTTGTTCTAAGCCCAGATACATTTTGGTAATAAATTTTGATAGTATCATCATTGTTATAACTCGCCTAGAGTGTGCTAATTGCTGAGCGGAGGGTTTGGCTCTTTTTGAAAATACTTAAAGACAAGAAAAATCACATCAACTGGCCAAATATCAGGTGCTATTATTTTCGAATAAAGAGACGATGAAATACCCAACTTAAACGTAACACTTTTAAGAGATTCCAAGTCCACATCTTTTTTGACTAACTTTCTACACGAGAGGTCCACATTAGTATATTTGACAACGTAAGCTATTATATTTTCTTCACAAACAGACGTTTAAGCGATGACACATGCACCCATCTCTTTCGATCTACAACCTCCAAGTCTATATTGCTATTTTGTACAACAACAAGAGCACTTTTATTTACATCTTTACTTTGAGCAGCAACAACATTCAAAGCAATCTTCGAAGTATGTTGATGGTGTATGAGTCACAGCAGTAGCATTAGTCACAGTATGTGCATTTCGAGCAATTGAAGAGTAAGAAGACTTAGGCCTTTTCCACACTTGGACAACGCAAGTCCAACGCAACTTCAACGCAACAGCGAAAAGTTAAAAAGCAATGCAACTATAAACCGAATGCTTTCAGACTTGCTTCAAAAGTCGTGCAACATGTAAATGTTTTTCGACTTCTTATACTATTTTTATATTTAACACTTGCTCATTTATACCGCAAACCATTTCTTCTTCTTCTAGATTCTATTAATGAAAAAAGGAACTAATTAATTAACTGATTCACCTTGATTAATATAAAGCGTACTACACTACAAATAATTGAATTCACAAAACAAACAAACTGATGCAACAAGCCGCCGATGAAAATTGGGGAAAGCCGCGTTGCCTTGAACAAGTTGAGAACGTGTCGAGAACTTGTTGCGTGCAAGTTGCTTAATCTGAAGGTTTCGGTATAAATACACAGGCTAGAAACTTAAGTTGGAGTTGCGTTGACCAAGTGTGGAAAGGCCTTAGGCAAAGAGCGGAAACATCTCCAGTAGCAAAAACAACATCATTGGCAGAGTTTATACGTCATTCAAATTGAATGAAGAATATCGCATTTTTTGTTCTCTTTTACTTTCTTCGAGATATTTGATTGAATAGCTGCTCACACGTGATTTTTTGATTTTGATTTTTTGAATGGCCGATGCCGACTAAAAGTGTTGTTGTAAGTACCAGAAAGTTGATTATGCAACCCTGTGATTGATTGATGCAGGTCTTGAGCTCCATCAAAATTTTGATTGATGTGATCAAGGTTGATTTATAAGGTTGTCGCAAGGGAGAGAGCGAGTACCCATAATTGTCAAATCGAAGTTGACAGCTCATAGAAAATATGCAAGTGCTCTCCATTATCATCAGTTTTTCTTTCGTAGTCATTCGCAAAATTTGCTGGTTTTGACAATTATGGGCACTGAGAAGAGAGTTCGATCAGCCCTGCGACAACCTTATAAATCAACCTTGGATGCGATGAAGTGTTGAAAGTTTATTTCCGCTCTCGCAGAGAGTTCATCTGTTTTTCGCTGGAAAAATAACAACAAATTTTGAATGATCCTTCAATTTGAATGACGTGTAAGCAGTGCCATTACTCGCGAAAGAATGTCAAGAAGAATTCGCAATTGCATTTGGAGCATCAGCATTAGGCGAGGTGACAACAACATTCGGCAAAGCAGTAGCAGAATTGGCAACAGCAACACTATCATCGGTTGATGAACTCAAATTAGTTTAGAGTTTTAAATTAAATAGCTTTATGCGCTCTTACTTCTTGGAGTAATTGTGTAACAGTGGCACTCATGTTTATATTAGAATTTAAACAATCATTGCAATTAAAGACAATATTGATATTATTTTTTAGCAATCCAGAAATGTTTTCATCAAGATTCACATACAGTTTGTGGCAGAATCCATTGAAAGTAGAACAAGAGACCGCACTATCTTTAGCAGTTGACTTACAGCAAACTTAACAACGAGATCTTAGCGACATGACCGACGTAGATGATAACTAGCAAACGACTGAACGACAAAATGTAATATATATAATTTTTTATTGCCGTCTGCATAGAAACTATTCAACATAAATCGAAAATTAGTTTTTGAAAATTGACACATTGCTTTAATTTCAGCGTTAATTTAATAACTAACGCTATAAATTAATATTAATTAATTAATTAATTTTTATTAATTAATTAATATTATTATAAATTAATAATAATAATAATAATAATTAACTTTAAAAACTTAAGTTTTCTTTGTTCCACGTTTTATGACAGATGACAGAAATTCTTTTTGATATTATTGAAAATTTTTAAAATAAATTATTATTATTTTTATATTATATTATATTATATTATATTATATTATATTATATTATATTATATTATATTATATTATATTTTATTATATTATATTATATTACATTATATTATATTATATTATATTATATTATATTATATTATATTATATTATATTATATTATATTATATTATATTATATTATATTATATTATATTATATTATATTATATTATATTATATTATATTATATTATATTATATTATATTATATTATATTATATTATATATTATATTATATTATATTATATTATATTATATTATATTATATTATATTATATTATATTATATTATATTATATTATATTATATTATATTATATTATATTATATTATATTATATTATATTATATTATATTATATTATATTATATTATATTATATTATATTATATTATATTATATTATATTATATTATATTATATTATATTATATTATATTATATTATATTATATTATATTATATTATATTATATTATATTATATTATATTATATTATATTATATTATATTATATTATATTATATTATATTATATTATATTATATTATATTATATTATATTATATTATATTATATTATATTATATTATATTATATTATATTATATTATATTATATTATATATTATTATATTATATTATATTATATTATGTATTATTATATTATATTATATTATATTATATTATATTATATTATATTATATTATATTATATAATATTATATTATATTATATTATATTATATTATATAATATTATTTTATATTATATTATATTATATTATATTATATTATATTATATTATATTATATTATATTATATTATATTATATTATATTATATTATATTATATTATATTATATTATATTTATATTATATTATATTATATTATATTATATTATATTATATTATATTATATTATATTATATTATATTATATTATATTATATTATATTATATTATATTATATTATATTATATTATATTATATTATATATTATATTAAATTATATTATATTATATTATATTAATATAATAATATAATAATATAATATATTATATTATATTATATTATATTTATTATATTATATTATATTATAATAATTATAAAAAATACGTAAGTAGTACTGAATTCGAGATAATGAAGCCAATGTCCCTAAAAACGTGACTAGGTACCCCTTAGAGCGAAGATGGAACCTATTGTGAAAAAACCCATTTTCCTTCCTATATTATCAATTTTTGGAATGAAAACAATTATGTATTTAAAAAAACAATTGTAATAAATTCAAGGGACTGACATAATGTGTTTTTGGAACTATTCGGATACATCTGACGGCATCTGCTGACTACTTGGAGAACGTATTGTTTTTGTTGGTCGTCCTTTGTAAGTAATTTGTTGTAATCTGTTATGAGCTTGACCCCTCACTCTGTCATGTTGTTCACAACTTTCAAGTTGTTTACTATCCTTTGCCCCTCCTGGTAGTTGATATTCTGCGGCCAAGTTACAGGATATTTTTCTATAAATTCGGTGTTAATGTTTAATCTCTTGAACAACAAGTAAGTCTCACTTGTAATTAGGGCTGGGAGACCTTTTTCTTGGAATTTTGGCAGTTGTTTTTTTTTTTGTTTTGGTCGCATATTTCTGGAGCACTTCTCATTTTCTTCTGCTTGATTTGTTAAGATTTTTGTCGCCATTTGGGTCTTTACGGTGTTTTGCACTGTCGGGTCAAACAATGCCAGTGCAACAAGTTCAGGACTAAGATACCACAGATGATTTATCATCTTGTTAGTTCCTTTTTCTGATATTTTTTTGTCAATGCTTTCATATTTCAATAGATTTTCAATGAGGTCTAGGTCTTGTTTTGGTGCTAAACACGCTCTGGGGGCGTTGAACCAGGCTTTACAGTAGACTCGAACGATGAAAACACAAAGTGCTTGTCTGGAACTTGGAACAAGTGCTGGCCTCTTGTTCTTGGGAAGTTAGCTTAAACTGGTCACTGAAGAGTTGTATTTTCAGACAGTAAATAGCTTCTGCCATCCACCGGGCATGGTGTACTGGACTTGGAGACCTGAAGCGCACATCTTTTCCGTCAAGATGGCCAAGATAAATCAATGCCAACTGTAACAGCTCTTTGTAGTCGTCTCTTGGCTGGGATTCCATTAGTTGTCCTTGCAGTTCTTCTTTGATATTCTCTACTTCTTCTTTGGGCAGTAGTTTCAAAACATTCTCGCCTACATCGAACTTGGATTTATCAATCGCTGACCATTCTTTTTGAAATCTCTTGAATATGTCTGGTTGAGGTCCCGATGTGCTTCCAAACTTGCAGTCAAAAACCTCTCTCAACAATACTTCTAAAACGTGGTTGTTGTTCTTTAGTCCCATGAGATGCCAGAACAGCAACCCGTTCTTTCTGCTCTGTTTTTAAGATACCTGGTAGTAGTTTCCCATCCCAGTGCACGCAAACAGCCTCGTTATGGGGTATCTTAAGTCTGTCTTAAATTTGTTCCGTGTATTTTTCACGGTTTATTTTCCGCTGTTCACGGATAACGCTTCTGGAGATGTTATATTCTTTGGGATCCTCTCCGAGAGCTTCTAGTAGCCGAAATGATACGAGTAGCGTTCCTATCGGACACCTTACAGCGGTCCAGCAACAATGACAATTTCATGGTTAGGACCTCTTTGAAGCCACGCTTGATTCTCTTGGGGGCAGATGGTCCTTCAGATTCTACGTTCATCTCGAGCTCATCATACGGCGTTTCACGTCCTTCTGGCTCTTCTGTTGTCTAGTCGTCCATGAGCTCCACCGTCTCTGTGAACAATGAGATAAGACAATAAGTATTAAGTTAATATTGATGGAAATTTCAGCTAGTGATCTAGATCTTATAAAGTTTCGCTACAAGGAAAATATTTTTTTTTTAAATGCTTACCAAAATTTCCCGCTCAAGTTGTTTGTCCAAGACCTTCCGTTGTTTCTGTAGTAGTCTCTTCAGCTTGAGCCATTTTCAGGTCAACTCCGAGCATGGAGCCGGGTCTTCCTTTCTGTCTTTGTTTCAATAGAAACTCCTTGTCTTCTTCTGAAGTCATCATCGTCAGGGCATCATGGTGGGCAATATCAAAGAGATCATCCAACTGTAGGGTAAACTCTTTTACAGCATTTCTTGCACTTTCCGTTTTTCTATCCTTGTACTTTTGCATTTTTCTAAAATCATCGTACAGTTTTTCCAGCTTTACTATGACATTTTTCTTTTGTTTTGTAGGAATTCGAGCTATTGTCCAAAAAACGAAAACCTCGTCAACAGTAGTTGTGGCAGAGTCTCTCACATTTAACTTCACAGTACGCAAATTGTAGAACATAGTAGCTAGAACTTGTCGATTGGAGGGCAGCTTACATCCAGTTATCTGATGAGCTGGATAGTCAATTAGAAAAATTTTGTCTCTACCTCTACTTCTCATGCCAGATGTAGAAGCCATCACATTTACGAGAAATAAAAATTTTCACTAGAAGAAAGAATAAATGACACAGAATGACACTAACTAAAACAAAGAGTACGTGTTAGTAGGTACTAAACCTCTGCACGGATTAACTCGTTTCTACTACAACAATAGTGCATTCGGTGTCGAGTTCAGTAGTTTACATAACTATAACAGCGAGTGAAATTAACACCATAGCCATAAAGAGTCTTAAACCGACTTTCAACACATTCGTTTGGAAACGATTGTTTGTTATGTTTGAGTCGTTCCGAACGACTCAAATATGACATAGCCGGTAGCATTCGTCGGACAAACGAATCTAATCCAAACATAACAGAATGAAGGATTTGTAAACGATTAATGCTGACAACATAACATTCGGTGCATAAATTGAATTTAAGATTTTAAAAATTCGAAATTGGAATTGTAGATGCGATGGCAGAATTAGACGGTCGCAATTAAGGCTGTCAGAAATTTAAAAATCGAGATGGATAATGGTGTTGCCACCTAAAATTTTTTTGTTTTCACGAATTCGGTGCTGGAGCAAACACTAGGTAAAAATGGGTCGCTGAATCCTAATTCACTGCCAGATTTGCAAAATTGTGTAATTTTTTTATAATAGTATTGCCACCTACCAAAATGTATTTTTAAGAGTTTTTAACATGGTTTAACAGTGTTTAGGGGTCGCTGACTTCAAATCTGATGTCACAATTTTAAAATTCAAGATGGTTAATGGTATTGCCACCTAAAATTTTTTTATTTTCACGAATTCGGTGCTGGAGCAAACACTAAGTAAAAATGGGTCGCTGAATCCGAATTCATTGCCAGATTTCCAAAATTGTGTAATTTTTTTATAATAGTGTTGCCACCTACCAAAATGTATTTTCAAGAGTTTTTAACATGGTTTAACAGTGTTTAGGGGTCGCTGACTTCAAATATGATGTCACAATTTTAAAATTCAAGATGGTTAATGGTGCTGCCACCTAACACTCAGCGTTTGTTTTTGATGAAAAACGATCACAGTCAATAGTAAGCTATTGTTGTCTGCTGCGCAAAATTTAACAGTCGAAGCCACACTTCACGAAGAACTGCCGCACAGTGTAACGAGTGCGGTCACAAATAGCTTACGAAAAAAAAGCAAAAAATTTGTAATAATATATATGCAGAATCATAGTTTGGAGTACTAATATTCTCAATGCAAAAGTTTTTACCAATGGCATCACTATTATAAAGAAATTACTTAAAGTTATAAAGAAAATAAAAAAATTTTAGGTGGCAACACCATTAACCATCTTGAATTTTAAAATTGTGACATCAGATTTGAAGTCTGCGATCCCTAAACACTGTTAAACCATGTTAAAAACTCTTGAAAATACATTTTGGTAGGTGGCAACACTATTATAAAAAAATTACACAATTTTGGAAATCTCGCAGTGAATTCGGATTCAGCGACCCATTTTTACCTAGTGTTTGCTCCAGCACCGAATTCGTGAAAATAAAAAAATTTTAGCAACACCATTAACCATCTTGAATTTTAAAATTCTGGCGGTCTAAATTACGACCATCTAATTCTGCCACCGCATGTACAATTCCAATTTCCAATTTTTAAAATTTTAAATTCAATTTATGCACCGAATGTTATGTTGTTGTGCACATAACAATCGACTCATATATTTTTGCTGCATTAATTTTTTACAAATCCTTCATTTCCTTCATTCTGTTATGATTGGTTTAGATTCGTTTGCCTCACGAATGCTACCGACTATGTTATGTTTGAGTCGTTCCGAACGAGTTATTGTTATGTTTGAGTCGTTCGGAAGACTCAAACTTAACAATCACTCGTTTCCAAACGAATGTGTTGAAAGTCGTTTTAAGACTACCCGTGCAGAGGTTTAGTAGATACCGACCTAATTAAAATAAAAATGTATTTTATAGTTAATATTTAGTGGGGTTTTGACTCTGAACCCCTGGACTTCTACTTAAAATATAACAATAGGTAGTAGGGTAACCCAATACATTTTTAAACTAGTTTGGTTTTACCTGCTTGGGGTCGCCAGTGATACAGTATGAGAAAAAAATAGATACATACCTGACATAAAAAAAAAAAACATTGTTGTGGGTCTAAAATTAACGGTATATCATAGCAAATATATTTAAATGAAATGGGATTACAAAGTACAAGTATTTGTCCATAATAAGCAATTGTAATACAAATAACGCATCTTCGCTCTCAGGGGTACCTAGTCACGTTTTTAGTAACATTGGCTCTATTTTTTCGGTTTCAGTACTAGTTGCGTATTTATTGTGCAGAATATAAAATGTTAAAAACAATATGGCCTTTAATTTGATGTATGACACGGGCAAATAGCTTTAGCCGTTCCAGAGATATGGGTCGCCGAAGTCGCCAAACTGCCAAAAAATCGAGATTTTCAAAACTTTGAGGCCTGAGTGGCACGGGTTAACATCTTCCAATTGTGCTCAAACTTTGGCAATCTTAAAATCTAACAAAATGAAACATTTTAGGGGGGTGCCGCCAAAAAAAATCCGACATCGATTTTTAAAAACCACCCTAATATCGCCACAACTAAGTAATCCATGAAAAATGAAAAGAACAATCATGGATTTTTCGTGGATATTTTTTAAGATACGGCAACACAGTATTTTATAATTTTGACATTCCTAGATCGATGAGGTGAATCTCCTTACCCTACCTAATGATACAATAATAAGGTAGGGTAAGGATATTCACAACACCGACCTCAAAATGTATTGTATACTCTTCTGGTAAGAAGGTAAATGTGAGACAAATAATAAGAAATGCAATTATTTGTAAGAAATTTGTAGAAATGGAATGGAATGGAAAAAACTCGGGGACGGATTTTTTGTAGAGTATAAGACCTGAAACATAAAACAAAGCAATTTTAAAATCTATATCTGATTGCCTATGGGTGTATGTATTGCCCTACTTTTTAGTCAAATTCTGTAGAAATGGTAAATTTTTGAATGAATGAACCAACTTTTGACAAAAGAAATGAAAAGTTAATAGTTCTAAAAAAGTTTACATTGCATAAAAAATTACGTACTCCCACCGACAATGTAATTTTTTGCGCTGTTAAAACTTCAAATTATATCATGTTTGCTTTTAGTGTTTTTGATGAATTACTTAACTATGACGACGTGTTCTAACTTCGTAAGATTCGATGTTCGACAATTTGTCGAAATATGTATGTTGTAACAAATTTAACAGGTTATAATTATGGTAAAATATCGCTTTGTTTCGTTTTTTTCAGATAATTTTATTGGGTTTTTAAAACATACTATACACATTAACATTGATATTTCACTTCGATCTTTGCTTCGAAAGTGAAGTTATAATATGTAGCCATTGAAAAACGGTTCAAGAAGGAAAACGGAAAAAGTTCATCATTTTACAGTACATTATATATTAGGAAAGTTTTGAAGTTTTTTTTTTTGAGATTTATTCAATTTATTCAATTGTGCCATTCGCTTCGCAATTTCTTCTCTGATACAGTAGTGCACTTGTTTTTTTTACTAAATTTAAAAATTTTTAGTTACGTCAACAAAATTGGACATATGTAGTATAATGTGGAACAAAGAAAACTTGAGTTTATTTTTAAAGTTTTAACAGATTAAATAAAAACTAAAAAGATGAAAGAAAAGCACTTTTCAATTTGCAAAAACATATATATGATTTATGTTCAACAGTTTCTTTGACAGATGACAGTAAAAAAATTATTTTTAGATATAAAATGCACATAAGATTAAAATTTTTTTATACAAAGTTAAGAACACAAAAAGCAAAACAAGAATTTATGAGCAATAATAAATTACTGAAAACATAGCTTTCAAATCACAAAACAGTGATTTATTTCATTGTAAATACAATTGCCGTAAAATGTCCTATTTATCCTACAAATAAATCCCTTTCTTATTATTTGTCCCAGAATACAGAAACGTGGTATGCTAAAATACATTTTGACATTCGAAGTCGGTGTGGAGAATCTCTTTACCCTACTTTATTATTGAATCATGATACAAAATGCATAAAAATTAAGTTGAAAAGGTAAAAATTTCAAATGGCCTTAAAACATGCTTGAATAGTGTTGGAGGCAATCGAGTGATTTAACTGAGTAACTGAATGATTTTAGCTATCGAATGATTTGTTTCACTCATTCCCTCATATGTTTTTTGAAGTAAGTATCAATGTATAAGTTAGCATTTATCATGACACAATGACTAGCTAACTTTGCCTTTTCGCCGAAAATTATGCACGCGCATCCGCTCCAAATGCGTTTTTTTGCAGTGTAAGCGTCTGCCTTCCGCTTAAGTACGAAATTGCTGAAGGTAGAAAAAAATGCTTACTCCGTTTTCACGAAAACCTAAAAATAAAACAACACCAACGACAACAACAATAGCAACATCAATAATAGCGGAGGTAACAAATAAAAAACAACAAAAACAACAACAAGAGCAACAGCAACAGCAACAATAACAGGAATAACTGCAGCAGCGGGTTAGTTTAAGCTGTAGGTTTTTTTTTTAAGTTACTTCTACATTTGTATTAAATGAAAACAGTTAGGCATAGCTCAAAATAAAGCTCCGAATCGGAATAAAACTCATTTTGTTTTATTAAAAAACGATTAGCATAACTTATACTTAACAATTTTGTTTATAATTTATTTTTAAGGGGATGTTCATAAATTACGTAACATATTTTTGGCAAAAACAGATTTGAATTATATTTTGTGCAGTGATGGGACTAATCGAGTATTTATATGAGTGAATCTATTCGATATTCGATATAAACCATTAATTGTTCGCTACTAATGGCCCAAAATGTACTATAGTGCTCAGTCTGCGTGAAACCGGTTTTCTCAGGCAAGGGAGGTGAGGCAGACGATTTGAGGTGTGCGAAATTTAATGCACCGAAAAAGCTGTAGTGACGAGTGACTGACACGCACACATAAGCGAAGTCATCATATTTTATTAAGGGGTTCGTAAAATTTACCACACTAAAACAATTGTGTTCATGTACACACCACCAAAACTGGTTTCATGCAAGGTTGATTTATAAGGTTGTCGCAAGAGAGAGAGCGATTACCCATAATTGTCAAATCGAACTTGACAGCTCATAGAAAATCTGCAAGTGCTCTCTATTATCATACGTTTTTCTTTCGTAGTCATTCGCAAAATTGGCTGGTTTTTACAATTATGGGTACTGAGAAAAGAGTGTGAGCAGCCTTGCGACAACCTTATAAATCAATCTTGGTTTCACGCAGACTGACCACTACAGTATATTTTTGAGTAACTGACTGCTCACGCAGACTGAACAAAACAGTGTATTTTGGACCAATCAAAGCTTTTTATGAGTGAATAGGGGTTTCGGACTATGCTAAATGTAGGATGGACAATGTAGGACGGTAGAATAACTGGAAAGTCTGTTCGAGCTTTCGAACAATCCTACATGTCGAGCGTACTTCATTATTTTTCAGCGTTCAAGAGATAGCATCGTGCAATGCCAAAACAATTTCTTGCTGCTCAAATAATTGATAAAATAAAAAAATTGATAAAATAAAATAAAGAACAAAAACACAGTATGTGAAACAGCTGCCATATTAATATATTCTTTGCATTTGGTTTACCTTTTTTTCATATGTTCACTCCAAGACGCCTTTTTTAGAATGAGAAAATATATGAAGTCGGATGAAAGTGCTTTCGCACTAACTACATGTAGGACGAAATCAAAACTTCAAAATAACCAACAGAAAATATCAAAACTTTTAATTTTCATCCTACATGTCGGACGAACCGCAGTATTTGCTTTCACACTTCCTACAGGTCCATCCTACCTGTCAAGTTGATCCTACATGTAGCATAGGCGGGTGCGAAGTTAAAAACTCTTTGCCAAAAACTTTTTCAGCTGTCAAGAAGTGAGGAACGACTGAAATTGGAACAACTGACAGCTCTCGACTTGTCTGCGATTATGTCCGTGAAGTTAACAACCAATTTTGACAAACAATTCCATTCTCACGCGTTCTATGAGGTTTTGACAGTTCTTCAAACGTCAAATGCGATTTTTCAACAACTATTTTGGACAACTGTTTTGCGACTTTTAGGAGATGGACAAAAAGCGATGGTGGAGCTTTAAGGACAACTTATGGAAACAGTTCGGAAAACAGGTGAGAAGAAAATTTTACATAGTTATAACACAAAAATAAATCAAATCATTACCTACGCTCACAGGCTCAAAAAAATGCAGCATTCATTTTCATGGACCAGAAGCTTTTTGGAGTTGTTGGACATAACACCTCAACGCAGACCAATGTTTTATACATGGATAAGTCGGGAAAATATGTAACTTTTTGATAAATATAATGGCAATTTAATAACTTTTTCCATTTTCTCGTATTAGGCCTTTTTCTTTGAGGTAGAAATTTGACGGATGCTTCTTTCGCCTGCTGGACAGAAGGCCTTGGAATAGATGGATCATTTACCAACCATCAAGTAGGAATTCAAAATACCTTTTATTTGATACCAAACGTATTATTGTAACTCTTGAACTTCTTCCAGAGACCTGGCAAATCCTTTCCAAGCAAATATGGACACTTTCCTTTTAAGAGTTGTTGGGCACTTTTTGTCACTGGAGCAACTAAGTTTCCACAAGCATCAATCACGTAAATATATATCTTTTTGATGGCACTGATTTTGAATTCATAACTCTTATAATTTTTCTATGCCAGGTGTCATTCTTGGGAAAAGCAGATTTAAAGCTATTTTTAAGGATTCTGGACAGAAACATATGACCAACTACAAAAAATTATAGAACATCAACAAGGTATGTATAATAGCTTCCATTTTAAATCAAGTTCATTAAGTTTTGTTTCTTACTTTTTCCAGAACACTACCTAATCCTTTTAGGACCAAATTGGCCAATTTCATTTTTGGAGTTGTTGGGCCCTTGTAGTTGCAGGAGCATCGTCATTTATGCAAGCATCAATCAGGTAAGTATGCACCTTCTTGATAGCATTTATTTAAAATTTCTAACATTCGCCATTTTTTTTTACCAGGCTTCATCCTTGGAAAAACTAGATTTTGGACGATTTTAGAGGATTTTGAACACTAAAAACTAAAAAAAGTCATATACCATCAAAAAGGTATTTATTGCAGTCTTATGATGACATCAAACTTATTAATATTTCTTCTTTACTTTTTCCAGAATCCTATGTAATCCTTCCTGGACCAAAATGGCCAATTACATTTCTGAGGTTGTTGGGCCCTTGTAGTTGCAGGAGCGAGTTAAGTTATATCAGCATCAATCAGGTAAGTATACACCTTCTTGATAACATTTATTTTAAATTTATAGCCTTCGCCATGTTTTTTTTACCAGGCTTCATCCTTGGAAAACCCAGATTTTGGACGATTTTTGAGGATTTTGGACACTTCACCATGGAAAACCAAAAAAAGTCATATACCATCAAAAAGGTATTTATTGTAGTGTTATGATGACATCAAACTTATTAATATTTTTTCCTTACTTTTTCCAGAATCCTATGTAATCCTTTCTGGACCAAAATGGACAATTTCATTACTGCGGTTGTTGGACTCTTGTAGTTGCAGGAGCGACTTTATTTATATCAGCATTAATCAGGTAAGTATACACCTTTTTGATAGCACTTATTCCGAGCTTGTAACCATCGTCATTTTTTTATGCCAGTCTTCATCCTTTGGAAAAGCGGATTTTGGACGATTTTTGAGGATTTTGGACACTTCTTCATGGAAAACTATAAAAACTCATGCACCACCAAAAAGGTATTTATTGTTGTCTTATGATGACATAAAATTTAACAATATTTCTTCATTACTTTTTTCAGAACTCTATGTAAATCTTCGTGGACCAAAATGGCCAATTTCATTACTGCAGTTGATGGGCCCTTGTATTTTGTTGAGGTTGCAAATTATTTTATACCAGCATCAATTAAGTAAGCACTAACTTTTTTAATCCCATTTATTTTGAGATTTAAACTTGCGTCTTTTTTCATATTTTCTTTTCAGATTTAAGATATTTTAGATTTTAGAATTCATATTTTTTATTTTATCTACGCTGGATAAAAATGGACTTCATCGTTGTTGGTGGTGTTGGGCATAAGTTGTTGCAGGACTCACTTAATTTTAACCCAAATCAATAAGACGAGTATCAGGTCCGTAGCCAAGGAAGGTTTTTATTTTAATCAACTCCTTTTAAAGAAAAACAGATAATTATGTAAATTTATTCGAAAAAGCAAAAGTTATAATTTTCAATACCATTTAAAAAAAAATCGCTTGAGCAATAAAAACACTTTTTAAAAAATTAAAATTTTTTCAATAATTTTAAATTTGGATCGATGGCTTCATATTAACAAGGTTCCCCTAAAAAATTACTGTTTAATTCTTTGTGTAAAAATTATTCAGCTAAAAAATCGTTTAAAAACAAAATCATATTTTGGTTTTTGGCGATTTTACCTCTATAACTCTCAAATTGTTTGAAAAAAACTTGAAGAAATGAATCACATTTTCAGTCATAGCATCATAAGAAAATTGAACAAATATATAAATCATTACATTTAATTAATTATTTTTAACTTCTCAGGCAGAACTGCATAAAGGAGTAAACATAATTACACACCATCAAAAATGAATTTTTAATGGCTATAATTTGACATAAAATTCAATACTGCCACTTCTTTTCTTTTCCTAGCTAAGCAAACGGTTAATGCACTAGACAAAAGTTTTTGGATTTTTCAAGCTAGTCTCTTAAACTTTTATTAACAATAAATTTATGTTTTACAATTAAGATTTTACATTTAAATTTTTATTGTCTCTTTAAGATATATAAGATAACATCAGAAAAAAAATTATTTTAATAGTTAATTGATACCAACCTTATAAGTAATTTTTTTAAATATATTTAAATTAAATTGCTCATTTTAAAATCAAATTGTTTTATTACAGTAAAAAATTGTGTTAACAGAATTTGATTTTGGACAGGTACAAAATAATTGCAAAATTTTTTTACATTGCAGTTAACAATGAGATTTGAAAATTTACTTATATTATACAAATCTGTTAACTTTCTTGCGTGTCACTTTTACAATTAAACAAATAAATTAATTAATTGATCATTATATAGATATGGAAATATCAACATAAATGTTTAAAATAACAGTTAACAAACTTAGCTTTAAGGTTAAAACTTTTTATATAAGTATTTTTTATACAAATATCTCTATTATTATCCAAACATGTTCCTAATTTTCATGCCAGCTGGTCAGGACTAATTGACTGCTTTCGGCCACTGGACAGGAGCGCGTTGGCACTGTCTTCAGCGGCATACAGCTTCTAAAAATTAAGAAGTAAAATCTAATAAAAAAAATTTAAATATTTTTCACTTTACTTATTTAAACAGAGAAACTAAAAAATGTTGTTAAAATGTTATATTCGTACTATTACAATGCTACATTAATACAGTATAAGAATTATAATAATAAATGTATACATAAAAACCATTTTAATTAAATAAATTGTTTTGATTTTTTAATAATACTATTTTTTAATAACTTGTGTTCAATACCTACTTTACAATTTTTCATATTTATTTAAAATTTAGACCTAGTTAACACCTGATTAATGTATACACAGGAATTCAGTTCGAAAAAAACTGCTTTCCATCAACGGAATTTGTTACTTGACAACATCATTGTTCATCAACAACTGTTGTTCATCAACAATTTTTGTTCATCAACAACTGTTGATCATCAACAACTGTTGTTCATCAACGACTGTTGTTCATCAACAACTTTTGTTCATCAACAACTGTTCATCAACAACTGTTGTTCATCAACAACTGTTGTTCATCAACAACTGTTGTTCATCAACAACTGTTATCCAACAACAACTGTTGTTCATCAACAACTGTTATCCAACAACAACTGTTGTTTATCAACAACTGTTGTTCATCAACAACTGTTAGCCAACAATAACTGTTGTTTATCAACAACTGTTGTTCATCAACAACTGTTGTTCATCAACAACTGTTGTTCATCAACAACTGTTGTTCATCAACAACTGTTGTTCATCAACAACTGTTGCTCATCAACAACTGACGTTCATCAACAACTGTTGTTCATCAACAACTGATGTTCATCAACAACTGTTGTTCATCACCAACTTTTGTTCATCAACAACTGTTGTTCATCAACAACTGTTCATCAACAACTGTTTTAAATCCAGTCGCTCCTGCAACTACAAGAGTCCAACAACCGCAGTAATGAAATTGGCCATTTTGGTCCAGAAAGGATTACATAGGATTCTGGAAAAAGTAGGGAAAAAATATTAATAAGTTTGACGCCATCATAAGACAACAATAAATACCTTTTTGGTGGTGCATGAGTTTTTATAGTTTTCCATGAAGAAGTGTCCAAAATCCTCAAAAATCGTCCAAAATCCACTTTTCCCAAGGATGAAGCCTGCCATAAAAAAACGGTAATGGTTACAAGCTCAAAATAAGTGCTACCAAAAAGGTGTATACTTACCTGATTGATGCTGATATAAATTAAGTCGCTCCTGCAACTACAAGGGCCCAACAACCTCAGAAATGTAATTGGCCATTTTGGTCCAGGAAGGATTACATAGGATTCTGGAAAAAGTAAAGAAGAAATATTGTTAAATTTGATGTCATCATAAGACTGCAATAAATACCTTTTTGATGGTATATGACTTTTTTTAGTTTTCCATGAAAAAGTGTCCAAAATCCTCTAAAATCGTCCAAAATCTAGTTTTTCCAAGGATGAAGCCTGGTAAAAAAAAATGGCGAAGGTTAGAAATTTTAAATAATTGCTATCAAGAAGGTGCATACTTACCTGATTGATGCTTGTATAAATGACGATACTCCTGCAACTACTAGTGCCCAACAACTCCAAAAATTAAATTGGCCAATTTTGTCCTAAAAGAATTAGGTGGTGTTCTGGAAAAAGTAAGAAACAAAATTTAACGAATTTGATTTAAAATGGAAGCTATTAGCATAGATATATTCTATTGGCATAGAAAAATTATAAGAGTTATGAATCTAAAATCAGTGCCATCAAAAAGATATATATTTACGTGATTGGTGCTAGTGGAAACTTAGTTGCTCCTGCGACAAAAAGTGCCCAACAACTCCTAAAATGAAAGTGTCCATATTTGCTCCGAAAGGATTTGCCAGGTCTCTGGAAGAAGTTTAAGAGTTACAATTATAAGTTTGGTATCAAATAAAAGGTATTTTGAATTCCTACTTGACGGTTGGTAAATGATCCATCTATTCCAAGGCTTTCTGTCCAGCAGGCGAAAGAAGCATCCGTCAAATTGCTACCTCAGAGAATAAGGCCTATAAGGAGAAAATGGAAAAAGTTATTAAAATGCTATTATAATTATCAAGAAGATACATATTTTCCCGACTTATCCATATACAAATCATTGACCTGCATTGAGGCGTTATGTCCAACAACTCCAAAAAGCTTCTGGTCCATGAAAATGTATGCTGCATTTTTTTGAGCCTGTGAGCGTAGGAAATGATTTCATTTTTTTTGTATTATAACTATGTAAAATTTTCTTCTCACCTGTTTTCCGAACTGTTTCCATTAGTTGTCCTAAGAGCTCCACCATCGCTTTTTGTCCATCTCCTAAAAGTCGCAAAACAGTTGTCCAAAATAGTTGTTGAAAAATCGCATTTGACGTTTGAAGAACTGTCAAAACCTCATAGAACGCGTGAGAATGGAATTGGTTGTCAAAATTGGTTGTTAACTTCACGGACATGAAAAAGTTGTTGGCAAAGAGTTGTTAACTTCACACCCGCTCAATATGGAATATTCTTTAGACAAAAAACTGCAAGGGTTACAATTGATGGCACAGGAAAAACTTCAAGCGATTATTTGCACAATTCCAGGCAAAAAGGATATAATATTGGATCCCACGCTGATAAAGCCGCTGGAACGCATCTGCTCGGTATCATGGTTAAAGTAAGTTCACGTTTTAAAAATATAGTTTTTGTTCATACCTGCACAAATTAAAGGCTCAAAGGAATACAACGAATTTGCAAATTTGACATGGACGTTGCAATTCCTCGACGTGCAGATGGAGTTCACATTTATATGATACGCAGCCAATTGGATATCTACACAAAGGTGCTTCAACAAGTTCACGAACATGAGGTGAGAGAACCCACCGACACTAATGCTGCCATCAAAAATTTCCATGTCATCTGTGTGCCCAGCTGCTTAGCTTACTTTCAGACTGTTTTGGAGGAAGAAGGACTTTATGGATTAGTACAACTTCATCGATACAGCTGGGATTTAATATATTTAGATATCGGCGTTATGAGCATGGAAATTTCGAATGTACTTTAGAGAATACTATTTTAGATATAAATAACGAATCATTTGTTTCCTAGGTGCTCTCTACAGTTTTTTTTCGAGAAGATACTTCACTTTTACCCTCTATAGCTAGTACATTGCGCACTCTTCAGATGAGTTGTGGCAGACCTGAGTTTATACTTAGCTACGGCGATCACTCCACAAACATTGTTAAAATGCTTAATGCACTTGGAAGCTGGCCACAGTCGTCAGCTAGTGATGATGGCGGAGATTTTGTGGCAATGCTTATAATAGACCGCGATAAAGATTACGTTTCCAGCTTACTGACTCCAGCTACTTATTCTGGTCTTCTGCTGGAAGTTTTTAATAACCACACCGGAGAAATCGACATCGCGACAAAGCCTAATAAAATTCTTGAACAAATGCTGCCATTATTCATGCTGGACAAAACCTCAGCGGATACGAAAGGTCAAGCGGAGAAGACTCTCTCTAAGGTTATAATTCGCCTGAATTCAGTTGCCGACGAAATTTACGGGGAAAATCGTTACAAGCACTTTTCCCAAGCAAGTAGTTTGGTGCGAGCGCAGGCCAAAGCAATTGGATTTGAGGTGCACAAACTTAACGATATGAAGCTTGATGAAATGCACGATTATGTAGCGAGGAAACTGCCCAAAATCACAGAACTTAAAATCAAATTAATGCGTCATCTAAATGCGAGTGAAAAAGTTATAGAAATGCTAGCCGCAAACTTTCAGCGAGTTCAGTCTTTAGAAGAGAACATTCTCAACAACACGTCTCGCAAGAAGCTTCTTCAAGAAATCGACGAATTGCTCACGACCGATGCTCAACAATACAATACACTTCGTTTATTGTGCCTGTTACATTTATCCACCTCCCTCAGTGCAGATGAGTTGGCACAATTTGTGCGCAATTATTGCAATTATTTTGGCATAGAAAATTTTAATATTTTCACACAGTTAGCGAAAGCAAGTCTTTTGCCTGCCTTCGAAGAAGAAAAATCATTAAACAAATCTGCAAAACTTCTATCCAACCTGCCAATACCGAAATTTCAGCAAACTGAATTTCAGGCCAATGCCAATAGACTTAAGCTTCTCGTATCTGAAAATATTAGAGACGATATCGAACCCGATTCAACTTTAAGAGCAGCGACAGCAGAAGCTTTAGGCGCTTGTCCAAGTTATGTTTTTAACGGCCTTTATATTCCGCTTACTGCACAATTATGCTCGCAGCTGCTTAAAGCCCTTTCTGCTGAAGATCTAGCAACGAAACTAGGAATGGTTGATAAACTTCAAGTTCACGTCTCAGACTCTTTAGTTTTTAACACTGCGTACACTATTAAATCCTTCGCCAATGCAATAAAACAGTCTGAACTTAAAAATGTATTCCCACTAAAGAAACGCAATCTATTTGTCTTTGTTGTTGGTGGAGTGACATATTCAGAAATTGGTGCCTGTGATCTCGTTGGACGAATGACTGGATCACAAATAATAGTTGCCTCTGATAGCATAGTTTCGGGAGCTGACGTAATGGCAGCAGCGGATTTTTAAAATTCATCCATACTAAACCCTTGTTAACACTTACAAAAACATATTGTCATATGAAATCAAAAAAGCCTTAAGCAAAAATTCAAAACCGACTTTTTGATTGATTATGATGCACCGTATCAAAATACATGCTCCTGCAAAATTTTACACTCACACAACTAAAAACGGGTCCTAAGTGCAAGCGGAGTTGGTAGAGTGTGTGGCCCATACGCCGGAGAACCCTGGTTCGAATCAAACCTGACAAAGTTTTTTCGGTTGAATTAATTTTTCTGTTCGGCCGTCACCTCTGCAGACAATGGCAAACCTAAGAGAGTAAAAATTGCCATGAAAAGCTTCTTGAGAACATAAGCCGTTCGGAGTCGGCATAAAACATGTAGGCCCAGTTCTCGATCATTTGAGCTCAAACATTTCACAACATATAAAACAATTGATAATAAGGAGCTTGGTCAAAGTCCTTTCAAGGGCTAAAATGGCCATTTCGTTTTTTTTTTAAGTGAAAGCGCATATTTTATTTGATATTATTTGTCCTTATTTAAACTAAGGTATGATATGTGTGACACCTGTGTTTCATACTCTCAGAGAAAAATTGTTAATTTTAACAAAAAAATAACTTTAATCTTGGTTAAAACAGCATTAACAATAGACAATTGTTGATTTTTTGTTGGAAACACCAGTCGAAATTGTTAATTTTTCGAAACCAAAATTTGATGGTAAAAACAATAATGTGTCATTTATAAATATCAAAAAAAAAAAAAATATTCACACTGTAAGACGTCAAAAAGTTAAATGTTAGAAATGCCAAAAATACAAATTTACTGTCAAAAAAGAAAAACTTAACTGTTTAGAATGTAACTGTTTAAAATGTTTTTAGAGTATATTTCATTAACAAAATACAATTTTACAAGCAAAATTTCTATCTTGTTCTTATGTTCTTAGACTTTCCAAAAATATCTGGGTTTTCCGAATGTCAGCAAAAATGCTGAGCTCTTGTTTCCACAGGAAGCCATGTAACCCTTAGTAGTTTTTGGTTGAAGTTTTTGTTGATATTTGACTTCAGAAATATAAGCCCTTAAATTAAGTAATAAAAACTTTAAAAAACTTTTTCTTTTGATTTCTCGCTCATATTTGATAATTTATATAAACTTACGATTGCATTGGAAATCTTATTTTAATTTTTTTCTAGTTTGTTTTATTATCACAAATATATTAATTTCTTTATGAATACAAAAGCTTTGAAGTTGGCGCTTCTGATTAAAAGTCTGGTTATATTAGCGCCGACCTTAAAAGCTATTGTTTTTCAGACACTATAACGAGATATAGTGTTTTTCTAATAAGCGCCCACTTTCTTGACCGTTTTTTGTAATAAATGTGCCTACCCCTGTACTTCATTGTAGTACCTCAGCGTCAATATTAACTGAGATAGTTTTTTATAGTATTGCCACGCCCGTTTGTTGATCAACGCCTACTTTATTGACCGTAATTTTTAGTAACTCTGCCCACCCTGTACTAATTTCAGTGCCTTAGTGTCAATATTATTCGAGTTACACTCTTTTTCTAATATTGACACGCCCAATTGTCGAATACCACTTACTTTCTTTACCGCAATTTGTTATAATTGTGTCTACCAATACACTAAATTGCAGAACCCTAATGTCAACACTGTTTTCCTTAGTTGGATTTTTTATTCGTGCTCTTGAATTAAATTTAAATTTGTAAATTTTCGTGAAATTATTAAGCAAAAAATAATTCGAGTCGGTTTGCTAAACATTGCTGAGGATCTTCATCTTTATTGTTCCTGTTTTTCATCACTTCTAAAGCTGAAAAATCCTTTTTAAAATATTTGCTTTCATACTATATATAAATATATATATTTCTTATTATTTCAGTTTGTTTATAATTCAGCAACAACAACTTTATGTTCAGCTTGTTGATGTGAGAGCGAAAATTGGTTTCTAATTTCAGTTGAACTTTGACGCTGGCTCACTATTTTGTCGCTGGTGCTTCTCAAACTGTTTTGATAAACAATTTGTTTAATTCTCAAACTGTCACTGAAAAAGAGTTGCCATAGTACTTTTATTGCACTTTTTATTACACTTTTGTAAATTTTATATCTTTCATTAAAAATGCACTGCAATTTCGCAACCGCACTGTAAAAGCTGAATCTGACCAGCTGGTTTATTGCTGGTTGTGTGATGCCTTTTTTCATGTAAAGTGTGCAGCACTGAATGCGAGAATTTTTGATGCACTCAATGAAAGTAAAGGACTTCGTTGATCTTGTACATACTGCAGATCTACTGATGTAGATATTCTAAAGCTTATAAGGCAATCTCGAAGAGGCTTTTTTGAGGTGTCTAAGGATTTGGTGGCGGCTCAAGCCAGATTGGCTGATTTTGAAGATTTGTTCAAAAAGTTTAAAACCATGGATGAAACTTCTGTTTCCGATAAGCCTAAACAACCACCCATGAATCTTCGAAGTTCTGCTAAATCTGCTAAGCCTGGTGCTATATCCATGCCTCCGTCTGTTAATAATAATTTAATTTCACTTTCACCTGTTTTGAACCCTCCTTCTAAAGTGCAATCAACTGAGTCTGTAAATAAAGATCAAATAGCTGAATATATTGCCCCTACTAATGAGGCTGCATCAGCTGATCTGAATTTACATCTGGTTGAGTCTTCTGAAGTAGTACCAACTATAGTCGTAAGTGATGATTCTCTGGGTAATTCTGGTGCTATACCAAAACAAATATTGAAAAAAACATTATTCTGCCGTCTTGTAAAGAACTTGTGGTTGTCCAGCCTTCTAGATCTATATTTGTGTCTCGTTTTGCTCTTGATATATCCGAAGAAGACGTTTTACATCATATAAACTCTAAATTGGATCTTGTTAACAAGAATATTTCGGTTTACAAATTCAAGTTTTCATATGAGCGCACTGTATCTTCTTTTAAAATAAATTTGCCTGGGGATCTCTTTAATACGGTATTAGATCAAGGTTTTTGGCCTGAAAATACGTTGATCCACGAATATATTTGTTATGTTTAGACCACAACCTAAAACTTCACTGGCAACTTTACCTGTTCGTACTACTAAACTATTAAACTGGATTGTTGCCTTGCATTCCTTAACTTATACCAAAATGTTCGAGGGTTAAATACAAGGTTAAAATATTTACATATTTTAAGCCACAACCTATTTTTTGACATAATTGTTTTCAGCGAAACTTGGCTTAAGCCTAACACTCTAAATACTGAAATTCTATCTAATAATTTCAATATTTGCCGCAAAGATAGAAACGCTATTGCTGGTAATTCTTTCAATGGCGGTGGAGTTTTAATTGCCGTTAAATCTCCTTATTTCTCACAAGAAATAATAATTCCTGATTCATCTGATATTGAATTTTGTTGTGTTCGTTAAATATTTATGTAACATGTTCATATATTCCTCCTGTTTCCAACGTAGAGGTATATTTGAAACACTTGGTTTCGATAAATCAAGTGTGTTTAAAACTTCAGCCTCATGATCACATTCTAACAACGGGTGACTTTAATATTCTTAGCTTGGAACTGCTGCACCGAAAACCCTGCAATAGTATTGCCTTCGTCTGAATGCTCATCTGTTTATTCATTTTTAAATGAGCTTTCAAGTCAAGGACTTTTTCAATTAAACAGCCACTACAACAAGAATAGCCGTTTGTTAGATCTTGTATATTTGGCGACAGCAATATTATTTCAGTTTCAAGGACAGACCCACTCGAGCTCCCTGAAGATCTATACCATCTAACTTTAGAAATTGCTCTTAATTTTCCTAAACAATCTGTAAAGAATCTTATTGCTGAATCTCCTGCTGAGTTAAATTTTAAAAGAACCAATTATGTTTTGTTAAAAAACAATATATCTAATATTAACTGGACATCCGTACTAAATATCGTTAATACACAAACATCGCAAGAAAACCTTGATTCGGCTGTCTCTGCTTTTAATAGAACTCTCAGTGATTGTTTTCTGTCATCAGTACCACAGAGAAAAGCCCGTTTAGCATATGGTTTACTGAAGAACTGAGAAAATTAAGAAACTTAAAATCCATGCATTATAAAAAATTTCAAAAAACTCATAGCATTACAGATTTTGGTTCTTATACCTCTATTAAGTACAAGTATCGTCAATTATGCAAGCAATCTTACGATATTTATTTAAAAAAAGAAAAATTAAACATCAAATCTGATGCTAAATCATTCCGGATCTTTGTCAATACCAAACGCAAGATTGATTCCTATCCTTCTTTTATGAAATATAAAACTGTTGAATCAGATAGCGAGAATATCATTTGTAATCTTTTCGCTGACTTTTTCAAAGCGACCTATTCATCTTCATCCTATGATAATTTAAGCTATCCATTTAGTGTTCAATCTGGGGATATTTGTCTCCCAATAATTGATACTAACACGGTTTTATCATACTTAAAAGCTCTTTAAACGTCATATAAAAGTGATCCCGACAATATACTGTCATGTATACTAAAATATTGCTGTGATGAATTAGTAACTTCAATCACTTTGCTTTTTTCTTCTTCTTTAAAATCTTGCTATTTTCCAGTTGCCTGGAAGTCGTCTTTTATTATTCCGTTGCACAAGTCGTAACAGGTCTTTAATCAATAACTATCGTGGAATTGCAAAATTAAGCACTTTGCCGAAGCTTTTCGAGGCAATCATTACTTCACAATTATCACATCTCCACTCCAACATGGATTCGTTTCAGGAAAATCTACGGTTACAAACCTACTTGAATTTACTTCCAAAACCATTGAGAATTTTGGAAAAGGTTTACAGACTGTTATATACACAGATTTTAGTAAAGCTTTTGATGTTGTTAATCATAAACTTAGTCTTAAAGCTATCTCTTGCTGGATTTCCCACAACACTTGTAAGATGCATTGAATCTTATTTATACAATAGAACACAACGTGTTCTTTTTAAACTTTTGAAATCTCATGAGTTTCCTGTCACTTCTGGTGTACTTCAAGGAAGCCGCCTCGGGCCTCTTCTATTTTTAATGTTTATAAATGATTTGCCATCTGTCATAAAGCATTCGAGTATTTTAATGTACGCAGACGACGTGAAACTATTTCTTCCTTTCAAAAATGCTAATGATGCCGTCCTCTTGCAAGCTGACATAGACCATCTTTATAGCTGGTGCAACGTGAATCGTATGAATCTTAACATGAAGAATGCAAGCACATCCCTCGAAAATCTCCTGTCACATGTGTTTATAAAATTTGTGACCATACATTAAGTCTTTAGATGTCTTTCATGATCTTGGAGTAACTATGAATACTAAACTTCGCTTTCATATTCATATTAATAAAATTATAAATCGAGCAAATAGTACTTTAGGTTTAATTAAACGATGGGCAAAAGAGTCTCTAGTGCGACCTATTTTAGAGTATGCTTCAATTGTTTGGTGCCCTCGATACAGTTGTTACATTGACGACATAGAATCAGTTCAGAAAAAGTTTCTTTTGTTCTGCTTAAGCCATCTTTACTGCAATTTCAACTATCACCTACCACCTTATGAATATCGTCTGCAACTTTTAAATCTTCCTACTTTAAATAATCGGAGAATTATGGTAAATGCTACTTGAATTTTCAAACTTTTACATGGATATGTAGACAGTCAATATTTACTGAGCAAAATTTACTTTAATATTCCTCTCCGACCTAGAAGATCTTTTGGGTTACTTTACATGAACTTTTGTAGAACTAATTACTTGCAAAACGAACCACTTAGAAGTGCTTGTGGGGACTTTAATTTTGTTTCAGATGCAATTTCTTTAAATGAATCCGTTTACTCAATTAAATTTAATATTTTAGATTATCTACAGTATCGCCACTAATCTGAATCATGCTTCCAAGGATACTTAATATTTTCCTGTGATGTTTGGTAACAACTTATACAATCTGGCTATGTAGTTTAATATGATTACCCAGAGCGAGACCACGTCCGTCTCGCCTGGTATATGCCGGTTTGACGCCGTACGACTAGCTTTGCATGTGTGAGCTGTGCTCTAATCCATATTTATATAGATATACACGCTATAATATATTTTGATTATCCAGAGCAAGCCCTCGTCTGTCTTGCCTAGCACATGTATGAGCTCGACCTCGTCCGTCTAGCCTGGCATATGGGAGCACCGCTCTAATCAATTCATTCTATTTACTACTAAGAAGCTAACCGGATTGCAACTGTATATACCTGATATCCTGACAATTCTACATTTTTATAAAATTTAATTGTACATAAATTAATTGTATCATATTTATTTTGTCTAATATTAATTGCTGTAAAGCCATATGTGCTTAGCATTCAAAAATAAATAATAAAAAGTCATAATAATTCGAGATAGTGTTTCTCTAGTATTGCCACGCCCTTTCTCAAATACCGCCAACTTTTTTTGATGGGCACCTCCGTGTTTATGATATCTACTACAAACCGACGAACTTGAGAACCTCCTCCTTTTTGAAGTCGGTTAAAAATGAAAATGAAATTAATGAACGCTATTGATAATTTTATATTTACTTTATATTTACTATTTGTAAAATTAGGATTTTACCATCCGAGTTCGCTTAAGGAGCAACAGACTTTTAATAGAAAAAACTTTGTTATTTTAATGAGTACTTTATTATACAATATCTACTGAAGTTCCAAACTTTAAAAAATTCTTGTTGCTTAGGCGTCGATTTATAAAAACGAACTAACGTGTTTTACTCATAAGACAACGTTATTTGCTTAAACAGTTACTCAAATCGAATGTTCGTTCTGGTACATACAAACGCAACAAAACATGTTATATATAAAAGTAAATGAAATAAATAAAGTTTAAGCACGCACTGGTAACGGTGGTAACATTCTCCCCCTCGTAAGCAAGTCCAGCGCGTTTACTCTTGTGGTTTACCAACGTCTAAGACAGCTATCTTTACTGCTGGTCGCTCTAAGATAACTGTCCAGCGCGTTTACTCTTGTGGTTTACCAACGTCTAAGACAGCTATCTTGACTGCTGGTCGCTCTAACACACCATACTGGGTCTTTACGGTTGCTCTTCTTACTTGGCCATCCTTTGCATTGATAATGTCTAGTACAACTCCTTTAGGCCACTTATTTCTCGGTTAGGTTCCATCAGCTATTATAACGACGTCACCTATATTAAGTGGAGGTTGTTTCAGGAACCACTTCGTTCTTCGAGCTATTACAAGAGTGTACTCCTTGATCCACCTTTGCCAAAAACGATCAGCGTACTTCTGGGTTTGGTGATAGCGATGTCGTAAATCTCCATTGTGAAACAGTGGCTTATCTCCACCTGCCGAGCCTATCAGCAAGTGATTAGGAGTAATTGCTACGTCGTCGCACGATTCCAAAGAAACAAATGTTAACGGCCATGAGTTTATTATAAATTCAACCTCTGAAAGTGCACTTCGGAGCGATTCGTCATTAAAAATAGTGGCAGGATGCATTGTACTTAATACAGATTTTATAGATCTTATCAGCCGCTCCCAGGCGTCTCCCATATGCGGAGCCGCTGGTGGGTTAAACTTCCATTTGATGTCATCAAACTTTGGTTCGATTGAACGTTATTTGTTGTCTCTTCGAGTATCTTTGCCGACGCTTTAAGGTTGGTACCATTATCGGTATATATTTCTCTTGGCATGCCGCGTCGTGAGATAAAATTTCGAATGCACAAGAAACAAGAACTCGTATCGAAGCTATGAGCTATCTCTATGTGAACCGCACGAATCGTGACACAAGTGAAGATGACGCCCCAGCGCTTTTCTCGCCTTCTGCCGACAGCCGCAAAAATTGGGCCAAAATAGTCTATCCCGACGTAGCTCAATGACCGCTCGAAGCACGCGAGTCTAGCTGATGGAAGGGTTGCCATTTGGCGAGTACTCGGTTTTGCGTTTTTGATTTTGCAGTATTGACATCTACCGCGAACTGTTCGATATAGGGGCCGCAACTTTGTTATGAGGTATTTTCCTTTGATGTCGTTTATGACGGCTTCGTGAGAAAGGTGATGGTACTTTTCGTGCATGTCTTTAACTTTCAAGAAGGTAACGTGATGGTTACATGGCAGCACGATCACATCGTGATGCTTCAAAAATTCGACACGACCTTTTACTCGAATGATATCCAAGTCATCTATAAAAACATTAAAAGATATTAATTTACTATTCTTTTCAAGGCTCTTGCCACTTTTAAGAGTTATTATTTCATGCGAATATTCCCTTAGCTGTGCCTGCTTTACCAATATAGTTTCTACTGTTTGCATCATTTCGAACGTCAAAGTAATTTTGAAGTTTTGACATTAAGTCTCTTAACGTAAAGAATGAATGTCGCCAAGGCACGATACAATCTCTCCAACACGAGAAGTATTGGATGTTGAGTGCGAGTTTCTCTTTTTCCACTTTCAAAATATGTAGCATGGAATGTCTTATTTCAGTAGTGTTTACAGGACCGAAATCATCACGATGTGGCCATTCCGTTTCGTCATCCCATAGAATATCGGGCCGTTAAACCCGGTATGAGATGCAGTTTTTGATTCAGATTTGGTTGCCAGATCTGCAGGATTGAAATGCGATGGAACCCACTTCCACTGATGCAAGTTGGTATTCTCCAGGATAGCGGCAGCACGATACATTACATATTGCTGAAATTGCCTTGGGTCCATACAAAGCCATTTTAGCACCGTTGCTGAATCCGTCCAAAATATCTGCCTACATCTTGGAAAGCGAGGAACACCCTGTATGCTATTGGAAAGCTGCACACCTGCAAGCGCAGCCTGCAACTCGAGCCGAGGAATGGACACTGGCTTTAAAGGTGCTACCTTAGACTTATCTGCTACAAGGGAAACGTTGATGTTGATGCCACTTTGAATTCGTAAATAACAGACTGCTGCGTATACATATTCACCTGCGTCGGCAAAAGTGTGCAGTTGAATGTCCTCTGCTCCGTTAAGAAATTTTGAATAGCATCGCGGGATCTCAACAGATGATATTTTTGACGAGGTAGTTTTCCATTGGTGCCATTTTACAATCAGACCTTCATTAATATTTTCATCCCAGTCAATCTGCGACCGCCAGACTTCTTGCAGCAAAATTTTTAAAGTTATCGTGTATAACGACAAAAACCCTGAGGGATCAAAAATCGACATTAAAACTTGAAGTAGCTCGCGTTTAGTTGGTATGATATCATCAGTCAATACGTTTAGTTTGAGTCTAGCAAACCTTAATGCGTACTTAAAAACGTCTCTGCATGGATCCCAGTAGACCCCAAGTATTTTCTCAGTCGCGCTCAGTTCAACCGGTGCTTGATTTGATGCACAATCTTCTCTTAAGTGTTTTAACACAACCTCGAGTTCGAAGACCAGTTGCGTATGTAAAAGCCTGCTGATTCATGAATGTATTTGACTGTTTCCGCCCACTTCAATGCTGCTTGCTCTGTATTTTGGCTGTCAATAAAATCATCAACGTAGTGGTGTCTTTTGATGGAGTCAACGGCTCGTGGAAACTGATGTAAGAACTCGTCAGAATTTTTATTTCGCACATAATGAGCTATGCAAGGGGCGCAACTTATGCCGAAAGTTAGCACGCGCATGACGTACACTCCAGGCTTGTCAGCAGCATCTTTTTCATCCCACCAAAGGAATCTCTGAGCATGAATATCACTATTCCGCACATTAATTTGGTGGAACATTTCAGCAATGTCACCACAAATAGCGAATTGAACAATTCTAAAACTCAGCAATATGTTTACTAATGTTGTGAGCAAATCTGGTCCACAAAGTATAAAATCGTTTAATGACACACCTCTCGTTTTTGGTGCTGCATCCAACACGAGCCGTACTTTTGCTGGATATTTGGATTCTGTGTTACAAATATTGGTAGATACCAGATGCGCTCTATGTTTGCTTGCAACTCGTCGCTACTTAGCCTTCTTGCATAGCCCTTTTCCAGCAAGTTACCGATTTGCTGTTGCATTACCAATTTCAGCGTTGGGTCTCTTGAAAACTTTTTATTAAGACACATCATGCGCTTTAACGCTGTATGGTAGCTATTAGGCATATTGACTTCGTCGAAACGCCACAGCAAGCCGGCTTCGAATCGATTTCCAATCTTATGGCAGGTATGGATATTTAAATACGGATTCGATAACAGGTCAGAGCAACGACCTTGCAGCGTCCACCCTATCCTCGGTTTAGTAGGTACTGCTAGATGCCAATTATCGGCTCCAATTAGGATTGCTGGCTTGGCATCAACATAAGATTGTATCGGCAGACCCGCTAAATACGAGAACTCGTTAGCAAGTTCTTCCATGACAGCAGTTTGTGCTGGTAGGCCCAAGGAATTTACAGTGTGGACCCCGGTCATTGTGAAGCAGTTATTATTATGCAGGTTTGCAATCCTAATTGTAGTTCTCTTAGATGAATCCTCGTTTCACGTTTTGTCACCCGTCCAACGCAGACATATTGGATCGTCAATATCTTTCAATTTGAGTTGCTTGAAGAGTGCGTCATCCATTAGCGTAACTGATGAACCTTCATCTAAGAATGCAAAAGAGTCAACATAATAATCGTCAGAATATATACGAACCGGTAGAATGTGAAAAAGGGGATCATCTTGCTGTCGAGTGTTCTTGTGCGAATTCAAGGCTCGGATCGACGCTCCGGCGAGTGCTCGGAACTACGAAGTTACTCCCAAATTGCGATGCGGTTTTGTGTAGTAATTGATGATGTTAAGCATTACACCCATACAAGCATACAAGCCTTATTCACGAAGCATCGCCTTAATGAATTTTGAGGCATTGACGACATAATTTAAGCGCTCGTACGGTATCCCACCTTTTATCTAAGCTTAACTTTTGAAATGCCTCACATTGAGCGACCTTGTGGCCATAACCTTTGCACCTTTGATTTTCGTTTGAAACATGAGTATTGACATGTCCGTTATGTCTTGCTGTTACCGGCGAAACAACTTAGCTAGCAGCCTCTGCTAGCTGCTTATAAAAAGAGGCCAGTCCTCTGGATCACCATGAAAGTGTGGGAGCTCTTTTGGAATTGATTGTCTTGCGGCTAGCTGAGTCTTGGTAGGAGCAGATGGTGTACACATATTGCTGAGATTGGCTGATAAATTTGACTGTGATTGTGACAATATCTCATATTTCTTTTCTAGATAATTTCGCTGTATTTCAACTTCTTCTTCGAGCTTTTTTAAACGTAATTTACACAATTTTTCGTTCTCTTGTTTTTCATCAGCTGTTTGCGAATGGTGCAAGAAATGCTGCTCAACATTTTTTGTAAACATCGGGTGTTGACCAACATTAACGCCTGTTTGTATGTTGGTATACATTATTGATGGCTGTATATTTGTACACATTGTTGATGACTGCGTGCTTGGATACATTGCTGTTGGCTGTATATCTTTTGCAGAGCAATGGATCTGCGTCGGTGCTGGCGTTGCGGTGCACAACGTTAATTTTGGGATTACACCTGCGAGTGGTTCGATTGATTATGTTCTAAATTTGTCTAGAGAACGAGCAGCGGAATCAGCATTACTATATAAGTTTGAAACTGCAACGCAGTATGAATGCAATGGTTTTGTATATTGGAAAGTTTTGGTTGTAGGTGATGAAGACGCTTGTGGTTGGCTTTGATAGACTTTAAGTGGATTAGGTGCATTAGTCGGAGGAGCTTCAGAACTCGTTGTGGCCGTGCTTGGCAATGGATTGCAAACTTCGCAAGTCCATCTTATTTCAGCTATGTCACTACTGACTCCGGAGCAACCGTAATGGTACCACCCATCACACCCATCACATTGTACCATTGAATCGTCGTCTTTTTGATCACATTTCTTGCAGTGAAACTCGCTGCTTAATTGACCTCGCTTATCCATTTTGATTGTTTATATGGCGTTTTTTATGATTACTATTTATTTTTTATTTGTAGATTAATAGATCGCGGACCGCGTTTTATTTTCTTTTTATAATTTCACAAACGTGTTGCAGAATTTTTTAAAGAATTCATTATGATTACCGTAAATCATTGTCCGTTTTTCGTTTGCGGTGGTCTTCAACGTAATTGGGGTTCTTATCCGAGGCTGGTTTAGTTTTCATAGTTTTAACCACTTAGTTTTAACCACGCCCCATTTAACCTCCCACAAATCAACAAAAATGCAATATTTTAAACTTTCTATTGTTTGAGAATAAAATTTTGTAATTTAGTTTGTATGGTTACTAAAGACAATTATACCAAAACTGGGTTTCCACGCCCTCTTTAACTGCCCACAAATCAATGAAAATGATATATTTCAGACGGTTTTGGTCACCTGAGACTGAAATTTGGTAATTGAGTTTGTATGTTCACCATCGGTAACTGAAATAAAAATGGGTGTGGTACCACTATGATTACGCCCACTTTTAAGAAATCTTTAAGACTCCAAAACTTCTGGGCCAATTGCACTTAAATTTTGGCAGTCGATTTTTTTTGAGCACGAGATGGTTTACGGAAAAAAATGTTTGCCACACCTTCTTTCACCGCCCACAAATAAAAAAGTATGGTTGCTGGAACGTCCGCGGACCACTGGGTCATGTTAGTTAAACAATAAAGAAACAATACATTTAACAATCGTATAGAAAAAAAATTGTCGATTTTTTAATATTAAAATGAGTACTTAAAATCAGTAGAAAATTTTAACAAGGCAATTGATCATAAAAAGCTCGGTCAAAGTCCTTTCAAGGGCTGAAATGGCCATTTCGTTTTTTTTTTTAAATTGTTAAATTTATTAACAATCGTAGTTTTTGAATTTCAACAATAATTTTGGGAGAGTGTACGAAACAAAAAACATAACTGGGGATCAAGAAAACAGTCATAGATCCGAAATTGATGATAAGACATTAAGAAAGTATTTTGCTTTCGCTCGGTATGCTGTAGAAACGAAAAAAAATTCCCATTAGAAGTACACTGAGATTTTTTGACAGCGAGCAGGCAGCAAATTTTTTTTCGCTAGGTCCCGTTTCACATTGGTCAAGAATTGAATGCAATTTTTTTGACGTCCTCTTTTGGACGTTTGGAATTTAATTCAATTTCATTTCCTTTTTTGCTTGTATTCTTAAAATCTATAGCAAGCAACCGAAAGCGACTGAAGCCAACAAATTAAATAGAGAGAGAGGCGCACGCCGATATACAAAAAATAAAATGAAGTAATCTGAGAAAAATGCGACAAGAACATAAGGGAACACGAAAAAATTGACGGTACAGGGACATCGAGACCGTCAACTTTTTCTCCCCTTCGTCGCTTCCGATTTGTGGCGAATTGCCAACAAACTCTGAAAACTGAATTTAATTCTTGACCAATGTGAAAGGGGTCTAAGTAAAGTTTAAGAAACTCACATTGATAAGCAAAAAATTAAATTAAGCCAGCCGCCAAAATTACGAAAATAACAAAAGGAACACAAAAAACTTGCCGGTACAGAGGAAGTGTTCTCTTTCCACCTTCGTCACCAAAAACGCACGTTAACTCACCACGATTTGCCAACAAATACAAAGACTTGAAAGCAAGTCTTGCCCAAATAGAAAAAATATAAAACCAAAAATATAAAAGAGGTCGTATCTTTGGCCCAGTACTGCCAGATATTTTACCAAAAATTCCGTATTTTTTGAAAAATTTTGGAAACAAAAAACCCGTAGAAATCCGTACAATTTTTTTAATCTGTTTTAATAAAAAAAAAACGAAATTGCCATTTCAGCCCTTGAAAGAACTTTGACCGAGCTTCTTATGATCAATTGTGCTGTGTGTTGTGAAATGTTTGAACACAAATGATCGAGAACTGGACCTACATGTTTTATGCCGACTCCGAACGGCTTATGTTCTCAAGAAGCTTTTCATGGCAGTTTTTACTCTCCGAGGTTTGCCATTTTCTGCAGAGAGGTGACGGCCGAACAGAAAAATTAATTCAATTCGAAAAACTTTCTGTGTCAGATGGGGGATTCAAGCCAGGGTTCTCTGGCGTATGGGCCACACATTTTGTCCCTAATATTTGCTTGAGGAATATCATTAACACAACGGACTGCCTCCTGTAGTGTTTTTGATAAAATTTTTTAAGTTATTTTTTCAGTGAACCAGCGAGGCTTTGTTGTGGATACTTGTAGGCACAACATTTTGTGCCATGCAACAACCTTGAATTCTCAACCTCTGAATTCAAGGTCAATACCAAGTCCAAGCGCAACTACATAAAAATGCAGTATCAGCATTAATGCACAAAACCGTTTAAGCTATGACGCGTGCCATAACTTAAACGGTAATAAGCGAGCAGCTTAAATAACAAGCAATATCGCCAGTATGTTGTTGCCATGGTCATGAGAAATAAACTGACACCCTTGTGCCTTCTGCACCGGGAACAAAATGCGTTCACAGCATTTTAAATTAAAAATAATTTATTGTTGTAATTGCATGCATTTCTAGTATTTTTCGCTGCAATTAATAATTGGACAATAATTGAGACAAAAGAATTCCGCCTTTGGGAAAATAAAAGTATGGCAAACAAAATGCAATACGAGCATTTTACATATGTTAAATTTAAGAATGTTTTCCGGGTAATTTTAATCTCGGTTAGAAAATAAGGAAATGCAAGTTAGCATTCTGGCTAGATTTAAGTATGTAATAAAATTAAGAAGAAGCGAGCCCAGATAGGTAATAAATATCTGATCTCTGCGAAGCAAAGAAGGGTATGTGAATATCTGGCGGCCGTGGCGTAGTGGGTAGAGTGTGTGACTCTTACGCCAGAGAACCCCGGTTCGAATCCTCTAACTGACACAGAAAATTTTTTGAATTGAATTAACTTTTCTGTTCGGCCGTCACCTCTCTGCAGACAATGGCAAACCTCAGAGAGCAAAAACTGCCATGAAAAGCTTCTTGAGAACATAAGCCGTTCGGAGTCGGCGTAAAACATGTAGGTCTCGATCATTTGTGTGCAAACATTTCACTTCACACACAACACAACTGATCATAAGAAGCTCGGTCATAGTCTTCTTAAGGGCTGAGATGGCCATTTCTATTTTTTTTGTTTTTATGTGAATATCTAAGCAGACACTAACGAGTACTTTTTCTTTTGCTTGGAGCGGACCAGTGGCGATCCCATAGAACAATTAAGTAAGTATAAAAGGGCTGGTGAGCCTTAATTAACAATACACACCAAACAAATGGGGCATTCTATCGCTTCGACAGTCGGCAACGCCTTGCTGCAACTTAAGCCCAAAGGCATAGGGAAATAGGAACATGCTTCAGCACATTCGTAAAAATAACCTGCGGGTATCCTCATAAAGGTGTCCAGCTCCTTGCGTACGCTAACGATATTGATATTGTCGGCAGAACCAAGAGAGATGTTACCGCTGCTTTCGCCGCTATCGAAAAGGAATCAGCCAAAGATGGTTTATCGATAAATATGCTGTCGATAAACAAAGTATATGCTGTCTACAAACAAGGGAGCGCGGCGTTTAGACTCCCACGTTTCCTCCGGCAGCTATAACTTTGAAGTAGTCAAGGAGTTCGTTTACCTTGGCACCGCCATTAATACCAACAACGAAATCAGCCTGGAGATAAAGCTAAGAACAATAATTGCTAATAGGTGCTACTACGGGCTCAGTAAGCAACTAAGTTCCAGAGCCCTCTCTCGATCGACAAAACAAATACTCTACAAGACGCTCGTTCTACCTGCACTGCTTTATGGCGCTGAGGCATGGGTAGTTTCGCAAACTGACGCAGCCGCTCTGGGGGTGTTCGAGAAAAAAATTTCTTCGCAAAATCTTCGGTCCTGTTCGAGTCGCTGCTACGCTGGCTGGGTCATGTCCATCGTATGGACGACGAAGCTCCAGCGAAAAAGGTGCTCGAGGCGAGGGTAGCTGGCCAACGACGACGAGGGAGACCATGCCTCCGATGGATGGACCAGGCTAAGGAAGCCCTAATCGCACTTGGTGTATCCGATTGGAGATGGCGCGCGCAAAACAGAGGCGCCTGGCGAGAGCTAATGAGGTCGGTCGAAACCCGGACACGGGTTGTTACGGCCACCTAAGTAAGTAATGTAAATATCTAAGTAGACACCAACAAGTACTTTTTCTTTTGCTTTGAGCGGATCAGTGGCGATCCCACAGAACAATTAAATAAGTATAAAAGGGCTGGTGAGCCGTAATGAACAATACACACCAAACAAATGGGGCATTCTAATGCTTCGACAGTCGGCAACGCCTTGCTGCAACTTAAACCCAAAAGACAACACATGAAGTATCTTTATGTCCTGACAACAGAAATATAATTCATGTCGATTCCACGAAGCATAACCATCCAGGGTTAAATAGGTAGCCCTTATTATTACAAAACACGAGCTGATTGCTAAAAAACATTAGCTTAACATTTCTTATTAACTATTTAGTTTTAAATTAGCATGAAATCATTTTAATTAAAAATAGTTAAATAAATAGAAAATCATTTACATTTACATGTCGCTGTAAATTTTATTTGCTAAATTGTCTAACTCCTCTTAGAATATTTTACCTTTCAAAGCCTTACCGTGTAGAATAACAGTTTAAGTATCTGTAATAATACGGTTTCTTACAATTAGTTTTGTTGTTCTTAAGTTGATGGAACTAAAGACTATTTTGCAGTTGCTGATGAGTGCGGAAGAGCAATGACTCTGTCAACAATGTCCAAAATCAGTTGAAATTGCAAAGACCTATCGTTGCGAACTTTTTCTAAAAATATTTCGTCGAGTTCTGTTTCATCTTTGAATATACGTTTTTAGGCCTTGAATTCACTATGAACTTTTTCGACATCATAGCCAAAGAAATGAGCAACTTTGAAAATATTCCTGGTGCCTTACTCCGTAATGTGATTCGAAAAGTAATGCTATTCGAAAGTTAAAAGCATTCCGAAAGTGAAATGCCACTCTCTAACTCGTTCGCTTGTGTGTAAATGCGAAACTCAGTTATGGAGTACCATTTATTCGAATGCGAGCAAATTGACTTTCGAATCGCATTACAGAGTAATCCCCCCGGTCTTTATGAGATTTACTGGGTAAATAGATTCTAGTTTTCTCAGCCTTTTTAACACTGCGTTCTTTAAATGGCCACAGTGACCTTATTATAAGATTGTGTAGAATATAATTTTTAATTTACTTACTTTTTTTACTTATTTTGTAGTTTTTCCTAACGAACAGAGTCGGAGCTGGTCATCATTGTTTTATTTTAATAATCAGAATTTTCTTTTTAAGCTTTGGTGGCAAGTTACTTAGCTATAATAGCCTAGACACATTGACTGCGGCTGCTGCTGTGCTGCATCTATCAAAATTTTTTACACATATTTCTTATGGAGAGAAACTGGTGTCATGCCGCCCTTGACGCAGCGGCTTTGTCATCGATATAGAATCGTTCCAAATTTGACAGCTTGTCGTTGCAACCGTAATCAATGTGTTTAGGTCGTTATGGTGAGAAACTGGTGCAATGCCGCCATTGCCACTGCGGCTTTGTCGTCGATGTAGAATCATTCCTAATAGCCTATACACATAGACGGCGGCTGCAGTCACGCAGCATGTGTCAAAATTTTTACGTGTATTTCTTATGAAGAAACTGGTTTAATGCCGCCATTGCCGCAGTGGCTTTGACGTCGATATAGAATCGTTCCTTATTTGACAGCTTGTCGTTGCAGCTGCCATCACTTAGGCTATTCACAGTTTAAACGTATATTAACAAAGCGTATTTATAGCATTTGTTATTTTTGAAACTGTGAGCACCTCAGTGTGTGTTGACGTATTCAATGATTTTGCAACGCTGTTATACATGCTGTAGATAGAGCATAAAAACACGAGACAAAAAAACGTCCAAGGGCTACTTTTACTTACGTGTGTTTGTGTATTTGCGTTTGCATGCAAAACAACAACAAAGAAAAATACGCTTACGAAAGTTGGCGTAAAAATAAATCGTAAATTAAACAGGCCTGCGTACTTAAACTATGAATAGCCTAAATGGGTTACGCTGCGTCTACACCAGACAATTGTCATAAATATTTCATAATATGTATTAGTTGTCAAATTATTATCAGCTGCAAGGAAATTGTCTGATTATGACGTAGGTGGGCAGACAATTGCAAGACAAGAAATGACATTTGTTTCGTTGTTGGACGTTTCCTTTGAAAGCGGAAAAAGAATAGAAAATAATAAAAAAGTGCGGTTTTTGGTTGTGAAAGTTAGAAAAGTTTAAAAAAATCGCGGTTTTTCGATGTAAAAGTTGTGAGATTAAAAAGTATAGTTTTACGCACAATGTTTAATTTTTTTCTCTGGCCAACGATCTCCAAGTGACACCACAAGCAGCACAAGTAAGTGCAGCGTTAATTTTTGTTAACATCCTCCAAGTGCCACCAGCAGCAACACAGCAAGAGCAACGCATTTTCCTTGCTCCTTTCGTTGCACTTGCTTTTGTTGCTGGTGGTGGCACTATGAGGAAGTTAACAAAAATAACGCAGCACTATTAAATTGTTAAACACTTATTATTTAATAAAACACTTATTTATTACATTTTAGAAACGCGATCAGTGTTGCTACTTGCATCTGGCATGCAGTCATGTGGTGCACATTTGACGACTCATGCGCTTAAAATAATGTTGCCTATTGTAAAATAAAAAACCGGATTTGGAAAATATGACGTAAAAGTGTTTGAATAAATGTTTAAATAAAAAAAAAAAACAAGAAAAATCCTGATTTTACAAAAATCCGTATAAAATCCATCATTTTTTTTAGTTAAAAAATCCGTTAAAATACGAATAAATCTGTATGTCTGCCAGCACTGCTTTGGCCAGCAGACTGAAAGATTTTTAGCGGCGCAAGCATTTATATACGTATGCATTGCTTGTAAGGCTCTGAGAAGTTCATAAAACGATTCTATTCAACAAACAACGCGATGTTGCGTTCGAGATTTTGACACGAACTAAAGCAACAAGCATAAGAACGTCATCAGCAACTGAATCATCAATGCATTTTTCTCATACAAAAATGCGAATAAGTAGGTGGATAGTGGCAATGGAAATCTAATAGTAATGGAAACTGCCCATGTATGATTGCTACAAGCGGTGTAATAATTGGAAATGTATTATAATATGAAAATAATATAAAATTTTTTTTTTATGAAAATTTAACTTAGTTGAAATTGATTGATGTAGATTTATGAAAAAAGGCTTATCAAAATGTATTTTGATAGATTGAATTGCTTTTAGATAAATTAAATGCAAATTGAATTTGCATTACCATTAACATGTAATGGTAATTGGAAAATAAATTGCACAACCATTAGTGTGTAACGAAAGGAAAAATACCAATATTATTAATATGTAATATAAGTGACAGCCGTGGAGTAGTGGGTAGAGTGTGTGGTCCATACGGCAGAGAATCCTGGTTCGATTCCCACCCGACACAGGAAGTTCTTTCAATTGAATTAATTTTTCTGTTCGGCTGTCATCTCCCTGCAGACAACGGCAAACCTCAGAGAGTAAAAACTGCGATGAAAAGCGTCTTGAGAACATAAGCCGTTCGGAGTCGTCATAAAACTTATAGGTCCAGTTCTCGGTCATATGTGTTCAAACATTTCACAAGACTCACAAACACAATTGATCATAAGAAGCTCGGTCAAAGTCCTTTCAAGGGCTGAAATGGCCATTTCGTTTTTTTTTTTTTAATATGTAATGGTAATGGAAAAAATAATTGATTTACCATTAATATTCAATGGCAATGAATGAAAAAATTGCATTACCACTAAAATTTAGTGATAATGAAAAATTTCAATGGTAATGGAAAAAATTTGCATTGGTTATGAAAACAAATTTTGCATTACCATTAAAATTTAGTGGTATACTATTAAAGTCTAGTGGTAATGAAAAGTTTTAATGGCAATGTAAATTTTTTTCATACCATGAAAAATTTAGTGGTAATGCAAATTTTTTCCATTTCCATTAAAATTTTTCATTACCACTAAATTTTGCTGGTAATGTAACTTTTTCTTCCTTTACCATAACGTATTAATGGTAACGCAAAATTTGGTTACATTACCATTACACATCAATGGTAATGGCATTTTTCCTTACATTACCATTACATATTGATTGGAATGCAATTTTTCAACATTACCATTACATTATAATGGTAGAGCAAATTTAATTTGCATTACCACTAGGTGGATAGTGGAAATGATATTTTTAATGCACTAATAATTCAATGCATTATGCCCATATATGGTAGCAATCACACAGCCCCTTCCACCGCTTTTTGCACTGTGATTTTGCCAAATAAACATTTGTATTGATATTTCAAAATATTATATATTTATATATACAGTGGTGCTCCAGTATAACGAATGCCGATATAACGAATGTTCGATATAACGAAAAATAATTCTGCAAGCCTTATGAACTCTATATAGCGAATGGCAAAATAAATGTACTCCAATATAACGAATACTGCCCTTTTTATATTGCATATGTTTTGTTTTATTTATTTTCGTGCTGTCCGTTTAATGTCCGTTAAATGTCCGTTAGTTATTTCTAGATACATACATACATACATAATTCGTGTACAATTCCGTGTAATTTTACGTTTTTTTGCATACTATGAATTATAAAGCCACTTGTAGTTGAAGTTTTGTGAAGAGTGGTACAATAATCAGATATGTCTTTATCTCACAAACGCAAACGGCTTAATTTTGGTGAAAAATTGAAAGTGATTGATGATTATAATCGTGGAAAGACGCTTAAAGAAATTTCTATTAAATTTGACATAGCAAAGTCAAGCATTTGCACAATTATAAAAAATAAAAATAAAGTTATAAAAAGTGTTAAGAGTACACATGCTGGAACCATAGCCAGACAGTCCTTAAAGAAGGGGGAGTACCATAGAATGGAAAGGGCACTATATAAATGGTTTGTTTCACAACGAGAATCCCATATGACCATTAGCAGCAACATTTTAAGAGCCAAAGCTATTAGTATACAGAAGAAAATATACCCAGAAAAAAACTTTTCAGCCAGTAATGGATGGTTGTGCAAATTTAAAAAACGTTTCGGCATACGTCTGCTGAAGGAATCTGGCGAAAAATTATCTTCGCGCAGTGATTTAGTGGAACCATTTAAACAAAAACTAAATAAAATCATAAAAAATAATGATTTAAGCCTCGATGCCATATTCAATGCTGATGAAACGGGTCTGTATTGGAAAATGTTGCCTGAGAAAACTCTAGTTCACGCTGGCGAGAACAGTGCTCCCGGAAGAAAAATAAGCAAAGAGCGAATCACATTTCTTGCGTGCGCGAATGCAACAGGAACAAACAAAATAAAGCCTCTTGTAATAGGCAAATCAAAACAGCCACGCTCGTTCAGAAATAGAATGCTTCCTGTCGACTATGCAAATTCCAAATCGGCGTGGATGACATCACAGATTTTTAGGAATTGGTTCTTTTTCAATTTTGTTCCTCAGGTAAGCCGTATGCAAAAAAAAAAATTGCTTACATTCATTAATTTTCATTTTATATATGATATTTAAGGTTGAACAGTTTTTGTGTAAGAAAAAACTACCTAAAAAGGCGGTATTACTTCTGGACAATGCACCAAGTCACCCCCCGGAAGAAGAATTGAGGACTCCGGATGGTAACATATGGGTGGTGTTTATGCCGCCAAATGTTACACCTTTGATCCAACCAATGGACCAAAACGCCCTTAGGCTGACAAAATTATTTTACCGAAACAGTTTGCTGAGTCGTATAGCTAGCAATACAAGCAATATTACAACAGCACTGAAGGAGTTTACGATATACGAGGCAATTCAACTAATAGCGTTGTCATGGGAAAAAGTTTCAGAACTTACACTTCTAAAATGTTGGAAAAACATTTTAATTGAAACATCGCACATTGAGGACGATGAAGATATTCCTCTGGCCCAGTTAAAAAATAGAGAAGAAGAAACTGTTATGAACAAAACCCTGGATTTGATGACAACCGTTTTCCCCCAGGTATGGTTCATTTTTTTTCAAATAAAATTACGTATGTATTGAAACTTATTCTTGTATTTTTTAGTCGAACATCAGTGAAGCGGATTTACAAATCTGGAATAATTATGACGTCGAATTTATTGACGATGAATTATGCGATAATGCGAACGAGGTGGAAATTATCAATGATACTCTAGAAGAGGATACCGACATATCAGTACTGCCTGTTGCTACAACAAAACATGCAGATGCAATTGAGTGCTTTGGAAAGTGTATCAAATGGGCCGAGGAAAACGAGATAGACCAAACCAATATATATATGCTAACAATGATGCAACAAAAAGCATATGAAATGAACGCTTCCAAAAAAAAAGTTCAAAGTAGCATTTTAAATTTTTTTTCCAAATAGAAACCTAAGATTTTCCAAAATTTAATTGAATTGTTTCTTTTTACATTATGTTTGTTAATAAATGAAAAACTGTCCTTATATTTTTAATTTTGAAGTTCTCTTTTTTTGTTTTCGGTATAACGAATTTTTCGATATTACGAACGACCCCTGCATTATATCATTCGTTATACTGGAGGACCACTGTATATATTTTATATTATATATGAAATATTATATATTATATATTATATATTATATATTATATATTATATATTATATATTATATATTATATATTATATATTATATATTATATATTATATATTATATATTATATATTATATATTATATATTATATATTATATATTATATATTATATATTATATATTATATATTATATATTATATATAACATATTATATATTATATATTATATATTATATATTATATATTATATATTATATATTATATATTATATATTATATATTATATATTATATATTATATATTATATATTATATAGTATATATTTATAATTTATATATTTATATATATATATATATATATATATTAGGGCGGGTCGATTTAAAAATCGCTCAATGCTCTGTGAAAATCGTATTCTAGGGATCAAAATCAGAAACTTTGCCGAAGGAACCATACCTCTAAAACGAATTCTGATGTCCCCCAATTTGGGTCGAACTTTTGGGTAGGGGCAAATTTTGAAAAATCCCACTTTGACCCATTTAGAGTGCTCCAATCGAGTCTAAATGTATGACCGACCCCCACTAACTTTGGAGGCTTGACCCGCACCATGCCAGTGGCACACCCCCTGGAACCCCCCTGTGGGGTTCCCCATACAAACATTTCAAAAAATCACCAGTTTTGGCACTTTACATGAAAAAATCAGCGAAATGGCTATGTTTTTTCTTTATTTTTATTTATTTATTTATAATAATATTTATTATTTATTTATAATAATATCTATTTTTTCTCTTTTGAAATTTATTTAGTCAGAACATATGTAAATGAAAAAATTAATTTAAGTTAGTTATAGAAAAGAAACTAAAAAAATTATTGTTTGAAGTCTTTTTTACTTTCAAGTCTGGGCAATTTCGCACGGCTCTCTAATGTCGTCGCCATAACAGCCCCTACATTTTCCAGTATAACCCGTTTGGAAACGCTAGCTAGCAATTGAACATGTCGTTCCGTTCCTTGTATGTGTGATGCAATTGTTGGATCATTAAATGGTGGATCATCTTGATTTAAATATTCTTTCAATGTATCGTACGGAATGCTTCGCGTGAATGGTGGTTCAAATACGTTATTTATGTCATTCATATTGATCATTTCCGTGTAACTTGTGCAATTAAACTTTATATCTGGTTTTTTATAAGCTCTAAGTTGCGTTGGGTCGTCAACATCTGTTCGATAGCGTAGAATTATGTTGATAGCACAGTCGCGCTTTTCTTTGCTATCATCAAACAACATTGATAACAAGATATTTTCCGAATGCGCATAATATGAATTATCTGTAATTACTTGATTGACAATTTTGCGTAAACGAGGTTCTAGAAATCGTGACCAACTAATGAAGTTGAAAAATAATGCACTGCCGTACACGACAGAGCTGTAATACTTGATATTGAAGTACATTGGCACATAACATTTAATTATAAATTCAACCAGAATTCTTAAATTTGCATCTGGATTTTCCGTTGTCACATATAATCGTAATAATCTAGCGGCCTTGGTGAGCCACCGAGAATGTACAATTTTCCGATTCGAATGTATAAGTACTTCGAATCGGTGGAAAATTCAATTTTTTTCTGGAGCGGGGGCATATTTTGCAACTCAATTTTCTGGAAGCCGTCCACCACCTGAAAATATATAATAATAAAATAATTAAAAATGGTTGACAATTATAATAAATGAGTGATAGCATTAACTTACCGGAAGAGTTTCACAAGTTTCGATTTGACGGCTCAGTTTTCCGGTTGCCGATCTTGGTCCAGTGCTGGTTGATTTATCCAAAGCTTTAAACAAATGCCGAAACAGAAGTTCGTTGAAGTGTAGAAGGCAAACGAACCAATGCAATGGTCTTTTTAACAGCAATTCGAATCGTCGTATAATTCCACCGTGTGGGCCAGTGTTTGTTGGCTCACCGTCAGTGCATATTCCAATTAATGCATCCGGTGATATATTTTTATCGTTGAAAAAATCATTTAATTTGGTTGTTTTGTATTCAGCGGTTTATGTTCCAGTCTTACGTAACCAATCAATTCAGAATTGGGTTCTCTCAAAATAACAAGATGAGGTTCTTTTACCATCCTAGTATGAAACTTCTCATCAACTTTAGCTGTCGTTAAAGTATCATCTTTCTGCCATCGAATGAAAACGCTAACAAATTGGTATGATATAACCGTTTGCGAACCACTTCTTGTCTGCATTTCTCTTTTTCTCTGCGAACTTTCGATTTATCCATGATGAGAGGTTTGCCATGCTTATCTTTCATTTTAAAATCTTGGAAAAGAGCGGTTCCCAATGCCGATGCTACTCTATCAGTTACACCAAATCTGTCACATACCAAGGCAAAGTTAAAACAATCGTATCTCTCTGTGTATTGTGAACTTGTGCTTCTATCCATATCTTCTTGAACCGGTGGCGGTGCGTATGTTGAATCATCGGGATCTTGGTATGTTGGCATTGATGACATAGACGTTGCTCCTTGCTCTTCAGTTTCCATCACAACTGCATCCATTGTTAGTCTTCTCTGATTATGTTGATCGTGCATGAACTCTTTGAGGCGTTCGGGAACCCAGCCGCATGCACATGGAGCTGCCTTCAAATCGCATTTACATGTTCTAATGTAAAAAATTGTTTCCAGAGATTTTACATACTCTGAAAATTGTTGGGTTTTGTTTCTTCTCTTGATTTGCTCTTGATACTTGTCAAGCAATTTATTCAATTTATTAAATACACTTTTTTTCAGCATTATTCCCATACCAAGTTTTTCCCGAATTCCATTCAACTTATCTTGTACTTGAATAGGGAATGATTTATGGGAAAACTTTTTTTGTTCTGTTTTAGCACGTTCGCTTAAGTAAAAATAATATCTCAAGATATCCGGATGGGTTGGTAAATTAAGATCAGTCAAAACAGTAGACACACCAAAAACAGTAACATCGTGCTTGGGTATATGACTCATTGGGTTTTCGATAGTTGTTGATGTTGTTGTTGCTTCATCTTGCGGTGTAGAGGATGGTGGATTCATTTTAAACTTTTTGATTTGGAATGGTCAACTTCACTTATTCTTTTTTTTTTAAATATTTTTTATCTGAAATTAGCACTTCACACTTTGAGTTCTTCACATCGACTTAATGCATTCACAAAGACTGTTGCGTTATATATGGTCTACGAGACGAGGTAATAAGAATGAAATGGTAATTTCAATTCTACCTGCTGTGTCTTGTGGTGGCTTAAAAACGCACACAAGCAATTTTAGGATCTGCAATTGTGTCACAGTGATACCTTAATTTTTTAAAAGGGTTGCGGTGCTTTCCAGTGATACCTTAATTGTTGCATAAAACGCGCATTTCTTAAGAAGGTGCCATAAGATACCCACAAAACGGGTTGTAAAAACAACCTTAATTTCTTAAGTAGGTGCTATAAAAAAACTACACAAGTAAGTTTACGACATGCAGCTGTGTCTTGTGGTGCCTTAAAAAACGCACACAAGCAATTTTCCGATTTGCAATTGTGTCACAGTGATACCTTCATTTTTTAAAAGGGTTGAATAAATTTCTAAAGAGAAAAAAAACTTCAAAAAGAAAAAAACATAGGCATTTCGCTGATTTTTTCATGTAAAGTGCCAAAACTGGCGATTTTTTTAAATGTTTGTATGGGGAACCCCCAAGGGGGGTTCCAGGGGATGTGCCACTGACATGGGTGGGTCGGGCCTCCAAAGTTAGTGGGGGTCGGTCATACATTTGGACTCGATTGAAGCACTCTAAATGGGTCAAAGTGGGATTTTTCAAAATTTGCCCCTACCCAAAAGTTCGACCCAAATTGGGGGACATCAGAATTCGTTTTAGAGGTGTGGTTCCTTCGGCAAAGTTTCTTATTTTGATCCCTAGAATACGATTTTCACAGAGCAATGGGCGATTTTTTTTGCCTCCCCACAAATCGACCCGGCCTAATATACAGGCCATATATATATATGTATAATATATTTTAAATTTTAGTTGTATTTTTGATGTGCGTTCAAACAAACGACAAGCAAAACACGAGAAGCAAGAGAATTCAATGTAAAAGAGTCCGATCGCACTTATACAACACGAGATACAGATTACTATAGCCAACTTTAGGAAAAATAATGCATTTCCCTTTGCTACACTATTATAGGATAGAACCAGACGATGAAAATAAAATCTAATTTGGATAGAGTCTTGAAAACTTATCGTAGTTTTGAACTAAGTAAAAATTTGGAGCCAGTATCTACATACATATCATTCTTTTTTTAATCCAATCAATATTTTTAGTAAAATGCAATGAAAGATAGACCGAAATTCTTAAAAAACTTCATAATTGACTTCTATGTTTAATGATTGTCTTTTATCCCCACTTTGTCACTAATTAAAAAGTTATAGCTACATTTATGTTAAAATATTTATATATGTAAATAGTGCCAAAGTGGGGGTTGATGACCAAGTTTTTTGCTTTTCAGACATCTTTCTTTAATACAACAAAATATCTATTTCAAGTTTAAAAAATTTAAACTATATTATACATATATATATATATATATATATATATATATACATTCACGCTTTGGGGCACTTTCTTCTATGGAAGATCCCTCAATCTCAATTTTTTGTACTCCTCCATACCGAGGTCGTACAAGAGATTGTGCTTTCACATCTCTTCGATCAAAACTTCGTCTAAGTCCATTACTAAAATAGAAAAAACATAGTATTACATTCTTTGTCTCATAATTTCATATAATTTATTAAATTGACCTATAAAGATTCAAATGAAATATATAACTTAAGCAAATAAATTGAGCGCAAACACGAAACAAAAAAACGATGATAAATGTAAACAATGACAAAAACTTCAATGATCTTGTCAAATTAGAATTAAATTGAAGCCGACGACAACAACATTTATAGGCCGAACACAATAAGCGCGACGAGTGAAAAGCACCATGTCTCCACTCGTCGTTGTAGAGAAATGTTGAGCGACTGATAATAAATGCGACAGCAGCAAACTTCAGCTGCTCTTCAACTATTTGTTTATCTAAATCCATTCTGCAATAGAAGAAACATAATGCATATTAAATTCTTTATTTTATAATTTATGAACTTACCTTCAAGACTTTAACTCAAAAAACTTCTTTAACAAAGTAAACAAAAATACGAGCACTTCAACAGCCAAGCAATAGTAAACAAAAAACAATGACTGCATTCAGCAATTCAACAGTTACCGTTTAGAATAACAACACTGACCTAAAATATAACCAAAAAGTTTATTATGCTTTGATGTTTTTTGAAAAAAGATTTAAAAAATAAATAAATTTAACAAATTTAAATCTTTAATTTTAAAAATTGGTCATTGGTTATTAAAAGACGCCCTGATGAAGCAGACAAACAATCTGAGGAACGTCGGCAAATTTTTAAAATTAAAAAGTTAAATCTATTTGTTTTTCAAAAAACAATACATATTGGTAACTAAATAAAGCCTTAATAAATTATAATAATTAAAACGTAACCATAAAATAAAAACATGAAATATTATCAAAACGCCAGGCAAACCGTACACTGTATAGTTTAATTTTATTTTCAAAGTGGTGAATGAGTGAATGTTCGAACTAAGAATCCATCCAATGAATACAAAACTCATTCATAAATAAAAATGTTATTCCACATTCAATTTAAAAAATACATTAATTCTTCTTTTTATTTATATCAATGAATGAATAAAAACTCAATAATGAATAAGAAATTAGTAAAGAATAACAAATGAATAATAAACAATAAATTAATAATGAATAATAAATAAAAATGAATAATGAACAAAAAATTAATAATTAAATTGAAATGAATAGTGAATAAAATATGAATGGTGGATAAAAAATGAATAATTGAAAATTCTGAAATGCATTCTTTGTGTATAGTATTCATAAGAATAAAAAAATTGATTCTTTATTAATTTTTTAAAAATTATGCACTTTTTATTTATTATTAATTTTTTTAAAAAATTATTAATTTTTTAATCATGGCTTCGGTGCAAATGATAAATTTTATATTCATGGCATCGGTGCAAATGATTAACTTTTTATTCATGGCTTCGGTGCAAATGATTAATTTTTTATTCATGTCTTCGGTGCAAATGAATTAATAATGAATAACAAATGAATAATGAATTAAAATTAAAAATGAATAAAAAAAGAATAATTGAAAATTTTGAAATTATTTGTGAATTGCATTCTTTGTGAATAGCATTCATATGAATAAAAAAAGTCATTCATTATTCTATGGCGGCATGTTATAACTTCATTTTCGTAGCGAACATCGAAGCGAATTATCGAAGTGGCAGCATGTTCTAAAAATCAACAAAATTGTATGAAAAAATGAAAGAAAAATGATATTTTATCGAAATTATCGCCTGTCGAAAGTGTTGCAACATACCAATTTTCGACAAATTGTCGAACATTGAAGTTTACGAAGTTATAACATTTCGCCACTCAATAACGAAAATGAATATTTGAAATGAATAATTAATCAATTTTTTTAAATTAAATGTGAATTAAAAATTTTATTTATTAATCAATCTTGCATTCATTATGGATTCTTATGTCGTTATTCAGTTGTACTTAAAATTCTGAAGTTCAAGCAAAACATTCCTCACTCACCATAAATTTTACAACAGTATAGTTTGCTGAATGCGACCAGTAATAACAAATGTAAGCAATGGCAGAAGCTTGCTTTTGCTGTCTGTCAAATTAAAATTATATTGAAGCCGACGGCAACGTCAGGCGACAATGTTGCGCGACAAGTCTCCAAAATTCATCCCATAAGAAATACATGTAAATGAAAAGTGGCAATTGGCGCTTGCCGCTCGTCGCGCACATTGTGTTCGGGCTATTATTATAGCGCAACAATGTCGTCGTCGAAGCCTCCAAGAATTCGTCCCATAAGAAAATTAAAAGTGATAGTTGGCGCTCGTCGCTTGTTGCGCTCAATGTGGATAGGCTATTAATTACCTAATATCGCATAATCAATTTGTTACGACTTTACAATTTAGTTAAGAATTTATTTATGATAATTCATGCAAAAAGCAAACAAAATAAATTATGATTTAACACCACTCAGCTCCGTCAGAATTTTCGGACAAGCCTGGGGAAATTTATAAAGTTGTGACAAATTCGCAACCACCTGGTTTTTTTACACCATGGTATTGAACAGAGATATGAAACTTCATGTCTTTCAAGGTCATTTGAGTTGCAGCGACTAACACAACATAAATAAACTTACTCACGTTTATTATAAAATATATAAATTTTAATATGCACTCGTTTATATCTAATGGCGTTTTCTTTTGTCGAAAAAATCTGAATTTTTTCTGCCCTCTTTGAGAATTCTGCACTTTTTGTGTTATTTTCTCAAAAAAATGATGACCTCTAAAATTAAATCGTGTTTTTTCTCGAAAAATTTTACCAGAAAAGTATAAAAAATGCAGAGTTTTTACACTTTCAAGATCGACGGTTTCAGAGTTCTGCCCTCAAATACTTTCAACTGAAGAAACAAAAAAGTGACATGCTAAGAAAATTGTGAACATTGTATTGACATTTTATTAAAGAGTGAGCTTCTTCTTTACAAATTACAAATATTTATTATAATTAAATATAAAATAATATTAACAAAAATATTAAAAATAAGTGAATTTACCTTCAACAAAACTTCCGTAGCCAGACGTTTTGAATTTAATTATGTGTTTTGCTATTTCACGGAAGACTTTTGCAATTTTATTGACGTTTCTCGATATAACAGGGCAGCCAACACAACATTGGAAAAATATTGCATTTTTATGTTCTTTTCTCAACCATGATACAATGATAAGGTAGGGCCGCTTCGCTGAGTGCTCTCACGCGTCAACGAAGAGTGGATAATGAGAAGGAACATATATGTCAAAACGACGAATTTCGTAGAAATTGCAAATGAAGAAAATATTTTATGTTTCCAAGTTGCAAACAGTACGGTCGCGGGTGTTAAATTTGTGCTAATTTGAGTGAAAATATTATAAAAAAAGTGTAATAAAAACTATAAAATGTGAAAGAAGTCTTAAAATTTCTAAAAAAACCTGTAACAGTTTTAACCTAAAAACAACTGCGAAATTCGCGATGAGCAGCGCTGATTTTGACACCAATCTCGATTTATTCTGCTTTCTACTCCATTCCTCTCCGAGACGACCCTACCTTATCGTTCTGCCATGTTCTCAACTAAGAACAGATCAACATTTTTTGGAGAGAAAAGAAAACGTCATTAATAAATTAGCAAAACAAAGTCGCTGTCATTTAGTTGATGTGTTCGGAAATCTTGTTCGAACACATTGGAATTCGAATGAATTATTACTTTCCGATCGGGATTAAGAACACCTTTTTATATAGGAATAGGAATTGAAATCTAGATCTAGGGATGTCAGTGACAAAAATACATCGATGTATTTCTTTGATTCAGTGCATCGAAGTATACATCAATATTTTTCGATACATCGGAGGGCATACACCGATATGCATAGGATTTTTTAGATATTATTTTACTAAAAAAAATTTTATTAGCAAAATTTTACAAAATCTCAAATTTCAACTATGTCCCCTTTTATATTGGTCAAGAATTGAAAGAAATTTTTTTGACGTTCTCTTTCGGACTTGACGGAAGCTTTAACAATTGTCAAGAGTTGAATTGAATTTCATTTCTTTTTTGCTTGTTTTCTTAAAATCTAAAGCAAGCGAACGAAAGCGACTGAAGCCAACAAATTAATAAGAGAGAGAGAGAGAGACACACGCCGATATACATCAATTAAATTGAAGAAATCTGAGAAAAATGCGAAAAGAACAAAAGGGAACACGAAAAAATTGACGGTACAGAGACATCGAGACCGTCAACTTTTTTCCCCCTTCGTCGCTTCCGATTTGCGACGAATTCTGAAAATTCAATTCAATTCTTGACCAATGTGAAAGGGGTCTAGACATTGAGCTAATGTTTCTTAAGGCTGAGGTCAGACGATAATTGTTTGAACGTCGTTCGATATGTTTTGTTGTTGCTTTCAATGCAAAACTGTCAAAAATCAGTGAGAGCGAGAGCGGATGAACACATTGTAGAGCAATCAAAATTTGTTCATTTTTGAACGCTGCACATGACAGCAATCGTCGTTCAGGACAGTGTTTCTAGCTGGCAAAATAACAAATATGCTAGCTTTTAGTAGGTAAAAAGTATTTTTGAGAAAAGGTAGTACTTTTATACTACAACATAATAAAAAACGAGTTGTATAAAAATAACGGTTTTGGGCTATATATACACAAACGGCGACCATTGCTTGTCATTTCTTTGTATATTTAAGTTCTTATTTTTGTTTACATTTTTCATAGATTATCAAAAATCGTACTAAGTCGAAAATAAAAACAAGTAAAAAAAAAAAATTAAATATACAAGCAAATGCCAATCAGTGGCCGCCGATTGTGTGAATATTATTGCATGATAGAACTATCAAGGTGGTAGTGACAGTCTTTTGGCGATCATAAAATGTCAAAAATGGTACAAAGCAGAAAATGAAAAATTGACTAAGTTATATATACAACCAAATTACATCTATGGTCGCCGTTTGTGTGAATATAATTGCATGACCCATCTAACAAGGTGGTAGTGACAGTTTCTTTGGCAAAAATAGGTTGTCAAAAATGGTACTAAGTAGAAAACAAAAAAATTAAAAAAAAAGAATAAAATGTAAAATGTACAGGCAAATGACAACATATGATAGCCATTGTGTGAAGCCAACTGTCACTACTACCATAGTGGGATTATTATAAAGTGTCTCATCCCATGAAATTCTTCATTGTGTTTTTTGACATGATGCCTTATCTTGACAAGTTTCGTACATGGTTTGATATATGCCTATTTTTTCTGATTTTCCGAATGAGAACACCTTAACTACTTAACTACCCGTATTGATTGCATCAGGCATGAGCTCACTAATACCTTCCAAGCAGAACTGGTCATGTAAGAGCAATTTTTTTATAGTACGAAATGAAAAGGGAGGAATGAAATTTTATGAAATGTCAAAAATTTAAAGCTAATCAATTCGCTGCCGTCTGACCGACCAACAATCAAAATGCGAAAGAGAGTAAAAATAGGCTTCGAATGCCATTCAAACGATCATCATCTGACCTCAGCCTAAGAACAAGAGCGGATGAACACTTTCTAGAGCAATCAAAATGTGTTAATTTCTGAACGCTGCACATGACAGCAATCATCGTTCAGGACAGTGTTTCAGGTGGCAAAATAACAGATATGCTGGCTTTTAGTAGGTAAAAACTACTTTTTTTAAATAAAAGTACTACTTTTATACTGCAACATAATAAAAAGAGAGTTGCATGAAACCCTTACTCTTGACAGGTTAATATGCAAAATATATACATTAGCAGCAGACGACAACAAATAAAACTAAAAATTGGTAAGCAATATTAAGTATTTATAAATGTTAAATGTAAATCGCAGCTATATCTTTCGCTAATATTATTAATTTTTTAGATTTAAATATAAAGAACAGAAGACACACACACACACATACAAACAATAAAAATAACAAAACAAGACCTCAGAGCAAACTCTACGAATTGGTAAGCATAAACAACCCTGTAGGAAAATCAACTAATTTAAAAGTAGTTGATAAAGTAGTTTTTTGTCAACCACAACTAGTTGAAATTCTGACTTCTTTCCATAGAACGAACTAACATATTTTGTATGGTGATGTCCGCTAAATAAGTCCATTGACTTTCGTCTTTATATATTGTCAACTAATTGTTAAATTAGTTATATTTAAATTATTTTTTAATTACTTTAAAATAATCAATTGAAAACTTTGCTGATTGCCTAAGGTTAAGGCGGTCTTCTCATTCAAAATCCGCTTTTTGGACCCTTTTTAAAAAAATTCTTATTTGAAAACGCAAAGAATAATTGAAAACTTTTTTTATTTATTGTATTACAAAAGGTTCAAAGTAAATAAAAAATTTTTTTTGCCTCGATACGTGGGCTGTTCAAAAAGTAATGAGACTTCAAAGTTGGTGGTGAAAAAAAAGGTGTCGTCACGGCGGCCACGATTCCGGGTCTCCGGAGCGTCTGAAATGAAAAAAAAAACGGGGCTATAATCAGTATAGATGTAATTCTCGGGTGAACCTCAAGCTTAATTTTGTGATTTTTTTTGACAAAATGGCGGCCATTCAAAAAAAAAATTTCAATTTCGGGTTTTTTTTTGTAGTTTAATGTAAAAAAAAAATAGTAAAAAATTTGTTTAAATTATGGTCGAGGTTCACCCGAGAATGGTGACAATTCTGCGCCGATTCCACTTTTTTTCATGAAAATCGGTTCAGTTGCACTGGAGATATCATGGCCGCCAGTTCGAAAAACGTGGGTTCGAGATAAACGCGTTTAAAGTTTGAAGTAATTTTTTTGGGAAAAAAAAAAAATCAGAAATGTTTAAATGCAGTTTTAAAGAGCTGACAATTTTTACTTACAAATATTAGTCGGCGATGCCAGCTCCATACAGGCCACCTTCCTCTTTTTCGTAGAAACTGCTTTCTGCTGCCCTCTCTGCTCTGCGAGCCGTTCTGCCAGCTTTTGATGATGCCGCAGCTCGAGTCTCTGATCGGTTCAATCTGTCTTCATTACGAGATAGTCCGTATTCGTATGCGTTTTTGCCAATCGCAATACCCATCAAACCCATAATTTTAAGTATGGGTATAAAACCGTCGTTGAAGAGGCACGTTGCAATGAAATTGGCCACTTCGATGGTGCGTGCGCCTGAGTTGATGTGTTTGGGCAAAAGTGACCAAAGAACAGAATTGTAGGACTCATTGGAATTCTGAGTTTCAGATCCAAGGCATCTTTCAAGCAAATTATCTGCCGACAGCGCTTCGTAAGCTGGTTTTATTACCTCCATCACCTTCTTGTCGAGAGGTGCATACGTGTGGTGAAAGCTATCTAACGTACCTTCAGCAGCTGCTTTCTGCCATGCGCACCAGCTTGACGCACCGGTGGGGCAATTTTGGTGTTGCGGTTTATCATCGGTGGAGCACTTATGGTAAAAAGTGGCCCAAATTTCCTTTTTCATATCCTCCACGGAGTCAGGATGACGGCGGATCGCAAGGCCATAATATGTGGTCAACTTGGATATTAATATGTCGGTGAGCTTGCCCGCACCTTTGCCTCCAATGCCCTTATTTTCTTTTTATATTTTTCGAAGTCGCGTGCCCATTCGCTTCTGCACATGCCCAATGCATTCTTTCTTTTCCACTATAGGGTCACCGTCATAGGGGTCGACATCTAATACACCTTTGAAGGTCTGCGAATCACCATCGCCGATATACTTTACATATTTTATGCCGTGTGTTTCAAACGACCTGGAGAACATCTCTATTACAGCGTCCACCTCCATTTTCCCAGAGCTTCCTTCATGGTTTATGGTGCATTCTTCGTCATGAGTATCAAGCCAAATTTGGTAAGCCTCTGGCTCTTCTTCCTTCTTGGCTTCCCAATATTTGCAGCTGTTACACAGACGAGATTTTACGACAGTGTCAACAATTTTTTTGGTATGCTTGGCAATCAAAGTTGTGACACCATAAAGGGAAGCAAAGCCACGCTTCTTCCAAGTAGCCTCTTTTTCTTCTCCAATAGCTTTTGAAATGACATGTTCGTACATGGCTTTTCCAGCAACGTACAAATTTTGTAGGATAGTATAGTACAGATTGTTGGACAAACTTTGTCCGAGGTCCATGAGGCCACAAAACATGGTTATACCTTTTGGCCCAATCCCTAAAAGCCGCATGGCAACAACCAAGCGTCGATTAATTTCATATGATTTTCCGATCATAGGTGACGAAGGAATATATGTTGTGCGTGGGCAGGCGCAGTTCAAAGCGATTTTAAATCCAACTCCATTTGGTGAGGCTTCTGAGAACTCAATTTTTTGCTTGCATGAGGCACAAATTACCAACGCTGACAACGTGGTAAACACAAAACAGAACTCGAGAATGCAATACTTCAAATTGTTTTTGATTGATACTTCGCCGTCTTCGTTATTCTTGAATTTCTTGGCCGATGTACTGGTATATTCAGAATCCTCTGGTCTAAGATGCTGATTTCCACTAAACCCGCGTGTAGCACGATTCTGACGCTCACTTGGGCGTTTTTTTTTTTTTTATTACTTTTCCGATCCATTTTACAAAAATCACAATAAATTTATGAAAAATTTACTTTTCCGTTCACTGAAGCGCACGCGTCTGTTGCTCAACTCGATATAAACTGAACTAAATGATGCTTTCAGTTGAACACCTGGACTCAAAAAATGCTTCAACCCCTAAAATAAGCAGAAATGTGTATTCGTATGTTTGTATGAATATGTGTGCAAACACGTTTTTACCTAACAATAAACATTTTCAACGGAATTCGGTGGTTACTTTATGCCGCTTCGTTCGAAAATGAGTCGAAAAAAATAGCTCATTTTGACGAAGACCTTGCTTCACAAAAAAGGCTGTATCTTCTAAAGTATTTCGAAAAAAAATCCTTTTAGGGGCATATTCACAACTAACCTAAAAATAAATGCAAAAAAAAAAGTCGAAAAAAATTTGCTCAATGAGAAGACCCCCTTAATAATATTTGATAAAGTGACATGGTTAAATATATATAAACTTGTAATCTAATAAAAATTTGCAATTAAAACCAAAATTTGCAGTCAAAATCAGAGTAGTTGCCGCCTAAATACAATTCAAAGTAGTTTATCAATCACTTGTTTTTAAGTAGTATTACGATTACTTCATATATAATGCAATAAAAACTATTTAGAATTGAAGTGGATGCTGCCTTTATATAATTCAAAGTAGTTCATATACTGGTTTATTTTAAACTAGTTTTTTAATTAGTTGTTTTTAAAAACAAGTTAGTTTGTTCCTATAGGGAAAGTATTTATAAATGATTTTTTTATAGTACGAAATAAAAAGGGAGGAGAAAAAGTAATGAAATTTATGGAATGTCAAAGACTGAATGCCATTAAATTCGCTGCCGTCTGACCGACCAAGAATCAAAACGCGAAAGAGAGTAAAAATAGTTCATCGAATGCCGTTCAAACGATCATCGTCTGACCTCAGCCTAAAACGGACTGATGTATCAAGTCAAAATATTTTTCGTTAACTGGTATTTCTGCCGTTCATTACTTTGTGCAAGAAATAACGTTTATATTGAGTCTCGTGCTTTCGCTTGAATAACGAACACGCTTTGCCAAACCGATCCATTTCGCTAACTCTATTAATACCGTTCATAAAACAATAACATCAAATACTTTAATATACCTTACAAAACCTGATACATATAAACTGACTAGTTTCAATTAATGGTATAAAACTTTAAACCAATTTATATTAAGAAGCAAACAAATCAAACAAACAGTGAAAAAAAAAATACTTATACAAACCACGTGCTAGTGATCTTTATATTTGGTCTAATATAAGACCAAAAAATGAACAAACCACCTGATTGGAGTAGGCCATTGGGCTTTTCTCCCCCTGCACTCGAGTTAGACAATACCAAATGCTTAAAATTAATGTCTCCAGGTCCCAAATACCTAGTAATGACACGCGTAGAAAGCAATGATTTACTCAACAACGTTTCCCCATTCCTGTTAAAAAAAACGATTGACAACATATGCTGCCCCGAGGTCGAAACATGCAAAAAACTTCGTAACGGTACCATCCTCATTAAAACTAAAAATCTCACGCAGGCTAACAAGCTAATAAAATTGACAGCCATCACCCAAACTATCAAAGTAGATATCACCGAACACACATCACTCAACTCTACTAAAGGCGTGATATATTCTAATGAACTGCGAACTATGCCAGAAGAAGAAATTGTTGAAGAAATAAAAGAACAAAATCAAAACGTAATCGAAGTTAAAAAAACATTTTTAAAAGAGATGGAGAACTTCTAAAAGAAACTGGATTACTTATTGTTTCGTTCTCTTCACTAGCTCTACCAAACGATATATTTATTGGATATCAAAAAGTACACGTTCGCCCATGCATCCCGCTCCCACTCAGGTGTAAAAACTGCTATCGCTTCGGACACATTGGTAAATTCTGCAAAAACCCCCAACTATGCTATAACTGTTGCAACATTAATCACATTAACATCGAGTATGAAGAACAATGTGAGCTTGCAGCAACCTGCATCAACTGCAAAGACAACCAAATTCCCAACTACCAACACAGCACATTTGACAGAAACTGTCCAACTTTTATTAAAGAAAAAGAACTGCAGGCCATCAACACTACAAAAAACTGACAACAAAACAGCGTTTAAAATTTACAAAGAACGGCACCAGCACTCTCAGCAAACCTACGCGCTCACTCTCCGATCCTCTCTAAACAATGAAGCATACCCGTTACCCAACCCATTTGCCGACGATCCTCCACAACAACTACAACATAACAATAACACACAAGCCATTGACAACACGGAATCCAACAATAGCTCGCAGTCCACACTCACATCTTCAACCAACTTAACTCCAGAAAATACAAACACAGTGCCGCTTTCCAAGACCCATAGCACACAATATCAATCTCGAAAAATATCAGACACAAAGTTAAAAATCAACGTTTTACTCCAAAATAAAATTTAATATATTTTCTTCATATATACCACCGAACAAGTCTTTCAAAATATCTAATTTACACAACGTTCTCAACGCTGACTCGTTACCATGTTTAATAACAGGCGACTTCAATAGCTGGCATAAAAAATGGGGCTCTCCCAACAATAACAGTAGAGGAAACATTATATCAAAATTTTTAGATCAAAGTCGACTCATGCTCCTTAGCAATGGCTCTCCAACTCATTTGAGTACCCATAACTCTTTAACACACATCGATCTTACATTTGGCTCTCCTATTGTAGCTATCCAATCTTGCTGGATAGATAATAGATAAGATAATCTTTTTGGAAGCGATCACTTCCCAATTCTAATATCCCTTTTCTAAATTTAAAAGTCTAAATTTATTACATCAAACGCTAAGTGACCTTTATTTCGAAATATTTCGGATAAACTCAGCTCCGATTCAACTCCAACCAACAACACAAATCAAGAAACAGCAATCATACAAAAAATAACATTAATAAGTGCTAACGAAGCTATACCCCAATTCCAGCCAAACAAGCAAACAAGGAAAGTCCCTTGGTGGAACAAGCAGCTTAACGATCTAAAAAAAGACAAAAACAGATTATGGCATAATTTAAAACGAAACATTTCAACTGAAAACATTTTAAATTTCAAAAGAGCCAATGCACTTTTTCGTCGTACACTTAAAGAATCAAAAAAACAAGCTACAGTTAAATTCACATCTGACATAAGCCCTTCAACACCAACTTCAAAAATTTGGAAAAACATTAGACTTTTTTGTGGTCTAAAACCTTTTCACACCATTCACGCTATACGTACTCGCAACTCATCAACCCACTACACAACGGATAAAACAATAATAGCTGAAGGATTTTGTAAGTACTGGTCTGATGCATCATCGGACAATAGCTTTCCAATCCTTTTTCGTGAAAAAAAACGAACATCCATAAATACTAATCCACACTATTCTCCATGCATAAAAGCTCTTCAAATAGAAAACAACATTAATTTTAGCGAATTATCAATGGCTCTAAATTGTCTTAAAGGTAATACTCCTGGCAAAGACAGGATCTCCTATTCCATGATTAAAAATCTATCTACTCCCAATAAAAACAGACTTTTACAACATTATAATAATATATTCAACAATTTTATTCCACAAATTTACAAAACAAGCACTATTGTTCCAATTCTGAAACCCAATTCTGACAAAACAATCTTTAAGTCTAACAGACCGATTTCTCTCAACCTATGCTTTTCCAAAGTCTTAGATAAGATTATTGCTAACACACTATGGTGGTTTGTCACGTCCAGCAATCTAATCAATAGTCGACATATGGGTTTTAGAAAAGGAAAATCAACATCTGATACTCTAGTGTATCTAGACTATCTGATAACAAATTCTTTATCAAATAGAGGCCACATATCAATAATATCTCTTGGCTTTGCTAAAGCTTTCGATAAAATAGGAATTCACACTATCATTGAGCAACTGCTAGATTGGAAAGTTGGACCCAAAATTATAAAATACATAAAGAACTTCATGACTAATAGAAAGATTCAAGTTCGCATTCGCAACGGGATTGGCAAGTGACAAAAAACTACTTTATCAACTACTTTTAAATTAGTTGATTTTCCTACAGGGTATTTACACCACAAATACGGCGTTAATTGACTACCACTATTATAAAATGTTTGTCAAATTACAAATTCAACTGCAGCTCTCAAACTTTAATAACATTAGTTAATTCTTTACTAATATCAAAAGTTGATTATGGACTTTTTCTCTATGGCTACCCTGTAGGAAAATCAACTAATTTAAAAGTAGTTGATAAAGTAGTTTTTTGTCAACCACAACTAGTTGAAATTCTGACTTTTTTCCATAGAACGAACTAACTTATTTTGTATGGTGATGTCCGCTAAATAAGTCAATTGACTTTCGTCTGCATATATTTTCAACTACTTGTTAAATTAGTTACATTTAAATTATTTTTTTAATTGCTTTTAAATAACCAATTGAAAACTATTACTGATGGCCTAAAGTTAATAATATTTGATGAAATAACATGGTTAAATATATATAAACTTGTAATCTAATAAAAGTTTGCAATTAAAACATGTCAACATCAGAGTAGTTGCCGCCTTAATATAATTAAAAGTAGTTCATTTACTGGTTTATTTTAAATTAGTTTTTTAATTAGTTGTTTTTAAAAACAAGTTAGTTTGTTCCTATGGGGTATGCTCCCAAATCAGTTATAAATAAAATTAAAACACTCATAAACTCGCCACTCAGAACAGCTCTAGGAGCATTCAGAACTACTTCAATCAATAATATGCTTTTCGAAACAAATACCAAAACCAATGTTCATTAATATAGATTAAGTCACTAGAGAGAAAAGCACTCTTTTTCTGCCTTTGCTCGAACTGTCAAAGTAGCTATTAGCTAAAAATTGTACAGATTCAGGTTTTTTTTTTCTTGATTTCCTTTTATCCATTCTGACAGTTCGACCGAGCTTCTCTCAAGTGACTTAACCTGTATTAATAAACCTTGACCAAAACAATTGAAAATAGAAGAGACTTTATAACCTTGAAGCTCTCTAAATCATTTATATCAAATGACAAAACACCTCTAGCCCAGAAAATAACTAATACAATTAAAACACTGAAAAATTCCAAAATTCCTTCCGTAATACACAAAACAATCAACTTGTGCAAAAATCTCAATATACCTTTTAAGGGGGTCCTCTGGTAATCTATGCCAAATTTTAGCCTTTTTCAAAATATTGTGGAAAGAGAACGAGTAAAAATATTTTAGTTCCGTTTTTTGATTTGGGTAGCTTAATTTATTGAAAAAAATACAAAATTTTGAAAAAGTGAATTTATGGACCGTTCAGAAAGTTCTCGGCCTGGTAACGAGGTTCTCCGGAAAAAAGGTGGGTCCAAATTGCGCACGATTCCAAGTGTAAACATCGTCTGAAAAAAAAAAAAAAAAATTTAAAAAAAAAATATTCAGTTACTTAGAATGAATGTCCCTATAGCCCCTACCTCGGAAACAAAAATCGAAATTTTTTTAGGGGGGGAGCCGCCACTTTGAAAATGAAAAATCGAATTTCGACCTTTTTTTTTGTAGTCTAGTGTAGAAAAAAAATAGTAAACATTATTTTTTCGGCAAGTTTGAGGTAGGGGCTATAGCGGCGTAAATTCTGCGTCGTTTCATGCCTCATATATCAAAATCGGTCAAAAACTGTTTGAGTTATCGTGCGCAAAGTTTTGAAAAACATGGTTTCGAGAAAAACGCGTTTAAAGTTTTGACTTCAATTTTGAGGCACACAAATGACATTAACACATATTTTTTTAATACAATACTTACGAATATTAATCGGCAATTCCAGCCCCATAAAGTGTGCCTTCCTCCATCTCATAAAACGAGTTTTCCATGGCTTTTTGGGCTCTGCGGGCTGTGCGACCCTCTTTCGATGATGCGTACGTTTTTAGCTCTGAGCGTTGAAGTCGTTTTCCGTCGCGAGATTCAGCATACATCTCGGCTTGTGGGCCGATGACAATACCCATTGTTGACATTATTTTTAAAATACTTGTGAAGCCTTCGTTGAAAATGCAGGTTGCCAGAAAATTTGCGATTTCGACTGTGGTAGCACCACAGTGGATATGTTTCGGCGCAAAGGTCCACAAAAGCGAGTTGAACGATTCGTTACAATTTTGCGTTTCACCTCCAGTGCATCGGTTGAGTAGATCGTCGGATGATAACGCTTCGTATATGGGCTTCATTACTTGCAGAACCTTTCCATCAAGTGGGGCGTACGTGTGGTGAAATGAGGCTAATGAGCCTTCTGCTGCTGACTTTTGATAGGCGCACCAGCTGGACTCACCAGGTGGGCAATACATATGTTGTGGATTACTATCACTTGAACTTTTGTGATAATATGTTGACCATATTTCTTTTCTCATGTTTTCCACAGAGTCCTTATTACGTCGAATAGCAAGTCCATAGTAAGTAGTCAGCTCGCTTATGACTTTGTCTGTCAGTTTGCCAGTGCCTTTTCCACCGATGCCTTTGTTTTCTTTTTTGGCCTTGCGCAGCCGTGTGCCCATGCGTTTTTGCACGTGAGCGATGCACTCCTTTTTTGTGACAACGGGGTCGCCGTTATACGGATCAAGGTCTATAATGGCCTTGAAGGTTTTGCTGTCGCCATCGCCAATATATTTTTCATATTTTATGCCATATTTTTCGATCGATGAGGCAAACATTTCCTTCACGGCATCTACCTCCATCTTGCCCGCACTCCCACTGTGGTTGTTTGTGCATGTTTTCTGGTGCGATTCGTACCATTCTTCGAAGTCTGCAGAGTCATTTTTTTTCCCCACATTTTGCATGCCTGGCAAAGGCTTGATTTGACAACGGAGTCAACCACTTTTTTGGTATGTTTACCGACGAGCGTAGTGACACCAAAAAGAGACGAGAATCCCCGTTTTTTCCAGGTGCCATCCCCTGAAACGGTCAGCAATGAGGAGTCACAGTCAGGATTTTTTTCTTTCTGCTGTTCCTGCTCTTCTTTAACCGCATTCAACAGGCACTTCTTGTAAACTGCTTTAGCAGACACATGCATGTTTTTCAAGGTGCCATAGTACGCATCAAGGCACAATCCTTGGCATATGTCCATTAATCCGCAGAACATATTAATACCTTCTCTCCCTATTCCAAGCAATCTCATGGCAAATATCAACCGGCGATTTACAACAAAAGATTTACCGACCACCGGCGAAGAATTAATATACTGTGTAGCTTTACATTGGCACTGCAGACTCACTTTGAAGCCGACTCCACGCATACATGTTTTTCCAAATTGAATTTTTTGTTTACATTGGGCGCAGATAACCAGAGCAGCAAGCGTTTGGAAAAATGAAAAAAATTCCAAGAAACAGAACTGGAGGTTGTTTTCGATGATGACTTCATTGTCTTGCGTTTTCTTCAATTTTTTGGCCGATGTGCTGGCAAAGTCGGTGTCCTCTACTTGGGAGTGCTGGTTTCCACGGAAATGCCTCTTTTTTGTTCGATACGCGTACTTACGCGGCGCGTTTGGGTGGCTTTTTTTATCCATAGCAAAAAAAAAAACACAAAACGATTTTTCTTTTATTTTACAACAGCAGTTATCGCGCACGCGTAGCTTTCAGCGTTCGAAAATAAACTGAATCTCGTTCGTTTGCTTCTTTCATGTGAACACCTGGGCTCAAAATCATTTCAACCCCTAAATCAAAACATGCATGTATACATACTGCATGTATACATACTGTGTGTGTATATTTTGTAATATCAATACATATTTTGGAAGAATTCCACAGAATTTTCGACTAATGACTGCAGGCAAATAAACAACTTTGCTGATGCGTTATTTTGACGAAAACATACCTACACAAAAATGCCTGTATCTCCTAAACTATTTCGAATTTTGAAAAATCCTTTTGGGAAAATGTTTTTGAGTATCTGAGCAATAGAAATATGAAAAAAAAAATCGAAAAAAAATTTTCGGATTACCAGAGGACCCCCTTAAGCCAATAAAACTACCAGCATCAACCCTCCCCACTTTCCTCCATGGTATCCCAATCCGTCAAGTTTGAACACCACCCTCGGAGAATTCCCAAAAGCCACAGAAATTCAAGAAAAACATCCGAACTAATTGTATCTATACACAGACGGATCAAAAACAAATGCTATTACTATTACTTATTATTAGCTGAAGACCTACGACGCCATAGCTTTATTTACACTATATTAGTTTATTTCTTGTATTTTTAAGCTAATAATAATTATAACGTTTCTGCTGGATATTTTTTTTTAGCAAAACATTTAGCAGTTTATTATATTTCGAAAACCGCCTTGTTGATTGCTTCATGATAAAAACGTACTTCAAATAGTACATTGCGCTGCAACTCTGTTACTGCACCATGTACATCACTTCTTTTACAATCAGCTGATGGCACTTACACGAAGGTTTATTTAGTATGTGCTAAAGTGAAAATGTATAAAAATATATTACGCACGATTCATACTGGTCTCCCACGGTTACTGAGGAAAGCAGGAAGACGCTCAAATCCAGGAGCAGCTCATCAGCTAAAAGCATTGGAGTCAGTTGAGGACATTGCGAGTGACTTTGCCGACCATGAATCTGACTTCATGGATGTCCACAAATTCCACAAGCAATACGAAATCGAAAAGCAGCAACGGCTGGAGAAGACTCGTCTCTGGGTAGTTAAACAAAAGTACTTCAAAGAGAAATTGCCGAATTTCTTAACTTATGCTGAAAAGGAACAAATGAAGCTATTGCACGATCGTGATCCTCAAGAATGGAACATAAAAAAACTTACGGAGAGCTTTCCAGCTTCACCCGAGATAGTTAATAAGATTTTGCTAGCCGACTGGAGGGTAAAATCGCCGAAACGTTTGCATCAACATGATCAATCAGTTATTAAAAATTGGGAAATTTTCCGGGCAGGAGGATATCCCCAACTACAACCCGCTTTAAAAGACCATTTGCTTAAGTTCGCCGATCGAACTAAGAACGATTGGTTGAATGTTGAAAGAGAATGGCAGCCACTTCCGGAATGGCCAAAAACTAAAGGAAATGAGTTTAGCTCGATAATATCCAGCTGCCAGAAATATAGTAAACAGCGAAAAGATCCTGATTTTCCACTTTTGAAAGAAAGGAAACCTAAAACACAAGTAACCACAAAATCGAACATAGATGATGGCAAGGATACGTACCTGCTGGATAAAGTACAGGACAAGCGTCCGATGCGGTTACAGGAACTAAAACAATTAAAAATTAAAAATAGTGATACTTCCGTTAATGCCTATGTCAGTTCAGATGATTATTTGGAACAGCGCGCACTAAAAGCCTTTGGTAATTCTAGTAGCATTGGCGTGTTGCCAAAAAATCCTGGTATATCAAGTAACACGAGTAGTTCTTTAGAACTGATTGAAAAATTTAAAATCGCAGAAATTCTGGTCACTCAAGAAAATCAGACACGTTTTGAAATGAAAACGGTGAAGGATCGTATTTATATACCTAAAAAATTAAGGACCAAAGGTGCTACCTACAGAGTTGAAGATTGCTATTATGACGATGATGGAGAGTTTCTCTATCGTGTGCCGGGCATGTCGGGACAATAAAGTTAAAAACCTTAAACATTAGAAATGTAAAAATATAAGATCATTTATATTAATGTCTTATGACTCGTTAAAAGGGATGAAACGTTTTTGATTCCGAAAACAAAAAACATTTTAGTCCATTCAATTCATTCAAGTCCTTTATTTTGGAGAGAATTTTTTATATAGAAGAATAATTTCGTTTTTGATTTCAAATATGTTTCTAAATGAATTAATTTTATATTCCAGATTAAATATATTAAATAAAGATAAACATATAGATAACTAGTATATATATATAAAATTTATATATATATATATATAATATAATTATATATATATTATATTATATATTATATATATATAATATATATAATTTATATATAAACAGTGTTTTTTTTTGCGAAAACATTATCTTTTTTAAGTTATACATTCTAAAAATTAGAAAATATCTCTAAAAATACAATTAGTGCATGCATTCAAACAGCTCTAACTTCGAAACCGTAAGTCGTACAGAAAAAATGCATATTTTTTAGAGACCTTAAATGGGTCTTTCTTGTAGAGTCATTTTTTAATGTTTGTAATGTTTTTTTGTAATGTTCGCAGTAAATTTTTTACCTTTTGAACAAAGTATCATTATAATACATTAATTCTTAAGGCTCACACACAATTTTAGCTTGGGATACCAAAGATTTCTATTTTTAACAAATTTTTTAAAAAAAGACTACAAAAGATTTTTTATTTTTATACCTAAAATTCCATAGGTTTATTTATAAAATTCTTCTGTACATTGTTTTGTCACTGAACTCCTCCTGAATAGCTGGACCGATTTTGATCAAATTTGGTGTGAGTGTGCGGCTTGGTCTGTAGATAGGTAGATATTTTAGGTCTAAAGTTTGACCCAGTAGGTGGCGTTGTTGTTACTGTGGCGGTGTTTAAATGGGTATTTGAAAGTATAATGGTCTGATTATGCAAACTTGACGTAACACAGGTCAACATGACGCAACGTACTATGGCTTTTTGTTCATTATGGTACCAACGTAGCAACCACAGCAAGTGTCAAATAATTCACTAGATCAATTAGTTTTTCGTGGTCTACCATTCTAAAACATATTTCAATAATTAATAAAAAATCCATTTAAACAAAAATACTTACGTTTCGCTTCAATAAATAAAGGCAAACAAGAAAGATTTCTCAAAAATCAAAGTGTGATGCTAGCAACCTTACTAAAAGCACAGTATGCTGAAATGTCAACCGACGTAACATAGAACTCAAAATTCAACAGACTTCTACGTCACGTTACGTTTCGGCTAATAAGATACACAAAAAACGCATTTGGTAGATTTCTATGGCAGAGTTTATACGTCATTCAAATTGAATGAAGAATATCGCGTTTTTTGTTCTCTCTTACTATCTTTGAGATATTTGATTGAATAGCTGCTTACACGTGATTTTTTGATTGAATGGCCGATGCCGACTAAAAGTGTTGTTGTAAGTACCAGAAAAGTTAATTATGCAACCTTGTGATTGATTGATGCAGGTCTTGAGCTCCATCAAAATTTTGATTGATGCGATGAAGTGTTAAAAGTACATTTCCGCTCTCGCAGAGAGTTCATTTTTTTTCGCTGGGAAAACAACAACAAATTTTGAATGATCCTCAATTTGAATGACGTGTAAAAAGTACTAATGTGACAAAACAAACGGCTGTGTTGCGTTGATCTTTGTTTGGCTAACTAGGCCATAACTCACAAACGAATTGAAAAATTGTTACGATTCTTTCACTACACCATTACTTTTTATGTAAACAAAAATACTAAATGAATAAAAATAAACAAGAAAAAAAACTTACATTTTATGATATGGTGAATATTTGTGAAATATTTACTGCGAACATTACAAAAAACGTGACGAATAACTTCAGTCTAAAAAAATTTCATAAAAACAGTCCAAAAACGGACACCACAAGAAAGACCTATTCGAGGTCTCTAAAATGAATGTAATTTTTTCCGGTACGACTTACGGTTTCAAAGCTACAGCTGTTTGAATGCGTGCAATAACTGTATTTTTGGAGATATTTTCCCATATTTTTACAGTATATATCTTAAAAAAAAAATAAAAATAATAAAAGAAGTATGCAGATATAATACGTTTCAGGAGAATTATCACCACAGAGTTTAAAAATTTTCAATAATAGTGATTTATATAGTGACCGATATATATTAGAGCGGTTGAAAATTTTTTTCGATGTTGGTCGCACCCTAGCGGTATTCTATGGGTCATATTAAGAAACTTTGGCGAAGAGAGTATAGTTCCATCTTGAAATCGGAGCCTCCCACTTTTTCAAAATAGGTATTTTTTCAAAATATTTAAGATTTGGCTTAGAAAGTGCATTAACTCTATTCCTGTTAAGGTATCTGAGTAACAGTTTTTTATTTTTGAATATTCTGTGTAATACGTAAATATTATCAAAACGTAAAAAAATTAATTGTTTATTACAGAAATAGAGTGACGAATAGTAAAATTATTTTGCTTGCAAACCAGTTATAAATCATATTGGTTTAAAATTATATAGTGACTTAAAAACACTACGTGACAGGAATGGGGTTAGAAAGATAAAAGAAAACATTTTTATGTGTATATATGGAGGTTCTTGGGGTCAAGGAACCCATTTTTGACGTTTATTTATGGAAGGCGCCAGACATCGCTTTGCTAATATTTTTTATTTTTTTTTTATGGGAAAATTGCCGAATATGTTGGGAAAATTGACGAATACTTGGCTTTCCCATATTGCAATTCCAAGCACTTTCATAAATGCTATGCATTCAAGTTTTAAATTTATTTCATAAAAAAAATAAACATAACAAAGGTCTTTGCAAAGACGTTGCACGAGCACCCCTTACTGTAGATGCCCACGCGTTAAAAAAAAAAATATAGACATTCCCTTGCCCACACCAACTATCAACCACTACGCTGTTACCGACAATACTTTTCAGAACGGGCGCATTCAGCGTAGTCAACAGTTTGCAACAGTTGTGTAAAAATTCACTGAATGGTACAATTATTTGAGCGCTCACTAAAACTGATCAGTTGCGGGATTCCCAAACGCCTTAACGACGATTGTCGCTGTAGTTAACTAGCGAAAATTGTCATTTAATATGAAACTGTGCATGCACAATGACCGATAACGACAACTATGATTATCGTTAACTGTTTGGGAATACTGCTGCAGGTAGTGGACTCCATTTAATCGAGCGAAAAAATTCTATGCTACCTGAATTCAACTGTTGAGTGCTTTAACCTTTAACTGGTACACCTCAAAAAATGTAGTTACAAGTTTATGTTTTTTTCTAAGAACTCCTTGGCAACGCCTTGATAACAACACGACTGATCAATGCGAAAACATGCACACACCCGAAAGCTTGAAATGTACTGAGCGGTTAGAGAATGAATGGTCAAATAATGAGATAAATATAATCTTTTCTTTCTTTAAAGCTAATTAGGGTTAAACTTTGACTCTAAATTCTAAACTTTGACAATTTTTCTGACGCTTAGAGTAACAACACATTCAGAGAAAAACATCGCTCACAAAAGTATCGCTACCGTATGTCCCGATTTCCACTCGTCAAGTCTTAACGGTCAAGTTTTTGACATTCCCTTTTAAACTTGACGATTTAAGCCCGAAGTACAATAGAGCGAGAGTGCGTTGCGAGACAAAGCATTTTCATAAGCAGAGTTGTTATGTAGCAATTTACAATGCTTTGCGATGCGATTGTGCAGTGCGACGCATTTTCAAAAATTTGAAAAACGACGCATGCGATGACGAGTTGCTATGAAAATTCAATAGAATAATAATAAATAATTTAATCGCATAGCTGTTTGTAATTTTTTATTTTATAAATGAATTTGTTTTTAGTAAAATTGAATACAAAAATGGCAGATTATAAGTTGTGACAATTTTGCTGCTTCACTATGTTATGTGTTACTTCTTTTAACTCTGAAACAAGTGGACGTGTTTATGTTGTAATAAGAACATAAATTATGTGATACTTATGTTCAAGGATATTTATATATAAATTTTAATTTCTTTGTGCATTTCTGACATTGTTATAAAAATAAATGGATATTTTTTTCTATTGTTACACTTCTCATTGTACATTGATTGCGAAGACAAAGCTCGTAAGGTTTCGTTACAAAATCGCATATCTTCAGCGCATCGGACTATCGCGCTATTGTATTTCAGGCTTTAGTTTACACACATCAAGAATTGACGATCAAGTCCGAAAGAATAAGAAAGAGTTACACATAAAAAAGATTGTGTGCAAGTGAAATAGAACAAAAACTTGAAGGTACATTCAAGTCTGTTCCTTCCCCTTTCCTTATGTTCCGTTATCCCACAAACTCGACTTGCTTTCAAGAAAACTTGATGTGTGGAAAAGGGGACTAATAATTCACAACAGTTGACTATGCAGAATGCGCCCAATATTGCTCAATTTAACTTCAATTGTGTTTCTCAAACTGATGTGCTGCAAGGATTTCTTGCAATCAAATCCAATGCAATTGGACTTGATAATATGCACCCAACGTTTGTTAAGGTGGTACTCCCAAAACTGTTACCTTTCTTTACATACTGTTTTAATACAGTTTTCAGCACTTTTACATATCCAGCTGAGTGGAAAAAAAGCCAAAATCATACCTATCCCAAAGTCCGATAATAAGTTTCTTCCAATTGCCTTTCTGCCATACATGTCTAAGGTCTTCGAGTTATTGATGCATAAACAAATGAATAATTATATTATTGAACATCGACTTCTTACCGAAGAATAATCAGATTTCAGACCAAACTGGACGTAACTGAACAAATTTGATTTAGCTTTGATCGTAATAATTTCACACTCCTAGTTTTACTGGAACACTCCAAAGTGATCGACACAGTCGATCATCGAATTCTTTGCACTAAGCAATCACGCTTGTTTAATTTTTCAGAATCTGCAACAAATCTCTTAATAACATATCTCTCAAATAGATTACAAGCTGTGAGTGTTGGCTCCACCTATTCGAATTTGTTGCAAGTTAGCAGAGGAGTGCCGCAAGGTTCTGTACTAGGTCTATTACTTTTTTCTCTTTATATAAATGACCTACCAGAGTACTTCGAAACAAGGTTGATGTATAAGGTTGTCGCAAGGGAGAGAGCGAGTACCCATAATTGTCAAATCGAAGTTGACAGTTCATAGAAAATCTGCAAGTGCTCTCTATTATCATCCGTTTTTCTTTCGTAGTCATTCGCAAAATTGCTGGTTTTGACAATTATGGGAACTGAGAAAAGAGTGCGATCAGCCTTGCGACAACCTTATAAATCAACCTTGCTTCGAAACTGTAGTATTCAAATGGATGCAGATAACGTACAATTGCTTATTAATTGCCTGCCAAATGATTTTGAATGTTGCACGGATAAGCTGAATGAAGATCTCGAGCGTGTGAATAACTGGGCGATGGTAAATGGCTTATGCCTAAACCCCTCTAAATTGAAATGCTTGGTTGTAAGCAGAATGTGCAGTAAAAGGTTATCTTACCCAAACATTATTCTTAACGGTTCGAACATTCAAATTGTATCCACGGCGAACAAATTTAGGCATAACCTTTAATACTTCATTGACCTGGGATAATCAAGTCAATATTTCCATTGGTAAAACATATGGAATGCTGCGAACCCTCTGGTGTAACCAATACTATACTCCCTTGGAAATAATGCTTCTGGCAAAAGTCTATCTTGTTCCTACACTTTTATATGGCTACGATATTTTTGTAAGCTATGACGCGAAGAACAGACATAAATTAAATGTTGTTCATAATAATAGGTCTTTTCCCGTACTTTTTGGACTTAAAATGGTAAAACTGTCAAAAGCGTGAGATTAAGAAAAATTGTCTCAAAAATAGAAAAAAACACAAAAATGTACGGGAACGCTTTTCGGACTAAAATTGTGTAAACTGTCAAATAAAATCAGTATCTTTGGTTTACCTCCAGATCTGCCCTTATAAAGAGCATCGGCAGTGCGGACAACATGCTTAAGATTTTTAGCATGAATGAAATTAGTTCTCAAATTAACATTTATATTTAGTTTTTACACAATTTACCATGTTTCTGATTTCCATTCGAATAGTTATGTATTTATTTCAAAGAACTTTTGATATTTTGCAATTTCAATATTTTTGTAAACAGCTGATCTTAAGCTGTTTGATACTTTTACCATTTTTGCCCGAAGAAATTTCTCGGACTAAAACCAAAGAGTATATATATTTAAGGAAGAGAATCTAATTCGCTCACTCAATTTTACTCGCTCAAAATTCAGCATACAAATAAGACTCTTTTGGAAGTGTTTTCGAAATGTGATATTCGAAAACATTTCTGCCGGTATTTGTGCAGTCGCCGTTGTTGTTGTCAGATTCTATACACTGGCTGAAACTGGTTTGACTGGTTTTTATAATAAATTCTGCACAATGTTTACATTTTGCATTATTATATTCTATACTGGTTTGACTGGTTTTTGTGTTATTGAAATAAATTTTCACAATGTTTACATTTTTGGCTGGACGGGCTTGCATGGATTTATTTCAATAACACAATTAGATATTTCAGATATTAGATATTATTTTCAGGATATGTATGAAAATAAATGCTTTTTTTCCGAATTTCTTTGTTTTTAATTTTTTTAGGTCAAATAGGAAATTTTTCTATAATTCAATTTATGAAATTTTCCAATAAATTTCATAATTGAATTTGTTCAGTTTGTACAATGTTACATTTTTTTGCTGCTTTTGCTTGCATAGATTTATTTCATTTCATTTCATACTTATTTCAAGTTGAAGTATGAAAATACGAAATGTTATTTTTTCAAAGTTTTGAATTATCTCAACTTAATGGAATTTATTTTATTTCTTAAAAAAAATTGGAATAAATAAAATTTTTCTTACCACATTTTTTGCCTGCTTGCTGGTATATTGCATGCATTTATTTCAATATGCCAATTAGATATTTGCAAGATTCAGGTATTTGAAAGAAAATATGAAAGGATTTTTATATACATTTTTTAATATTTGTAATTACCTACATAACATTTTTTTGGTCAAAAAGAAAATCTTGCATTTAATAGCAGCAAATTAAAAAAAAAAAAGTAATTATCAATGCGCCGCCGCCACCTAGCCTCGAACCTGGGCGTTTTGCGTACAAGGAAAACGCGTAAGCAGTCGGCCACAAATCAATTAAATAAATTTTTTCTTAACAACAAATAACAGCAAAATGCATGTGTGTGGGTAGCTGAAATGGAAGAAAGAAATTTGCATGCATCATTTGCAGGAATTCTAATCAGTCGACTGGTTTGACTGATTTTTTTTTGTTTTTGCTGTCTGCTTGGATTTTTTTGCTGCTTCTCAGCTGCTTTTTTTTTATTTTTTGTGTGGATTTCGTCGAAAGTCAGAAATGATATTTTTATGATTTTGTCTATTTTCAAGTATGAAGGTATAGAAAAATCGCTATAACTTCTTCATTTCTGATTAGATTGAAATGCACCCAAGGACAAAATGCTGGCAATTTTTACAATCTTTAAAATGAATGAATTTACTCTTTGGGCTGGCTGGCTTGCTTATATTTTTTTTGGCTGGTTTTTGTTTTTGCTTTCTGCTTGGATTTTTTTGCTGCTTCTCAGCTGTTTTTTGTTTGCTATATTTGGAGTGCATTTCGTCGATAGTCAGAAATGATATTCTGATATTTTTTCGATTTTGTCTATTTTCAAGTATGAAGGTATAGAAAAATCGCTATAATTTCTTCATTTCGAATTAGATTGAAATGCACCCAAGGACAATATGGTAGCAAATTTTATTATCTTTAAAATGAATATTTTTTTACTAAATTTATTCACTTCTTTTATGTGTATATATTTATTCATATATTTATATGTTCTAGTTTCTATGTTTAAACTATGCTAACTAAACTTACTAATATATACGAGTAATAAATAAAATTTTATTATGCTAGCTAAACTAATGCATATATATGCCAGAAAAGGGCACTTTAAGGATTTTTAAAAAAAATTCAACTTGCAACAGTTATAACTATTTTATCCGATTTTCGGTTTTTTTAATTTTATGCACAAAATAACTCAAAACTGTCCTTTGTGCATTTCTTGTTTGCATTTTGAAAAATTTTTATTTTTGGAGTTTTGCGAATTTTTTTCGTAAAAATATTCAAACTCGAAATTTACAAAAAGGCGTACTCTTGATGTTTTTGTATCTATATTAAATATAGTTTCAGAAAATATTTTCATGATATTTCACTCCATTTTTTTTTTACCAAGGGCTCTCCTTGGTAAGTGTGTACAAAATTTGTGTGAACAAAATTGAAAACCTCATGTTCACTTAAAGTGTTTAAAAATTTAATATTTTGAAGCAATTAAGTTTTTTAATTGCGTACTCTTTTTTATAGGTAAAAAATTAATTTATAATGCTAGTCAATCGGAAACTGTATATGTACACAATATTTAGTGTACACTGCTTTTTGCACAGTTGGAGGATAGGGCACCTTGGCGATTTGCATTACTTTTACATTGCCATTAAATATAACAAAATTTATTTTAATATAATAACTATTTAAATATCTTCAATGTCTTCTTTATATTTCATAGCCATTGTTTTTTGATCAATATTTTTTGTATCACAAAATAAAATTATTACAAAATAAAATTAATTAATTACAAAATAAAATTAAATTATTTTGTGATCGTTATTTTTCCGATCAGAAATAAAATTTCGTTTTTGGTCGATATTTTTTGCATCTGAAATAAAAATCAATCATCGACCGATAATTTTTTCGATCAGATTAAAAAAAGTATTTTTTTAACGATAGTATATCGACAAAAAAATGAACATATCGCCCACTTAATACAAAACAGTAACAACTCAAAATTTTTAAATTTCTAAAAATTATTTTATTTTTGAAGGAATTCCATACAACAATGAGACAAAACTTTTTGAAAATTATAGAGAAAGAAGATGTGCACAAAATTTTGACAGTCAAAGGAACCATTTCCTTTTAAAACTACGAACAGTTTTACATAAAAAAGTAAAAATTTGTAAATTTTGAGTTGTGAATGTTTTGTATTTAGTGTGCGACATGTATATATGTACATGACGGTGGCCGATATTCTGAAGTCTTTTTGTAAGTGAATTTTCTATATCTACTACTACATAATTTTACTATTTTCTACAGCTATTTCTACTACAATTTCCTGCTACTATTTTCTACTACTTTTTAATACTACTGTACTATTTTTATGTTCTTTTATTTTGTAATATTTGTAAAACTGCAAAATATGCTTAAAAAAATTTTAAAACAATAAATTTTTTTGTAAATTCAACAAAATATATTGCTTGAAATAATAAAATATTTTTTATCAGAACAACAAAACGTTTTTATATGATTGGTGGAAAAATATGTAATCAACAGAAAAGCATTTTTCTATGATGAAATATTCTTTATTCATACCGACAAATGTTTTTATCAAATTTGCAATGCAAACGTGAAAAAGATGAAATACTTCTTTGGGTGTATATACTTCGATAATGAACGATGAAATTATGAACGAATATAATTTTATAAATTCTACAAAATTAGGTTCACTTTCCTTAGCGTGTCGAGAACTTGTTATTATTTTTTTATAATATTTATATATTTAATAATATTTAATAGTATTATATTTAATAATATTTATATAATAATAAATATAAATATTTTTATATATTATCCGGATTTATTCTCTAAAATTTGAATAAATATACATTGGATTAAATGAAACATTTAACATAAACAAAATTTTATATATATGTTTTTCTCCTTATTTTATTTGTTTTTATTTTTATTCGCAATAATGTTTTAGAATCGAAGAAAGTCTTGTACTGTTGGCATGCATATTTAAGTGGAAACAAAGTAAGTATGTACAGTACAGTGGTCTATTAAAAAAATTGGAAAAATGCAAATTAAAAAAAAAAATGGAGTGAAATATCATGAAAATATTTTCTAAAACTATATCTAATATAGATACAAAAACAACAAGAGTACGCCTTTTTGTAAATTTCGAGTTTGAATATTTTTACGAAAAAAATTCGCAAATATCCAAAAATTAAAATTATTCAAAATGCAAACAAGAAATGCACAAAGGACAGTTTTCAGCTATTTGGTGCATAAAATTAAAAAAACCGAAAATCGGATAAAATAGTTATAACTGTTGCAAGTTGAATTTTTTTTTAAAAATCTTTAAAGTGCCCTTTTCTGGCATATACATATTTGCATTAGTTTAGCTAGCATAATACAATTTTATTTATTAGATATTAGTTAGTTTAGTTCGCATACTTTAAACATAGAAACTAGAACATATAAATAAATGAATAAATATATACACATAAAAGAAATGAATAAATTTAGTAAAAAAATATTCATTTTAAAGATAATAAAATTTGCTAGCATATTGTCCTTGGGTGCATTTCAATCAGTCAAACCAGTCGACTGATTAGAATTCCTGCAAATGATGCATGCAAATTTCTTTCTTCCATTCCAGCTACCCACACACATGCATTTTGCTGTTATTTGTTGTTAAGAAGAAATTTATTTAATTGATTTGTGGCCGACTGCTTACGCGTTTTCCTTGTACGCAAAACGCCCAGGTTCGAGGCTAGGTGGCGGCGGCGCATTGATAATTACTTTTTTTTTTTTAAATTTGCTGCTATTAAATGCAAGATTTTCTTTTTGACCAAAAAAATGTAGGTAATTACAAATATTAAAAAATATATATAAAAATCCTTTCATATTTTCATTCAAATACCTGAATCTTGCAAATATCTAATTGGCATATTGAAATAAATGCATGCAATATACCAGCAAGCAGGCAAAAAATGTGGTAAAAAAAAATTTATTTATTCCAATTTTTTTTAAGAAATAAAATAAATTCCATTAATTGAGATAATTAAAAACTTTGAAAAAATAACATTTCGTATTTTCATACTTCAACTTGAAATAAGTATGAAATGAAATAAATCTATGCAAGCAAAAGCAGCAAAAAATGTAACATTGTACATACTGAAAAAATTCTATTATGAAATTTATTTGAAAATTTCATAAATTCAATAGTAGATACGATATGGGGGTTCTGGGCCAGGTGGAGCGGTGGAGCAAGCCGATGACGTCACGCCCGGCACTCAAGTATGAACGGATTTCTGCTTGTGCTGGTGGACGGACAGACAAAAAAAACCGCAAGTTGTTTTTGCTTTAAGCGTTGATCATGTTCTTATCAGTGTTTGTATGTTTTATGATTTTTTTCATAACCCTAGCATTAGTTATAGCAATGACTCAAATAAATATATATTTATAAGACTATAAATATAAATATATATATATTTATAATATAATATAATATATAATATATATTATATAATATAATATATATATAATATATAAATAATATATAATATATAAATATATATATATAAACTCTGAATCATATCCCTATGATGATTTAAATAGTCGCTTTGAAATGGGACAGTATGCTGTACTATATGATATGTATACAAAATTTCAACAAAGTTATTATATACGGGAATCTCAACCATTGCTAGATGTCGTTTATATACGGGAATCTCAACCATTGCTAGATGTCGTTGGATTCAAGGCTATTGCACCACTTATTGTTCTTGATGTAACACGCCAAAATTATTTTAGAAGTAACACAAAAACATGTTGAACTTCTACATTGCTGCCTTATATTGAACTTGCGGGTTATGAGTGCGCTTACTATGAAGCTTGGCTCTTATCACTTTAACCTTGAAATTAGTATTGAAATTGAAATTAAATAAAATTAAAATCCGTATCGGGATGGGGATGGGTGACGTCATCGGCATACAATAACATAAGTCGGCTTCAAAATTGTTTTCGACGTTTCTGCATCTCGAAGCTTCTAGAAACTTCCTGACTCTTCTTGGTTGCGGTGTATTTCGTTTACTTAAAATAAAATACAGCGGCGGAGAAGTTGCTGGGTATAAGCGACTTGGCCGATGGTTATTAAGCGGGGCTTGTTACCTCGATGTCCCCCAACTGACGAATAGATATTTTTATACGCCTATGTTTCAAATGGTTGTCATCCAATTCTTAAACTACTTATGCAAATCTAATACTCGCACCTAATACTTAGCACCATTATGATAAATTTACAAACAATTCTTTAACCCTTCAACCTTCGCTGTACCTAAATTGCTTCAACCCATATTAATATATATATTTTCATATAGCAAGTCATATCATTTCAGCTAAAGTCAACCAGCAGGATTTGAGTCATTGCTATTAGGTAGTCGAGGGGTAAGAAAAAACAAAACATGCAAGCACTGATAAGAACTCGCTTGACTACCACTACCGATAATGTAGTGTATAAAATTATGACCAACGCTTTTGAAAAAAAATTTTTGGTGATGTTGTCAGCTTCTAAAATGTTCTCGAAGTTTCTACATCTCGAAGCTTCTAGAAACTTCTTGACTCTTCCTGATTGCTATGTATTTCGTTTACTCATGCGAACTCTGATAAGTATGCCACCACGCAGTCTACGTTAGAAGTCTTATATATATATATTTATTTGAGTCATTGCTATAACTAATGCTAGGGTTATGAAAAAAAATCATAAAACATACAAACACTGATAAGAACATGATCAACGCTTAAAGCAAAAACAACTTGCGGTTTTTTTTGTCTGTCCGTCCACCAGCACAAGCAGAAATCCGTTCATACTTGAGTGCCGGGCGTGACGTCATCGGCTTGCTCCACCGCTCCATCTGGCCCAGAACCCCCATATCGTATCTACTTTCAATTATATAAAAAGTTTCCTATTTGACCTAAAAAAATTAAAAACAAAGAAATTCGGAAAAAAAGCATTTATTTTCATACATATCCTGAAAATAATATCTAATATCTGAAATATCTAATTGTGTTATTGAAATAAATCCATGCAAGCCCGTCCAGCCAAAAATGTAAACATTGTGAAAATTTATTTCAATAACACAAAAACCAGTCAAACCAGTATAGAATATAATAATGCAAAATGTAAACATTGTGCAGAATTTATTATAAAAACCAGTCAAACCAGTTTCAGCCAGTGTATAGAATCTGACAACAACAACGGCGACTGCACAAATACCGGCAGAAATGTTTTCGAATATCACATTTCGAAAACACTTCCAAAAGAGTCTTATTTGTATGCTGAATTTTGAGCGAGTAAAATTGAGTGAGCGAATTAGATTCTCTTCCTTAAATATATATACTCTTCGCTAAAACTTGCAATTTTTGACCGAGAGGGGAAATTTTTTGCTCTCTCGATTGCACTCTCTTTTACAATTTTTTTGAGTACGGGAACGCTTCTCGGTCTAAAACCTGCAATATTGGTAAATTGGACTAAAACTTTACCCAGCGTCTACACCACACAATTTGTCTAAACAATCCCAATACACTCACACATTTTTTACTAACACACTCACATTTTCTCAGTCGGCAGCTCAATAGTCTCAATTGTCAGGCAGACAATTGAGCTGACAACGATTTGACGTATGCTGACAATTTTTGACGTTTCCTTGGAAAAAATGCTGAGAAATGTTAAAAAACTAGAAAAAAACACTTCGAAAAAGAAACGCAGTGTGAAAGTTAAGTTTTCCTCACAAAATTTAATTTTTTGCTTTGGCCAACGATCCGGTGCATTAGTTAAAATTTTCTTAAACATTTTTGTTAACATCCTCCAAGTGCCACCACCAGCGACAGAAGCAAGTGCAACGCAAATTTCTTGCTTCTTTCGCTGGCCAACGTCCTCCAAGTGCCATCACCACCAGTACAAATCAGCGCAGCTCAAATTTCCTGCTTCTTTCGCTGGCCAACGTTCTCCAATTGCCACCACCAGCAGCATAAGTAAGTTATGCTAATAATTGTTTGATTAAATAACAATTTAATAAGTGTTTAACAATTTAATAGTGCAGTGTAATTTTTGTTAACATCCTCGAAGTGCCACCACCAACAACAGAATCAAGTGCAACAAAAGGAGCAAGAAAAATGAGTTGCACATCCTGTGTTGTTGGTAGTGCCACTTGGAGGATATTAACAAAAATTATCATTGCACTTGCTGTGTTGCTAGTGGTGGCACTTGGAGGACGTTGGCCTGTAAAAGGAGCAAGAAATATGCGTTGCTTTTCCTGTGTTGCTGGTGGTGCACTTGGAGGATGTTAACAAAAATTAACGCTGCACTTATTTGTGCTGCTTGTGGTGGCACTTGGAGATCGTTGGCCATCGAAAAAAATTAAATTTTGTGCGTAAAATCATACTTTTTGATCTCACAACTTTCACATCGAAAAACATATATGCAAACCAAAAACAGCGATTTTATATTCTTTTTCTTTTTTCTATTCGCTTTCAAAGGAGACGTCCAATAACGAAACAAATGTCATTTATTGTCTTGCAATTGTCTGCCTACCTACGTCATAATCAGACAATTTTCTTGCAGCTGACAATAATTTGACAACTAATACAGATTATGAAATATTTATGACAATTGTCTGGTGTAGACGCAGCGTTGGAGTACGGGAACAGACCTAATATTGCGCTGTACGATTTTGGTCTTAAGCGATTTGACCATATCTCACAGTTTGCAAATAACATTTTTGATATGATTTTTGGTAACTTTCTCAACATTAAAGCTCTTATCATGTTACATAAAATAATATACACATCTGAGCCCAAGTACCTCTCTGAAAAACTGAAATTCATGCAATCTATTCGCGGAAAAAAACTTATTTTGCCTAATTATACATATCTATCATCCAAACGTCAATTTTTCGTTTATGCCGCGTTTCCATGTGATCTTTCAGTATCTTATCCCATATCACAAAACACATGCTATAAAGAGCGAGATGCATATATGTACTTTTTCCTATAAAATTTTGACATTTGCAAACAAATCATAAATTTATCAATTTCTACAAGTTTACTGATTGCAAGACGTGCTTATTGAAATAACTTCTTGTCTACGTACCCTAAATTGTTTTATATAATTATTATTGTGCAGACAGCATCAGGTGTTACAGGTAATCCAATTCATGTGCCACAACTTCAGCAGCATCAGTGAAATACACAAGAAAAAAATATAAAAAAAAACGTTTTAAAAAATAAGTTTTGGTGAATCTACCAAGCACCAAATTAATGAAAAAAATCACTGATGCTTTCCATAAATGCGCTTAGGAACTCTCTGGCCAACTCTAGGTTGCATACTCCCGAGTCGGGAAATCATCTGCATTAATTGCTTAGCCACGCGATGGTTAGAAAAACCAAGAATGTTTATTTATTTGAAATCATACCCCTTGACCTGATTTGATTTTCTTTATTTTCCAATTTGTATTCGTAATTCTGTACTATTTCAAAACAATTAATATTGGCGCAAATAAAATTGACAGCTTGACAGCACAAAAACCACAACTATAAAAATTAATGTCATATTTATAGCATTAATGTCAACTTTTATAGCAAAAGTTCAAGAAGTTGAACTTTTTCGATCTCCTAGCATCACAGGGAATATCACATGCTATAAAAATGAAAAAGATATACCTGTTTCACACTCACATTCATCAATGCCATAAAGTAGGGCTCACATGCTATTTCTTTCTTACAAAAAATGTGATACTAGAAGATAATAGAAGATCACATGGAAACGCGGCATTACACTACTCGTCTTTGGAACTCGATTTCTCACAATATTCAAACAACTTGTAACGCAACGCAGTTTAAAAACAGACTCTTTAATTATTTATCATCCATTTAGTTCAGTGATGCACAGCGTTGGCAGAGCTTGCAATACGAGCACAACATTTTTGTTTAAGTATGTGTGTACAAGCAAACCATTCAACATAACCATTTGCGCATGGGATGTTTACTGCTTGAAGTACAAACCAGAGATAAAGAGAAAGGAAACTTCGATTTTTTCAAGGCCATTTTTTTACATGCCACCTTAAATGGGCACCATCCGACTCAAAGCTGCCAAGTAGAACAAAGAGGAGCACAAAGATTTATTTTTAGTATGTTCAAAGTTCAAGCTATTTTCATAGCACTCTGAGGGACAGCCACCAATTAAAGCATTTACTCTGCGTCTAGGTTTTAACAAAGTGGATGAAACTGCTTTACGTGTTCTTATTATGCAATCAGAAATCACCAACGCTGTATTCGACTACAACCTGATGAAACAGAAAGGCATCGAAGTTAGCAGTGAAATTAAACAGAGTCTGCTGGAACTAGTGTGTTTCTATTATAACTGTGAACCGCTTTCCGAATAGCTAATTGAAGAACGTTGGTTTAAGCTAAGCACTGCAGGTCGTGAAAGTCAATCTTCGAGCTGGAAAGATGGTGAACTGGCGGAAAATTTGTTTCCAGAAATCGAACCGAAAACATCAAGCAGCTATGCAGCTATCATACGAGGAATGGCCAAGTATTATCAGGTAATTTTGTTAAAAAAGCTACTGTGATAAATTTTTACACAATATCAGTTTTACAGGCTGAACGTGTCTATGCTTTGCTGCAAAATGCAACAGAAAAGCAATTTGTGTTGGACACGCAAACATTAATTTGCATTAATGTTTAACACACCTACTCAAGGAAAGTAGCGATCAAAGCTGGAATCTGTGCAATGATTTATTGCAATAAATGGCGCAGCTACAACTGTGTCCCAAAGTGGGTTATTTTATTTATTCAGTTCTCTAAAATTTCAATTAAAAACCTCAATATAACATTTACAACTTTTTTTCATTTAGTGCGCTTTCCAAGAAGAGACCAAACGAAGTCAAGGTATAACACATATTCATCTAAATGGACATCGTGTCATAGTGGCGCGGCTTTGTGATCGTTTGGATTTGTATAAATGTATTACAAAAGTAAACAAATCGACTGGGGCTTCACGTCTGCTTATAGAAGAAGTAAGAATTAAATGCATTAAATTAGTGATTTGTGTAAATAATTAAAACTTCAACTACACTTGCTCAGCTTATTTGCGTAGTGGTTCAACTGGTAGCATTGGCCTTATGCATCAACAACAACAACTTGCAACCGATGCACAAAAAACCACAAGAGAGGAAATGAAATGCACCCTGGAAAGTGTACGTTTCGCCCATCACTTGCATGGAAATCTCAAGAGCCAAAATCTCCACCATAGAAAAAAATCTCCAAGTTACAAAATATAAAAATTTGAAATATCAAATTAGAAAATCTCCAAACACAAAATATCCAAAATCATAATATCCAAGCCAAAATCAGCAAATTAATTTTTTTTTAATTATAATCCAAACATTTACATATTTTTTGTAATTTTTAATTCAATCAAAAATTCTTTGGAATTTTTTTCATAATAATTTCATTGCTTTGAAATTGATGTTTTAACGTTGTAAAAGAATACAAAATTGTATGGATCAAACAAACTATGACATTGACATTTCCGTAAACTTAGGCTTAGATTAATTTAGTTTTAATTTTAAACTTTAATAAACTTTTTACTTAAAAAAATTAGCTAAATCTTCAAAAATGTAAATTGCACCATTTATGAAGTGAGTTTTTTGGAGATGTTGTCCTCGGCTATTTTGGGTTTGTCGATTAAGTTTTTGAGATTTTGAATATTTTGTGCTTTGGAGATTTTAGCTTTGGATATTTTGGTTTGGATATTTTGTCGTGGATATTTTGTACCCAAGCCATTAGAACGTATATTTATGCAAGTGCATTTAATTTCTTTTTTCATTTAAGAACATAAATCGTAAAAGAATACAAAATTGTATGGATCAAACAAACTATGACATTGACATTTCCGTAAACTTAGGCTTAGATTAATTTAGTTTTAATTTTAAACTTTAATAAACTTTTTACTTAAAAAAATTAGCTAAATCTTCAAAAATGTAAATTGCACCATTAATGAAGTGAGTTTTTTGGAGATGTTGTCCTCGGCTATTTTGGGTTTGTCGATTAAGTTTTTGAGATTTTGAATATTTTGTGCTTTGGAGATTTTAGCTTTGGATATTTTGGTTTGGATATTTTGTCGTGGATATTTTGTACCCAAGCCATTAGAACGTATATTTATGCAAGTGCATTTAATTTCTTTTTTCATTTAAGAACATAAATCGTATACATTCGAAAAATTTTTGCATGCATTTCTAACAAGGCTCCGAGCCAGGCTGTAACTTCTTTGCAATACTCTGTAGAAAACAACATGGAATTCATTCCTCTGGCCAAGAAAATCAACGAAGTATGCACGCTAAATGAGGTGCTAAATGAGTAATTAATTAAGTCGCTGTTAGGCGATAAAATTTTTAAAACACCAGAACCGGTTAAAGTTGAAGCATAAAAATGTTTTTCGTTTTAATTTAAGTTGTTACCATACCATTAGAAATTTAAATTTTTATTTAATGACATTAATAAAAAAAAATAAGTATTAAATTTAAACTAATCGGTGTTTATCCTTGGTTATTCCAAAAGCAAAATAAGAAGGCTTACAAAATGTTAACAGAAATTCGGGAGTGAAGGTGATGAGAAACGAGTTTGACTACTCAATGGCTCGTTACCTTCGGTCGCGAAATATCTATTGGCACTATTTGGCACTTTAGTGCGTTGAGTGGTTTAGGTCGATTGCATATTTATGCTTAATAACTTTAAATATAACGCGACTAATTACTAAACATCTATTCTATGATATCTTTGGTGGCAATATCAGTCGTTAAAAAAAATTAATATATTAATAAACGGGATTTTTGGTCAAAATTAATTTCTTTCAAAATGTTCTTTTTATATTTTTAACAAAATTGTTCAGCTGCAAAATTATTTATTTCAAAAAAAATATCCTAATATTCCTTTCCAATTAGAAGTTATTAAAAATATATTTTCATGCCATGTCTGTATTAGCAAAACTTGTTTCTGTTAATTATTAAATTTCCCTTGCTCATTTTTTTTTTAATACTTTTATTAGGCAACTGAAATACAGAAAAGTATGTTAGTTACAATATCTTTAGAGATTTTTCCAATTTGTGGTATAGCTCCAAAGTGTAAAGAGAAAGTCACAAAGATTGAATACAAAAGCAAAATTTCCGATGCAGTTGAAAAAAATTTATATGTTCCACAAAGTAGGATAAAATTGTCCATGGCATAAGTATAAAAAAACAAATCAATGCAAAAATATTTGTTTCTTTTAATATTTTAAAAATGAGCACGGTTATTCTAAAAATAAGCAAGGGAAGTAACCAAATCCGTGGCTAACCGATTATTGACTTAAATGCTGCGATAAAGAAGATAAACTTTATAAAAAATGGTTAGCAAAACCAAGAGACAAACAAATTGAAAAAGAATATAAAATTTTTAGAAATAACCTAAACAAAAAATTACAATGCGCTAAAAACGATTTTTATAAACAACAATTCCATGAAAATAAAAATGATATAAAAAAAACGTGGCAAATAGTTAATGATATCATCGGTAAAAAGCGTGTAAGCCTGGACGAAATCATAGTGAGAAATTTTAAAAATGAGAATATACAAACACTTACGAATAAATTTGCAACAAGTTTAAATAATAATTTACAAAAAATCGTTCATGTGTGCAATATCCAAACCGTAGAAACTAACGCTGCAATGCAAAGTAACTCAATATTTTTCGAAAATGCTAGTGAAATTGAAGTTTTCAATATATTAAACACTCTTAATATAAGTAAAAGTCCAGGATACGATTTAATACGATCAAAAGACCTCAAAAATAATGCTCTGGTGATGGCACCGGTCATAACAAAACTTATAAATATGAGCATAGAACAAAGTAAAATACCGCAATCTCTTAAAATATCCGTTATTAGGCCTATTTACAAAAGTGGAGCGAAAGCTGATACCGCGAATTATAGACCAATAGCAATATTGCCGGTTTTTGAAAAAATATTCGAAGAAATCGTGTCGCGTAGACTCAAAAGTTTTATTGAAAAATATAAAATTATTAACTGCAAACAATATGGCTTCCAAAAAGGCAGAAATATTAACAAATTGCTAGGTAATTTTGCAAGTGACCTGTATGAAAACATGAGCAAAAGAATTCACAGTCTAGTAACTTTTGTCGACTTCAGCAAGGCGTTCGATACACTCTCACACGCTAAGCTCTTAGAAGCTCTGGAAAGTGCTGGCTTACGAGGTAGCTGTTACAAATGGCTCGAAAACTATCTTAAATTGCGGTCATATGTTGTAATAATCAACGATACTTTTAGTGAAGAAGTTGAAGTAAAGCATGGCGTGCCACAAGGCTCCAAACTCGGTCCGCTTCTGTATATTATTTATACAAACGGCATGCTGCGGGCGCTTAAAAACAGCAATGCATACGCCTACGCAGACGACACGGCCATAATTGTCGCACACAAAGACGTTGAGACAGCAACAAAAATAATGCAACAAGAGCTAGACATATTAACAAGATGGTCACATGATAATGGACTTGTTATCAATGCGGCGAAAACTAAGATCATGCACATACGCTCACCACACATACCGCGCAACGAAATCAAAGTGAAGATTCATAACTTAGCTTGCTTGCACGACCACCAAATCGCAAGTAATGCTAATGACAATTGCCAAAATTTTATAGAAAATGTAGATGAATACAAATACTTGGGCGTTGTAGTAGACTCGAATCTTAAATGGCACATTCACATAGAGAAGCTGCGAGCAAAGCTGCGAAAATCTTCTTACATGCTGCATCACCTTAGCTTCGCGTGTAACTACGCTGTGTTAAAGCAGGCATACTTCGCGATCTGCGAGTCATACATTCGTCACGGTATAACAGCATGGGGCTCATCTAGTCACTGCCGTGCTCTCCAGAACAGCCAGAACAGCATACTTAAAATTCTCGCAAAAAAGCAACACTGTCAAGCACAACACAACACAACCTCACTACACAAACAGCTGCAAGTCCTTAAGGTCGAAAGCATACACAAATGTTGTCTACTCAGCGAGTTTTATGATGATATGCGCTTTAGAACTCTAATTCAACACGTATATAACACTCGCTACCGAATGCAGGGAAATCTACAAATTGCTCAACACCATAATAACTTTGGAAAGCACACACTCAACGTCACAATTCCTAAAATATTAAATGAGTTGCCACCGAACATCGCATATGTCCAACACGTACAAAAACATCGCCGAAACAAAATCTTCAGAATGCATTATATTCAAACTCAACATTTGATATAACTGTTGTTAATTCAGTTATTTAATTTTTAAAAATTTTTTTATTATCTAAATCTCTTTTACTATATTATTACATTATTTTTTTTATTTAACTTTTTTAAATTTTTAAAATTCAGGAATCTCTTAATTTTTGATTATTACTTCTTTTTTAAACAAATAATTCTATGTTAAGCTTTTTTAACTTTAGAATCTTTTCAGTTTGAAATATGTTCTCTGCTAAATTATAATTATAAGCATTCGAACCAATTTAATTTATTTTTATAGTATTAAATTTGGAAAACTTTCTGAAATGTTGTGAACTTATAATTTGTTATTTTAGATTTTAACATTTATTTTTTATTTTAATTTAAGTAAAATACACATTATTTCAATTTTTTTCGCAGACAAGCCCTAAAGGCTTCGCGAAATCCATGAATTTGTAAAGAACCATTGTAAGAGAAAACATGAAATAATAAATAAAAAAAAAAAAAAAAAAAAGTATGAATTATAGAAATTTAATAATTAACAAAAAATGAGTTTTGTTAATATAGATTGACATGGTATGAAAATAGTTTTTTAGTAATCTATAAACTATTTAAAGCTAGACTATTTTGTTAAAAATATAAAATGAAGAACCCTTGTTTTTTTAATGAAAGATACAGTTAATAATTTTTGTGTAAAACTAAAACAGTGTTTGCAAATAAATTTTAAGCTATTAGAAAGGGGGTCAAAACGCATTTTTTTATATAAATAATTTCTACAATGAAAGCAAGTTTTATGTAACTTTTTGCGAAAACATTCAATATTTCAAGCGGCGTAGGTTTTTCTTTCAAATTTATAGAAATGATTGGAAACTTAATTATTTTTTAAATGTATTTTTTACAGTTTTATTTGTCTAGTTTATTTTGTGTTTGAATATGATAAAGATTAAACGAAATAAATTATAAACTTAACTCAAACTTAATCAGATCAATCATTTTGTCCAGGGAATTGTAAAAGAGAGTTTCTTTTTTTAAGATAAAGTGCAAAAACTTTTTGCAAATTTGTTCAACCGTCAATATTCATGAGTGTAAAATAAAAAAAAGAGATGTCTTCATAGGTATCTTAAAAACGGAAAGTCCCTTTTACAACACCTAGGAGAAAATGTTTTATGATTGGGATAAATAATAATTAAATCTAAATTACAAAAATAGCGTTTTTAAATAATATGTAATTTAATAAACAGCATTTAAAAATTTATTTGTAGAAATAATGTTTCTTAGTAGTGGAGTGACTGGATATAGTTGATTAAATATTGTTGTTGGTTTGCGTAATCTAGAAAAAAATAAGATGAATGAAAATAAGAATACAAAATGTGTTGGATATATTAAAATAAGAAACATACCTGTCACTACTTTCAAGCCTATTGAGAAATATATCTTTTTGTGTCACTTCTTTATAGGCTTCGATATTCGGCGTCACACCATAAGACCTGTGCGAGTACCTGTGATGTAGTAAAATTAAATATTAATATTATCATATTATTTATTTATATTATTTATTATTATTAATAAATAAATTAAATAATAGCTGTGTTTTTTTCCAAGCGATTTGTAAAAAAATAATGCTTTTGTATGAAAAGTCGCTTCATACTCGCTTAAATTAAACATGATGTTGCTAGTTGTTTTAACATTTTTCATCCAATTCCAATTTCCATTTAGTATTGATTTTGTTTTTTATTTAATGGAGTATGAAGGGGCTTTTCATAAAACACTGTTATTATTAAATATCGATGCCTTAATATAGAAAGGGCGTATCTCAAAAGTCGCTATTTCAATACGAGAAGGAAAAAAGTGAAGTTCTATAGTTTAAAATTTTTTTTCAAACGCATTTTTTTATTTAAAACTATAAGTAGTATGATGTTGTAAAATTTTTTTATCAAGTTTTTTATTCTCCTATAAAGTGAAAAAAAATTGAGATAGGGCCTTTCTATATTAAGGCATCGATATATATGCATTTCCACGCCACCTTTGAGGTATGCATTGTGGCGCGTTACCGATTTTTTTTGGTGTTCGGTTCCCCTGTAGGCCTATATCACCATTATACTATATACTACATGTATGTATATATGTATATATATTTATATATTTGAGCTGTAAAGATAAAAAAAAAATAACCTGAAAAGAAAAGAAAATAATAAAGTATACCCGTGTAGGACTTAAGCAGAAGGAGATTAAGTCAGAGAGCGTAACATAACTAGAAATAATGGTAGTGATAAAATGAAAGCCGGTTCAATGATTAAATACGTCCGTTATGGACGTGGCTCATCTCATACAACTAGAATTATTGAAATGATAAAGCTTTTGAACTATATCCCGAGCAACACGGGAAATTTACTAGTTCAAAATATATGATGATATTGACATAAAACAAATAACTCAGAAAATGAATTTGCCGGAAATTTTGAAATGTGATATTAAAGATGTGTGACACGTAATATTTTATTTTTAAAATTGGGTTCAGATACTTCTCGATTAAAAAATTTAAGAATGAAGTATATTCTGACCCTTAAAAATAGAGCTAATAAAATATTACTGTCACAATTATCACAACAAAAAAATGGCTGGATATATTGCATTTTTGTAAAGAAAAATTGGGAAAGTCCAACTCTGTGGCAAGCGCCATCAAATAGTTGGACAAATATGTTTTCCAATTTTTCAATATATAAAATGAAATCCTCCGGAGGTTTAATGAGGTTAAAGTTTTCGCATTGCTTTTCTATTGTGAAGAGAAACTCATCCGAAATGATTTCTTCTCCAAAATATGGCAATGGATTGAGGCAATTGTGTTGCTTATACAATTTAAGATATAGCCAGCCACATACATAGGCAAATGCATTTTGCTTAAGAAATTTTGCTTCATATATATCAATATCAACTTGCACTTTTTGAATAAATGAATGCTCTGGTCGTGGCAAACTTTAAAAATTTTGCCAAGACTGATCTTGGATCAATGTGTCATTGCAAACACTTTGGAGAACATCATTTTTCGGTAACAGTGGCATATTAAAATCCGGAGAGGGCTCGCAATTTCCTTTGACAATTACATCAACAAATTGCAAGCCCCAACGTTTTTGAAATAAGCAGGTAAACGAATAAGGTTCTTGAGCTCTTGAGCAATTTCCGTCACTCCGTCTTATAGAACCGAAGAAATGCTCAAGTTCATCTTGGCACAGTCTTCTCGTCATAATGAAAGAAACCCCATTATTGCTCAAGAAATTATACAATTGTTTCAAACTGCTTATATTTAGAAGCCAACCATTTATAAATCTAAATGATTTTTTCACATCAGAGCCGACTGCGTCTTGAATTTTCATAGAATTCAGAAGAGATTTAGCTGTCTCAAGTAGATCTAATTGCTCCTGGGATGCGGTATATACCTTTTTGGAAGGGAAAATAACATCTGCACTGCAGCTGTTGAAAATATTAAATAATTTATCAAAAAAAAGGATATATTTCACCGTATTTTGAGTCGTTGGCGCTTTGGAAGCGTCTATGACTCCAGAACTATATAAAGCGTTCATCCCAGAAGCAACAGTATTACTTAAAACTTGAGCAGCTAAACGGACGCTCATTTTTTGAAACGTGTTCGGCTTGATATGAGCTGCAGTAAGCTTATGTGCACATCTTATTGGCAACGTAAAGTCTACGTTGTAGAAGTGTGCAATATCGTTCCAGCTCACTGCTACATCATTAAAAATAATGACATTTTTGGAATTTTCTAAGCAATTCCGACTGCTTTTTAGTAAATGAGGAGAGTCATGAAAGAAAAAAACTCTCGCCATTTACAAGAAAATAAGGATGTTCCTTAGTTGTTCCTACAATTTTTGCAAAATTTAAGAAATTCGCCTCTTGATCACACACAAAATGACAAGGGTGCAAATTAATACGTTGAAGTTGGTCAATAACTTCAAAAACGTATTTTTTTATTATATCTCCTTTGCAAGCCCCATGCAAAAGAAAATACGCAAATGGTTGTTTCGAAGAGAATCCACCAATGCCTTGGACCATTAACGTCATGACACTATTGGACGTTCTTGAAGTACGGTTCTCGTTTCCGTAGTCTTCAAGCCCAATAATCATGTCCTTTAGCCTGTCATACTGCAAATGAACTTTTAACGACATTTCGTCGCAAGAAATTGAGACAAATCTCTGTTCTGCAGTGAAGCCACGGCTTCGAAGCTCTAAGGACTTAAGGCTACTATTGGAGCAGCCCGGAGATTTTGGCCAAGAAGCTACAAACTCGTGAAGACTTCTTTCTTCGGGCCAATTCATGGGCTTTTTAAAATATCTATATGCTAAAGGGGATAAAAAGTAAACACCCAAAGCAATAGTTTTGAGATGGTCGTCATATCTGCGCCCGTTAGGATGACGACAACTATTCTTTAAGCTGTTTGCAATAATTCTTTTTAATTGTGGGGGCAGATTTCCACAAAGCTCTTCTATTCGTTGCTCATCAGTTTTAGTACTAATGGCAACTTCACGATTGTTTGACATTTCCACCGAAACCTCGTGTTCCATTTTTAGTTTATCAAAAGCAAAATCCCGTGTTTGCAATTGTTGCTTTGTAATAAGCAATTCCGTGTTTTTGATATCAAATTTTTTTTCCAATATTTTGTTTTATTGTGCGAAGATTGCAATTGTCTTTTTAAATTTTGAATTTCGTCGCGTAATTTAATTTTTCGGGGTGTACTTTCGCTTAAACTATTTTCAGTTTGAACATGTCAGCCATTTTGGAATTTTCATTACACTCGACCGGCATTTCTTCAGGAAATTGAAGGCTGCCCAATGCCGATCGATTTAATGAAAATGGTTCTACTGAATTTAAATGGAAAAGAGGTTTACGGACGGTGGATGAATTAACAGTGGGTGGTCTAGATTCAATAACTGTAGAGCTAAACTGAGGAACAAAATCTATATCACTACCATTAATTTCTACTCCCGCCGAATCTCTTTCTGCTATAAGCACAGGTAACTCTACGTTAAAATTAATGTTGCAGTCTGGAACTGCATTGCGGTAAAGACGATTACCACGCCTCATCTTTGTGGAGAAATGTCCACAACAGACAAACAGCTGCACAGGCCCGGCTCCTATGGGCTCCTTCAAACCTAGAAGTGTGAGCCATTGCTTTCTTCTATATGTTGAAAAAAGAGAGAAGATATTCGAAAATATATTTTAGAAAAGAAAATAGTTTTAAACTTACTCTTAAAATTATTTTCTTAAATTTGCGTAATAAATATCGAGTAACACCGAAATCGAATATTATTTAAACCTAAATGAAAAAATTACACCTAAAAAACGGAATGAAAAAACGGTAAAAACTTAAGTACTAGAAATGGGCACTTCGAGTATTTAAAAAAAAAAGTTAGAAAAGTTCAATTTCGGACTTAGAAACACCCCGAGCAACGCCGGGTATTCCAGCTAGCATTTTTCTTTAAAAATTCGTCGGTGCTCCTCCCTACTCTAATTGATTTAAAAAAAAAATCATCAAAATCTGTTGAGAAACACAGGAGAAAATGGTACTGAACTGTCGAAATTTATAAAATCGAATATTATTTAAACTTATTTAAAAAAAAAACGGAATGGAAAAAACGATATGTTGGCAATCCTGGAGTTATTAATTAAATACAGTTAAGCAAATAAAGTTAATAAAACATTTATTCCAACACAAAAACCTTTTTTCGAAAAATGGTCCAAATTGAGAATTTTTAATCGTCTTATAAAAAGTATAATTCCGAAAATTAGCACAAAAAGGAAACAAATCTATCACAAAATTTTACTAATACAATATTAGTTTATAATACAAGGTAAAACAGTTTCTTGCAGGTTATTAAAATCAAAATTAAAATTTGCTATCAAATATTATTTTTTTTTAATAACTTCACCTGTTGAAGCTGGACTCACAACTTTTAGAGGACATTCCACATAAACGGGGGTTCCAAAATAAGTTGGTGTTTAAATTTGGTTTCTTTTTGGCTATCTTACGCTTTTATTGATCCTCATCTTGGATCCCCCACAAGTATTTGGACCTGTGTGAACTTAGTTCGAGTTATCGTTAAAGGCCAAAATATTTCTGTTCCCGAAAACGATTTGGACAATTTAAATTATATTAAAAAAAAACATTTAAGAATTCTTAAAACTTAAACTGTTTCCTTACAGTTTCGAAAAAACATTCAATTCCCAATAACAATTACTTCCTATATATTTTTTTTAATAACATTTTTTAACAGAGGAATCGTCATATTTAAAGTCATATTTAAATTTTAGATAATTTTTCAAAACTTCTGAAAATTAAAAAATGTAATTGTTTATTTTTGTTATGAAAATTTTGTAATCCTCCATAGAATTGGACTGTACAAGATGTTTTAAAAAAATGTTTTTTATATATTTAGATTTTAAGTGATTTTCCAAAACCTGTTGTTTGAAAAAGACTTCGCTCAGGACTGAATTTTTGTGCCAAGTTGGAGATTTTAAATTTCTTAGCCAAGAAAATTATTGGTATATTTGAATGTCTTATATACCAAGTGCTAAAGCTCGTAGTTCATGGATTTTTTTGCATTATACAGCTTTTAAGAATTAAAAAAAAATCCATTCATCCGAATGCTTACTCAAAGCTTTTGGGTCCAATAAGCTTAAATTTTGCATAAAAAATGTCAACCTATTTTTCTTCAATTTATGAAATTATATTCGTTCAAGGTATAATTTGAAATATATATTTTCCGGATATAAGCAGCTTTTCGAGCATCAAAATCCACACTTGCAAATGGTTCTTGCAGTTTAATTCCAATATAATTATTATGTCTTTTATAAGCAAAGTTAATCGTTCATTTGGCAAAAAAAATTTTACATCTTTGAAAATGTTGAAACTGAAATTAATATCATTATCTCAGTTTATCTTAAAAAACAAAAATTACATTTTGAATTTAATAGTCGCATTTGTATTATTTTTTTCATACTTTCTGGATCCTAAGGGGGATGGTTTGAACACCTAAAATCCCCCTTGTCTACGGGCCTGAACTTAATACTCAATTATTCATTCTTAGTCCAATATTATGAATTACAACTCAACTAAGTTGACTAGATTTAACTACATTTTTTTCGTATTACGTTTTACATACATTTAAGTTAACGATGTAGTTTACCTTAATTTTCAAACTACATAGTTTAACTGAAATGTATGTAATATTTTATACGAAACAAATTTAGTTAAATCTAATTAACTTAGTTGAATTGTAATTCATAATAGAGGCCTTAATGCAGTCACGAGAAGTTTGTGGACAAAAATTCAGAGCTCTTAATAGGCTTGAATATTCAAGTAGAAATGGATATTTAAGAAATGATATTAATCGGAGTTGTTGTAGAAGCCAATAGCTCTTGGAATCAGAATTGAAACCGACAAATATTTTGCTTAGGTGACATCGGAAAACATAGGTTTCCGTGACATCTAAAAGAGACACCGAATCCGATTCGAATATAATACCGCCAACTTAGATTCCATGACATCTAAGCGAAATACTTGTAGGTTTCTCTCTTGAGAAACAAAGAGCTCTTGGTTTCTACAACAACCCCGAATATTAACACACAAATTCTTGCACATATTCCATACCAAGTCAGCAGCAAAACCCACACCTATTAAGTAGCGCAGCTTCTCTTTGGGCAGCAGATAGGTGCAGGTGTCCACTGTGCCCCAGAATTGTTGTTGGCTCCACCGCCACTAAAACCGCACACAGCCCAAAGCAACGCTTATAATAAATATATTAATTCACTAAAATTTTTAATCCATTTGGAATCCTGAAGAAAGTTCCGTCCACTGGTTTTTGGCATCCAGCCACGCATTTCCTCCACTCTTTTCTTTTGGGAGTATCCATGAATTTGAAGACAACTAAAAAAGAAAAGAAGTATTAATAATATTGAATATAATTACAACAGTTTTAAGAAAAACTTTTATAAACTTATCTTGTTCAGAAAAACCAGAAAAATTTCTGATTAGATTCTTGGAAACGCAATTGTAGCTGTGGTGACAATTGAAGCAATTGAGAGCAATTTTGGTGAATTTACAAATACGCCACCTTTTGCTACAAATTTCATACGAAAGAATCTCAATTTGGCTGTGGTGAGTGCAACCGCAAATCAGCTGACAGCCCAGCCCAGATGATTTCCAGTTGCGGTTTGTGATAGTATTGAGCAGAGGTTTGAGCCTTTTGTGTTAGTATTGAGCTCAATTTGACACAAAACAGTACATAAGGCTATCCTTTTCGCACAGTCCAAAATCGAAGTTACCTATCTCTTTATCTCTGGTACAAACAGATACTGATTATCTGCTAGCGTCGCAGAACTTCGGTAGCTTTGCACACACGACTTGTATGTGAAAGCCGAGTAGCTCCGTGATGGTCTGATTAAACAAACTTGACGTAACATAGGTTAACATGACGCAACGTAGTATGACTTTTTGGTGATTATGCCATCAACGTAGCAACCACAGCAAGTGCCAAATAGATTACTAGATCAATTAGTTTTTCATCGTCTACCCTTCTGAAACATGTTTCAATTATTAATAAAAAATCAATTTAAATTAAAATACTTAGATTCCACTTGGATAAATTAACGCAAACAAAGAAATATTACTCAAAAATCAAAGTGTGATGCTAACAACCTTACAAAAAGCTCATTGTATTCTGAAATGTCAGTCGACGTAACACAGAAAATCTAAATTCAACAGACTTCTACGTTGCGTTACGTTTCGGCTAGTTATATGTAGGTATCATACACAGGCGGACATGTTTCCGAACTAGGTTGGTTTACTAAAATGTTTGCCTGTTTGTGGTGTTGTTGGTGGACCAATTTGAAGGTTCGTCAGTTTGCGAAGACAAAATCAAAAATTTTTGATTTCACGCAGACAACCCACAAGTCTTGCTGTAAGTAGCGCTGTTCACGTACCAACTTACTGTTTTGGTTTTTGGGTCGTTTAAATGAATTTTTTGCGCACATTTTTAGAGAAATTAAGACAAATTTTAAAAAAATGTTCGGAAGTGTGTGTGGCAAAAACCATACACGGTACCCGTACAAGTCTTAGGATATGTACGCCTGTGTATGGGCCCTATTAGATACACGAAAAACGCGTTCGGTAGATTTGTATGTGACAAAAGCAACGGCTGTGTTGCGTTGATCTATGTTGGGCAAATTACGCCATAAGGGCAAAACACATTGCAGGCATCGCGCATCAAGCATCGCCGCAAGCCTTTCACGGTTCTGCGTCACACACTTTTAAAATGCATTAAAAGCATGCATCATGCCTTAAGCAACCGTATAAACGCAAAGCCATTCTATTGTATGTAATATGTATGTAACATATAATGTTATGTTTATGTATGAATTCATAAATAAATATGTATTTATTTATAATAATATAATAATAAATAAATGTTAAAATAACAATATTTAAATAGTTCTTTCTATTTTAGTATTAAACTTTATTGATTGAAAAAAAAAACAATTTTTAATTTTTTTAACGTAACACATAGTGTTCATGAAGCATTGAAAAATGTATAGTATATATATAATAAAAATGAGCTAAATTAGATGATTTGCATTTAAATTCATTGATATAGCTTTATATGAGATAATATGAGATCAAATAAATTAAATAAGCTTTTCACAACTATTAATGCTTTTGTCAGTATATAATTTGTGTAATATGTTTAGCAACCGCAAATTGAACAAAAATAAATTTTGTTCATAAAGCTTTTCCTTAACAAGACTTGAACACGAGCTTATTAACTCAATTTTTATTTGGTCTTGAACCTCTTCAGTAGCTTTTAAAAGAAAGGGGTCGATATTTTAAAAAAGCGTCGTTCCTGTATACATTACTACATTTAGCCTGCACAAATGAATTCATAGTTGTGCATAGATTATCAAAAGTTTCGTTGCCTGTCTTTTGCGTTTTGGTGGGGCAGAAGAAGGTTCCTTTTGCTCATTGCAACTGAAATGCTCCTCAGAGGTGTCTTGAAATGAATCATCAAGAACTTCTACCGTCTCATAGACATCATCTAGCTGGATGCTTGATATTGTTCTGCAAAAAAACCATTTAATATTAAATACTTAGTGTTATATATGAAAAACTTACGTTCTTGGTGCAACATGCGCCCGCATGAACTCCGTGCAAGCCATGTACTTCCAATTGGAGTTCAACTCCACCGCAGCACTCCCTGAAGGCGAAATATCCTTATTTACTACTTTAACGAAGCGCTCCCGAAGAGTCTTCCACCGTCTTTGGCACTATTCAACTGAAATACTTTAAACAAGTTAGCTCATATTCGCGGACAGCAAACCAGAAACTTGCCTGAATACTTGGTAGCTCCTGCAACTACAGCCCAAGCTTTTCCCAGCTGCAGTTTGTTTTTAAATCCCCAGTTCTTCTTGTCGAATATTCATGGGAATTTATTTATCTCATTTATGCGCAGCTATTCGAATTCGGACATATTTTAAATTTTAATTGTAATATTTTTTAAAAAACCATTTCACAATCAGCTGTTTCCTAGCTGTCAATGTCTCAAAGCTTGAAAAAAGTTGAAAATTTGCCTACTTCAGGCATCAAGCATGCGATGCCTACATGCCTGGAAGTATAATGTGTGTTGCCCCGTAAGCATTCGTGTATTCAACTGAAATGTCAAAGCCTTGCGGCGATGCTTGATGCGCGATGCGTGCAATGTGTTTTGCCCTTGTGCATTATTGATTTAGTTTTACCATAGTAACTTATGTTTCTGTTTTTAATTGTCTGTTTTTCTCCTATCTAACAATTTAAAGTTTATTCAAATTTAAAATTCAAAGTAGCTTGGTTATTTTTCATTATAAGCATTTGGGCTATTCACAGTTTAAGTACGCAGGCCCATGATACAATCATTTACAAGGTAGCCTTGACAACCACATTTTTTCTCACGAGCGGCGATCGGGAGTTGTCAAATCAATACAAAGTTTAACTTTTAATCTGTTCTGCTGCTTATTCGTCTTCTCTTTTTCAATGTATTTTTGACAACTCCAAATCGCCAACAGAACTATCACTCCTACCTTGTAAATCATTATACCATGCGCAGGCCTGTTTAGTTTACGATTTGTTATTTTTACGCAAACTTACGTAAGCGTATTTTTCTTTGTTGTTGTTTTGCATGTAAACGCAAATACGCAAACACGCGTAAATAAAAGTAGCCCTTGGACGTGTTCTTTGTGTCTCGTATTTTTATGCCCTATCTATAGCATATATAACAGGGTTGCAAAATCATTGGATATGGCAAACACATACTGAGGTGCTCACAGTTGCAAAAATAGCAAATGCTATAAATACGTATAAACTGTGAATAGCGCAATTATCATTTTTATATAAGCTATGTGTTGCTTACGCTTATTAAAGTTAGCGCTAGTTATAAGGGAAGTCTTGTTAGCGCTTAGAGTCAAATAAACAAAATTACAAATTACAAAAAGGCATTTTTGTCGATAACTTAATGAAATTAAAAATTAATTTATTAAAAATTAATAAATGTGGCACAAGAACCTAATGTAAAGTATCGATCCACAGAATCCATACCCATTACACCATTCATTTTTTTTAGTAGAAAAAAAAAGGAAAAGCACGAGATTAACACAAAGTGTACAACACAGTACAACATTTTTCAGCTCATTGATTTGGGACTCAATTCTGAGAACTGCACGTGAAAGTAGCCCCAAAAAGAAGAAGTTCTGCATCATTCGTTTTGTCAAGTTACTTGCCATAATAAATTAATATCGATTTGAAGTTAATAAGTATCGTATAGGGGAATTTGTCACGTTTTAGTCTCTTTTGTTTGACATAACTCGAGAACCACTAGTCCGATTGAGCTGAAACAAATTTAAAAAAATTAAAAATTACAATTCCTTTAATCTGTTTATATAACGTTTCCCTACATAAGCAACAGTTTCGCAGTTATAAATAAATGTATGGAGAAAAAAATATTTTTTGCCTGAAAATTAAAAATGTCTTTTTTTTAAATTCATAAAAAATCCAAAACGGAAAAAAGTGTCAAGTCCTCGAGTTATGTCAAGCAAAAGAGCCTAAAACGTGACAAACTCCCCTATACGATACTTACTAACTTGAAATCGATATTAAATTATTATGGCATGTAACTTGACAAAACGAATGATGCAGAACTTCTTCTTTTCGGGGCTACTTTCACGTGCAGTTCTCAAAATTGGGTCCCAAAATCATGTGTTGTACTGTGCTATCTGGAATAACCAATTTGAATTGATATATCCATTTAAAAAGAGTTAAAACAGTTAGTCTGCTTAGTGCAACAAATAAAGAGAAAAAAGCTTACACTGCAATGAGAGCCAGAGACAGAGGTTATACGCATGGTAGAATAAGAGAAGGTATATGCATTTCAGAGAGGCAGACTGCCATAACTGTCAAAACAAATTTGTCAGCTCATAGAAAATCTGAAAGCGATGAGAAAGATTTGATTGGAAAAACATAAACAAGAAAGTGATTTATATTGGTTTTGACAATTTTGGCTATGAGAAAGAGAGCACAGTGCGAAATGCATCTACCTTCTTTTATTCTACCATGGTTATACGCTTTTTGCTCAATCCAAAACATGTAGGCATAAGCATGGGAGAATTATAAGGTAGGGCCTACTCGGAGAGGAATGAAGTAGAAAGCAGAATAAAGCGGGCTAGATGTCAAAATCAGCTGATCATCGTGAATTTCTTTATGCTCACGTTTCGCAGTTGTTTTTAGGTTAAAACTGTTACAGGTTTTTTTTTTAAATTTTAAGATTTCTTTTACATTTTATAGTGTTATTACACTTTTTTATAATATTTTCACTCAAATTATCACAAATTTAATACCCGCGATCGCACCGTTTGCAACTTGGAAACATAAAATATTTTCTTTATTTGCAATTTCTACGAAATTCGTCGTTTTGACAAATAACCAACCTTTTCATTATCCACTCTTCGTTGACGCGTGAGGACACTAAGCGAATCTGCACTACCTTATAATTCTGCCATGGGCATAAGCATGGTATTAGAACCCAGGTAGACACATTAAAGTTGAGTTCCGAGAAATTGATGTCCATGTTCTGTCTAACTCGGAGTTCATATTGCCACCTGTTGAGTTTTGTAAAATTTTGTGGGACAAAATAGTCTGTTGCGATTTTTTGTCGGGTAAAAATAAAAATAATATGTAAAAATGCTTGAGCTTTTGTTTACGTTAATAATAAAAAACAAAATAATATGTATAAATGACTTGAGCTTCTGTTTATCAGGCATGTTCTGAAATCCAATTCACATCGAAATCTTATTTACTTCTAATAGCATTTCATTGAAATTAAATTCGATTCCGAGGTGAATCGGATTTCAGAACATCCCTGTATGCTTACTAATTTGCTTTCGAAGACTGTTTTGAGAAATCCTACAAGCCTCAGTAAAGACTGGTTTTTTTTTAAGACATATGGTAGGACTGTATTTTGGCATTATATGGATAAGAATTTTTGCTGTCATTCTAATGTGTCTACCTGGATTCTTATACCATGGGCATAAGTTAAGTTCTACTCGTTGTTGTATTTATAGCAATAATATCAAGTTCTTGCTGGTTCAATTACTGGCTAACGTTTCTGAACGAGTTTTAGAAGAGAATCGGGAAGGTGTTTTGATAGCAACATTAGAGAGCCGTAAGAAATTACCCAAACTTGAAAGCAAAAAAGACTTTTCCTTCTAAACAAAAGCACTCCTCTTGTTGACACTGTTCACTTCTTCTTATAATAAATTTCAGTTTTATGCAGCCATACTATTTTGAATTATTTTTTTCTGTTTTTTATTACACATAATTAACATATGTTTTTCTCTACAGAAAAACTAACTTGTATTTCTGCAGAAAGGAATAAAGTGCAATAAGAAAAAAAAAATTATGCTTAGTTCATTTAGCGAGTAAACAAAGAAAAATTCAATTTTTTTGTCTAAAATTCAATTAAATCGACATAGGTCGTGTATGTGTACCTACCAGAGAACTGCAATCAATACTTAAAAAAAGTAGTACACGAGTACTATTCGTTCACAGCTCAGTGATTCGAATCAAAAATTTGCAATGAATCACGTTATTGAATAATGAGCCACTTACTCAAAACTGAGTATGAATGAGTATAAGTAGTTTCCAAAGCAGTATCCGGATGTAATTGATTTAAAACAAAGTGATTCAAATTTTTGATTCAATAGCCACTTACTCAAAAATGAGTAGTATTCATATTTAATCAATTTTGTAGGTCTTAGCTTATTTTTTTTACATTTTCACACATAAAATATGGATAGTCAATAGATTTATACGGTTACGAATAAGTTCTACATTCTTATAGCTCAACGAGTAAAAGTCAGTGCCAAAAGTTTTTTTTTACATATTGTTTGCTCCAGCACCGAATTCATGAAAATAAAAAAATGTTATGTGGCAATACTATAAACCACATTGAATTTTAAAATTCTGACATCAGATCCGAAGTCAGCGAACCTTTTAACACTGTTAAACGACGTTTAAAACTTTTAAAAATACATTTTAGTAGGTGGCAAAATTGTTATAAAACAAATTACACAGTTTTGAAATTCCGGCAACGGATTTGGATTCAGTGACCTATTTTTACCTAGTGCTTGCTTCAGCACCGATTTTGTGAAAATAAAAACATTTTAGGTGGCAACTCTATTCCCATCTTGAATTGTAAAATTGTGACATCAGATTTGAAGTCAGAGGCCCCTTAACACTGTTAGGGCCGTTTTCTCAATGTTCGGTTAGTCTAGCTCTTAACCGGGAGATAGCTAACCATACGATAGCGAAAAAAACAGTTTCGTTTTCACCAAGTGATGATTAAGTTACCTCCGGTTAAATCTTTAATTGTGAATTTTCCAATTTTGAATACATAAAAACTGCATATCAGCTGTAATTTTTTTGTTTATTATTTTGTAATTATTTTATTTTGTGCCGCAAAAAAAAAAGTGAAAAAACGCAACAGACTATATGAATAAATGAGTATGTCCATCCTCTATTCTGATTGACAATGAAATTATAGAGAAACGCAATTCTTTCCATTTTTGTGTAAAATAAATTTGAACACAAACAATAAAAAAAATTGCCTACTCAACTGCTCTGCCGATTAGCAGCTAACCGGAACCACAACTTGCCGTTAACTTAACCGGCACTAAGCCGACAGATAGGTACTGACCGAACATTGAGAAAACGATTTTTTGCTATCCGCTGGTTAAAGTTCCGGTTAGTGCTTAACCAGACATTGAGAAAAAGGCACTTAAACGATGTTGAAAAATCTTAAAAACACATTTTAGTAGGTGGCAGCAGTTATAAAAAAATTACACCATTTTGAAACTCTGGCAAGGAATTTGGATTCAGCGACTCATTTTTACCTAGTGCTTGCTCCAGCACCGAATTCGTGAAATTAAAAACATTTTGGGTGGCAAGACTATTAACCATATTGAATTTTATAATTCTGACATCAGATTCGAAGACAGAGCCCCCTTAACACTGTTAACGCTGCAGCCACACGTGATAGTACTAGCAGGCCAGCAAATAATATGCATTACGCTGCAGCCACACGTGATAGTACTGTCATTCCAATAAAAAATATGCATTTACTTCGAAAATATTCCGAAATAATCAACAAATTACGCTGCGGCCACACGTGGTAGTAAATGTTCATTTGCAAAATTCCGTCAAAGGCAAAGGTTCGACCACTTTATTATTTCGCTTTTTTTTTTGACGCTTTATATGCCAACACAGCACGAAACTTAAATGGGATAAAAATGGGGAACTAATTATTTTGTGAAATATGTTTATCAATATTTTCCAAAATGAAATGCAACTTATTCATATGATATTTTATGTGTCAAATAAGGGCAATTAAAATAAATGCATACATTTTACTACAATACATGAAAGAAAAGTGCATATTTAAAGTTCGAATATTTTAGGGAAAAAATACAACACTGTTTCCTTACTTCGATTCGCACTGGCTGTGGTTGTCAAAATTCACTGTCTCAGTAACCCCTTACCCCCTAGCCACACGTGCCAGTTCGAAGACAGTAACAGTTCGAAAAACTCAATACACTCTCACTTTTCACTAATACACTCACACCTTGACATCACTGGCAGTCCACTGGCAACAACTTTTACTGAGACAGTGAATTTTGACAACCGCAGCCAGTGCGAAATCGGAGTAAGAAAACAGTGTTGTATTTCCTCCCTAAAATATTCGAACTTTAAATATGCACTTTCTTTTATGTCTTGTAGTGAAATATATGCAATTATTTTAATTTTCCTTTTTTGACACATAAAATATAATATGAATAAGTTGCATTTCATTTTGAAAAATATTGATAAACACATTTTTCAACATAATTAGATCCCCATTTTTATCCCGTTTAAGTTTGGTGCTGTGTTGGCATATAAAGCATCACTGAATAAAAACAAACGGAATAAAAAAGTGGGCGAACCTTTGGCTTTGACGACATTTTTCAAATGAACATTTACTATCACGTGTGGCCGCAGCGAAATTTGTTGATAATTTCGGAATATTTTCGAAGCAAATACATATTCTTTATTGGCATGCCAGTACTATCATGTGTGGCTGCAGCGTTACCCTGTAGGAAAATCAACTAATTTAAAAGTAGTTGATAAAGTAGTTTTTTGTCAACCACAACTACTTGAAATTCTGACTTTTTCCATAGAACGAACTAACTTATTTTCTATGGTGATGTCCGCTAAATAAGTCAATTGACTTTCGTCTGCATATATTTTCAACTACTTGTTAAATTAGTTACATTTAAATTATTTTTTAATTGCTTTTAAATAACCAATTGAAAACTATTACTGATGGCCTAAAGTTAATAATATTTGATGAAATAACATGGTTAAATATATATAAACTTGTAATCTAATAAAAATTTGCAATTAAAACATGTCAACATCAGAGTAGTTGCCGCCTTAATATAATTAAAAGTAGTTCATATACTGGTTTATTTTAAACTAGTTTTTTAATTAGTTGTTTTTAAAAACAAGTTAGTTTGTTCCTATAGGGTAGCCACACGTGCCAGTTCGAAGACAGTAATAGTTCGAAAAACTCAATACACTCTCACTTTTTACTAATACACTCACACCTTGACATCACTGGCAGTCCACTGGCAACAACTTTTACTGAGACAGTGAATATTGATAACCGCAGCCAGTGCAAAATCGAAGTAAGGAAACAGTGTTGTTTTTCCTCCCTAAAAAAATTCGAACTTTAAATATGCACTTTTCTTTCATGTCTTGTAGTGAAATATATGCAATTTTTTTAATTGCCCTTATTTGACACATAAAATATCATATGAATAAGTTGCATTTCGTATGGGAATATATTGATAAACAGATTCTACAAAATAATTAGTTCCCCATTTTTATCCCATTTAAGTTTCGTGCTGTGTTGGCATATATAGCATCACTGAACAAAAGCAACCGAAATAATAAAGTGATCGAGCCCATGGCAGAATTATAAGGTATGGTCGACTCGGAGAGGAGTAGAAAGCAGAATAAAGCGAGATTGGTGTCAAAATCAGCTGTTCATCGCAAAATTCTTTATGCTCACGTTTCGCAGTTGTTTTTAGGTTAAAACTGTTACAGGTTTTTTTTTGCAATTTTAAGACTTCTCTCACATTTTATAGTTTTTATTACACTTTTTTTATAATATTTTCACTCAAATTTGCACAAATTTAACACCAGCGACCGAACTGTTTGCAACTTGGAAATATAAAATATTTTCTTCATTTGCAATTTCTACGAAATTCGTCGTTTTGACACATATGTGGCTTCTCATTATCCACTCTTCGTTGACGCTTGAGAGCACTCAGCGAAGCGGCCCTACCTTATCATTTTATCATAGCCGAACCTTTGCCTTTGACGACATTTTGCAAATGAACATTTACTCTCACGTGTGGCCGCAGCGTAGATTTGTAGATTACTTCGAAACATTTTCCTAGTTAATACATATTCTTTGCTGGCCTGCCAGTACTATCACGTGTGGCTGCAGCGTAAAAGTTGTTGCCAGTGGACTGCCAGTGATGTCAAGGTGTGTGTGTGTATTAGTGAAAAGTGAAAGTGTATTGAGTTTTTCGAACTGTTACTCTCTTCGAACTGGCACGTGTGGCTAGGGGGTAAACGATGTTTAAAACTCTTAAAAATACATTTTAGTAGGTGGCAGCAAAAAAATTACAGAATTTTGAAATTCTGGTATCGGATTTGAATACAGCGACAATAGTGAGCAAAAGCGAAGTATATTATAATAACGGAACATTGCTTATTGCTAAATATCACTTTTAATGTTGTTCCATATTTATAACGCCACTTGCAATAACGTGTATTCAGTTTTCAAAACCTTAACCATAGAAAAAAAATTTAGACCGGATGCCTCGTGGAACCCAACTTACTCGTGAAGACAACTTACAACTTACTAGTGTATGGCCGCCAAGCACGGTAGAAGTGAAACTTTTACCCGAAAAAGACATTTCTGGGAAGATTGCTAATTTATTTTATTAAGATTCCCTCCTTCAGTGCAACCAAATGGTTAAAAAGCAGTCTGCCTTCATACCAGTAGTAGTTCGAGAACTGTCATATTTCATAAAGCCAACTAGTATATTCAACATAGTGGTATCATAGGAAATATCAATTGTCCCTTTTGTTTATGAACAGTTACTGAAAAGATCAGTATTCACGTACAGTATTAGATCACAGTTTTTTTTTACTTTCGTGACACAGTTGGTTATCAAGAGGATTTTTTCATTTTAATTCGATGACTTAAGTCATCCCGGGCTCGATCCTCATAGCACAGACGACAGATCTTGCTGTTCTATTTTTCTGTTACTTATATTTTTATTTATAAATATTAAACAGAAAAAATTTGTAGAAAAACCTGTGTCGGGAAAAATGCACTTTTCCCTTTCCGTTCTCTAATCGAACCGCGAACAATTCGACTGCAAGGTGAAGGTGCTACCATCTCACCATTGCTTCCCTTGCATCAAAGCGAACAAAATACGAACAAACCTGAAAGCAAGCATAGTATAGATCTCCCAATTTATTCCATAGGATTGATGCCAAAAAGAATTTATTGCTTATCCAAAATAATCATCAATCGATTATATAATTTGTGCTTTATTTATATAATTTAATTTCAACTGCAGTTAGGACCACTAAATCTTTGCTTCGTGGTCAGAAGCTCTGACCTTATAGCATGTTCTCACGGCAGTCTGAATTAAGTAATTCGGCCTATGAATTACGATTGTGAATTACCCTGTTCTCACGAAGCAATCGTAATTCGGTTTGAGATCTGTTGTTTGTGTATTTTACTTTAATTTTATTTGATTTGTTATGGAGAACGAAAATGAGGAAAACTGTGCAAAATAAATATTTGTTTATTATATTATTTATTTTTTTAAGCCATAATACTCACTTTGTCTGCTGACTTTGAGAATTTGACTATTTGGTTTGTCTTGTTTTTATTTCTTTAAGAGTTTTGCTTGTGGTTTTCAAATAATTTTCGATAAAAATTAGAGATGAAACCGATTCCTACGTAATTCGGATGTTAATTCAAATTGAATTACCTTCAAATGAGGTAATTCGCTTCTCAAATTTTGTATGGCGAATTACTTAATTCGGAACATAATTCAGCCTAGAATTACGAATGAGAGCCGAATTACGTTGTTCAGGGTGCCGTGGGAACATGCTATTATGCTACCGCGCATACTGGTTTGGGTTTATTTTACCCAAGGTATATTTAACAAGGTAGTGTCGTCTCGGAGCGGTGGGTACCGCAGCTGTCAAACACATAGAATATCATAATCTGCAAATTTTGTTATTTGTTTTGCTTTTATTCGTAAAAACCTGGTTTTGGCAAGTGCGGTACCCAGCACAAGAGAGAATTTTAACTACTAACACTACCTTAATTACATGCAATAACAATAGAGTTTAGCTACTACAGCTATATCGCACTTCCTCAGCATTAACCCATCTAAAGCCACTACCCAGTAATCATTGAAAATATCAATGTTATGGATACCCGTGACCACAAACAAGTTAATGTGGGAAAAATTTACCCACCAATAAATGGGTTGGGCTCAGGGACAACACAAGACGTAACAACTAACCATGCGTATACATAGATCTATTTACACAACTAATTTTAACCTACCTTGTCTTATTCTACCATGATTTTACCGTGCCTACACAGTTAAAATGTTGATACACAATTAAAAATGTTGACACTTCGATATCGGAAATTTAAAAATTTACGAATACTTCGCGATGATAGAAATCGAATTCAATATCGATTACGATTCGAAAAAGATACGTATATATCGTATATATTCATAATCTGTATTAGTTGTCAAATAATTGTCAGCTACAAGGAAATCGTTTGACGTTTCCTTTGAAAGCGGGGAAAAGAATAAACAAGCGCGGTTTTTGGTTGTGAAAGTTAAAAAAGAATAGAAAAGAATAAAAAAAAACGCGGTTTTGGCTATGAAATTAAAAAGTATAGTTTTACGCATGAAACAATTATAAGGTAGGGTTAGGAGATTCACCACACCGACCTTGAATGTAAAAATGCATTTTAGCATTGCCACTTTCCGTATTATCGATAAATGTGGGACAAATAATAAGAAGGGAATTTTTTGTAGGTTAAATAGGATAATTTAGGACAAATGTATTTAAAATAAAATAAATTGCTGTTTAAAGCTATGTTTTCAGAAAATTATTATTGCCCATTGGTTTTTGTTTAGCTTTTTGTGCTCTTAAATTTTTTTTATTCAACTTTTATTCTCATGTCTACTGTAAATGTAATACTGTTGAACATAAATCAAAAATTTGTTTTTAAAAAATGGCAAATTGGTTTTATTTAATCTTTTTAGTCTTTTTATTTAATATGTTGGAAATTAAAAAAACTTAAGTTTGCTTTGTTTCCTTTATATGACAGAAGTAGAACTTTTTTTGACATTATTATAAATTTTTAAATTAACTTTAAATATGTACCTACTTAATATATTCACAAATCACAATAACTGAAATGGACTACTATATCAGAGAACTAATTCATAGTGACTATGGTCTAATGGCGAATGGAAAAAAAATCGAAACTTTTATAAGAATTAAATAAAGAACTTCCCGTATTCGAGTGTCTTTATGTTATAACTTCACTTTCGAAGCAAACTATCAATACTAAAGTTTGTAGTACGTTAAAAAAAATCAAGGGAATTGTCTGAAAAATAGGAAAAAATATGGAATTTTATCAAAATTATCGTCTGTCGGACACCATACCAATTTTCGACAAATTGTCGAACATCGAAGTTTACGAAGTTATAACATGTCGCCCCAGCTAATTCATCAAAAATACATAGTGGCACCCGGAGAATGTTGGCCAGCGAGAGAATCAAGAAATTTGAGTTTTACTTGTTTGTGCTGCTGGTGGTTTCAATCGGAGAACGTTGGCCAACGAAAGAAGCAGGAAATTTGCGCTGCACTGATTTATGCTGCTGGTGGTGGCATTCGGAGAACGTTGGCTAGCGAAAGAATCAAAAAATTTGAGTTTTACTTGTTTGTGCTGCTGGTGGTGGCAATCGGAGAACGTTGGCTAGTGAAAGAAGCAGAAAATTTGAGCTGCACTGATTTGTGCTGGTGGTGATGGCACTTGCAGGACATTGGACAGAGAAAAAAGCAAGAAATTTGCGACTTAAAAAATATTTTAAGAAAAAATTAACTTATGCACAGGGTGATCGTTGGCCAACGAATAAAATTAAATTTTGTGCGGAAAACTTAACTTTCAACTTTCACACTGCGTTTCGGTTTCGAAGTGTCAAATCGTTGTCAGCTCAATTGTCTGCCTGACAATTGAGCTGCCGACTGAGAAAATGTGAGTGTGTTAGTTAAAAATGTATGAGTGGATTGGGATTGTTAAGGCAAATTGTCTGGTATAGACGGTGCCTAATGTTTCGAAAAATTATTCGTTTACAATTCCAAAGAGATTAATTCTACAATACTTTCATATCACTTTAATGGCTTTAAAAATTACAATAAATCCAATAAAAAAAAAATGCGAAGATAATTATATTTTCTACTTTTTTAAGTGTTAGGTGGATACTTCCGGATAACTTTTTTGGCACTTTCAGACTTAGTTTTATTATTACTGTTTCGATAACACTGGTATGAAATAACTTTCGATTTTTGATCGCCAGTTTGGGAAAAATACGAAATTTTTCATTGATAAAAGTTCATTGCAAACTTTCGCTGGGCCTACAAGTGCCTACAAGTATGTTAATGTTCTAAAAAAAAAATCTACGTTCAGTACGAAGACCGTACTGTACTTTCAGAGTATTGATCGAAATACTCAATTCAATCATAAAAGAAAATGAGAAGTACTGATTGTTGATTTAACATAAGTATGAGCTACTAAAATAAATATGTCTACGTGACCCAGTGGTTAGAACAGCCGGCTGTGGATACAAACGTACTGTGTTCAATACTCAGTGGAAGCAAAAATATAAAAAAATTTTAAATAGCAATTTTTTTGTTTTTATACAACTAGTGCGGCGAGTTTTATTCACAGTAGGGCTGATTCATGTGTCTTAATTTTTGCTTAGCTTATTAAATATTTTGCAAAAATATATCAGTTGTTATTTGATTTTATGTAATTTATTTCAAATGGCATACTAAATGTTAGGTCTTTAAAACTAAAAAAACGCTTGGTTTTCAAAGGAATTATGACATAGGAATTAAGTTTTGAATTAAATTCAATTGTTTACAGCAGATCGCATCCAAAATATATATATTTATGTTTTTCAATTATTAAATTGATAACACCAAACTGAGGTACGCCTATTGTACTAATACACAAAGCAAACTTGTTTTTATAAACATAACCATAACTAACTTCATGTAGCACATTAAGTTCTTCAGAAGAACTAAGCTCTATCGGCAGAATAAAGGCAGAACCGAAATAGACGAAACGAGACGATTCCAACTTGCCGAACATCAGACGAGTTGAGACGCTAGCAGTTCGGTTCTTACGGAACAAAACGTATGGACACTGTTGCCAACTTGGTGCTTTTCCACCAGATTTGGTGCATTTTGAAAATTTCGACGCAAGAAAAATGAGGTTTGGTGCCTGGTGTATTTTTTGGTGCTTTTTTATTAATTTCGGTGGCACCAAATGTGCCTTATGCTTGGCTTCCACTGTGTCGTTTTCTGTGGTCACTTGTTGCCAATTTAATTCCAAATGTGGAAAAAAACAACTGAATAATCGAATTGAGCTATACTGAAACTGTGGAATAGTTTTATTTAGATGATAGGTTAGGTTAGGTAGAGGCGGCAGCCGGTGTAAATGGAAAACATACACCAGCTCACTTAGATCAGATAGGTCCATTGTGATACCGCTGCACACAGGCTTTTATTGCTAATGGAACCAACTTGAGCTCCTGATGAACCCTTTTCGACGCCTGACATCAGTCATTGACAGGTCGTCAAGCTCATGAAAGAAGAAAGAGCCTAAATGTTTGTGCCTTCTTCTGGCTAGCGCAGGACAGGAGCACAGAAGATGGGAGATGGTTTCTTCCTCTTCCTCGTCCCTGCAGCTTCTACAGAAGTCATTTGAGATAACTCCTAACCTGTAGGCATGTCTGCCTATTAAGCAGTGCCCTGTGATGACAGCCACTATTGTGGCTAGTAGTCTTGCCAGCGAGAGGAGGGCTCTCGATCGCCCGAGATCCAGTGTCGGCCAGATAAGCCTTGATGCTTTGCATGTCGAGAGCTCAGCCCACCTAGTGTTGGCTTTCGATATGATATTGTTACTGATTAGCAGCTTGAGAGTCGCTAACGGGATACCCGGTGGGTTCACCGTGAAAAGTGGCGCTTGTGTCCCATTTCTAGCTAGCTCATCTGCCTTTTCATTACCTTTTATGCCTTTATGCCCAGGTACCCATATTAGGTTGATGCTGAAATAGTTCGACATTTCCCCTAATGAAGCACGGCATTCTTTGGCTACTTTAGAGTTTGTGGCTACTTGTTCCAACGATTTTATCGCAGCCGGACTATCAGAGAAGATATGAATTTCCCTTTTAGAGACAACGTTTTTTGAAAGCCATGATGCAACCTCCCCTATTGCCATCAATTCGGCTTGAGACACACTACAGTGGTCAGGAAGCCTACGAGCCAGAGATATTCCAAGCTCTTTTGAGTAGACCCCATACCCGACCTTGTCGTTTAATTTTGATCCATCTGTATAGAAATATAGACACCCTCGTTTCCATGGTGCACCATTGACCCAGTATGTTCTAGGCGGAATAAGCGTACCATACCTTCCTTCGAAGGAAAGCGAGGGCTTGCAGTAATCAGTTCTTGATGGAATGAAGTTGAAGTTGTTAAGTATGGATGAGTGACCCGTTTTCATACTCTTCCATACTCCCAGTTCTCTAAGTCTTGTCGCCGAACAGGTTGCTGTCTGTTTGAAAAGCAGGTCCAGTGGTAAAAGGTGAAGTATGGTCTCTAGGGCTGCAGTCGGTGTTGTTCTCAGAGCACCGCTGATGCATATAGATGCCATTCTCTGCACTTTTTTTCATATAAGTGACCTTGTCTATGGATGGCCACCATATTACTACTCCATATAGAAGAATAGGTCTTATGACCCCGGTATACAGGCAGTGAACGATCCGAGGCGAAAACCCCCATCTTGTTCCTATGGCTTTTTTACAAGTATAAAGTGCCACTGTGGCTTTTTTAGTGCGCTCTGCTATGTTTACCTTCCAGCTGAGCTTTCTATCTAGAATGAGTCCCAGGTACTTTGCGTTATTCGCAAGGGACAGAACAGAACTCCATTTAGTATGATTGGCGTTAAGGACGGATTTTTATATTTCCTGGTAAATAGGACTAGCTCTGTTTTAGCCGGATTAACTCCAAGACCACAGGGCTTGGCCTATTGTTCAAGTCTGCAAAGGGCTCTTTGCATAATGTCGCATAGAGTAGTAGGAAACTTGCCTCTGACTGCGATTGCTAGGTCATCGGCGTAGGCTGCCACTACATCTCTCTCCAGAGATAGCAGTACGTCATTTACTACCAAATTCTAGAGGAGTGGAGAGAGAACACCACCTTGAGGCGTACCTCTTGAGACAGATCTAAAGGCGCTGTATGCGCCCAGGTCCGATAGAGTTATTCTACTGTTGAGTAGCTTATCTTTAAGCTCTGTAATGATCTTATTCACGCCCAGTCCGACTAGTGCTCGTCGTATTGCTTGTGGTGTTACGTTAGTAAAAGCTCCTTCTATATCTAAGAAGGAATCCAGAGTAAACTAATTATTTAAGAAGGATTTTTCTATGGTCCCGACCAGCGTATGAAGGGCCGTTTCCACGGATCTTCCTTTGTTGTAGGCATGCTGTGAAGCCGATAGTAGTGCAAAATCAATGTTTCTGCGGAGATACAGATCTAAGAGGCGTTCTAACGTCTTTAATAGAAAAGATGTTAGGCTAATGGACCTAAACTCTTTAGGGGTGGTATGTGATGTCTTCCCTGCCTTGGGTATAAAGACCAACCTTGCCTTTTCCAAGCTGTGGGAATATATGATAGGCTTATACAGCCATTAAAAATTATACGAAGCCAAGGTATTATTGTATGCATAGCCTCTTGTAATTCAATAGGGTAAATGCCGTCAGGTCCCGGTGATTTATAGGGTTTGAAGCTGTTTACCGCCCATTTTAACTTCCTATCAGAGACGATGTCTTCGACCTTATGCTGGGAACAGCTAAGGTGAGGCAGGGGCGCAAACAAGGGCGCGCCGCTACCAGGGAAGTATTTAGATGATAAAAGGTGGTTAAATTTTAAGGGCCGATGTTGAATGTAAACCACACCTAAACGTCAAGTTAACCTCTGCACATCATTTGACATTTCTCAATTTCAGACAAACTCAATTTGAACCATGGAAAGATACACAATTGAGCAACGCGTTAAAGTTATTCAGGCTTACTATGAAAATGGGCGTTGAAATCAAAATGCATACTTCGTGATTTTCTCTATCAATTTAATCGTCCAAATGTGCGTATTTGGGCGAATGATAATCCAAGAGTGATTGTCGAAAAACCAATGCACCCACAAAGAGTGACTGTTTGGTGCGGTTTATGGGCTGGCGGCATCATCGGGCCGTATTTTTTCCAAAATGAGGCTGGTGAGGCTGTTACTGTGAATAGTGTTCGGTATCGTGAGATGATAACTTTTTATGATGATTACTTTTTATGGCCCGAATTGAAAGATATGAATGTGGACGATATTTAGTTTCAACAGGACGGTGCCACTTGCCACACAGCTAACGTAAAAATGGCTTTTTTGCGCGACAAAACCAATGGCCGTGTTATCTCACGTGATGGCAATGTCAAATGTCCGCCAAGATCATGTGATTTGACACCGTTGGACTTCTTTCTTTGGGGTTATTTGAAAGAAAAAGTGTACGTCGATAAGCAAGCAACAATTCAAGAGCTAAAGGATGAGATAATTTGGCACATTAACATCATAAAACCTCACTTATGCCTCAGCGTCATAGAAAATTTGGACTATCGGATGGAGGTGTGCCGCCGAGGTCGCGGCGTCCATTTGGCCAATATTTTGTTAAATACATAATTGAACCATACCAATATTATCATAATAAAAAGAAATGACAATAATTTTTTAAATAATTTGTGTTTTATTCAAAATCAACATCGGCCCTTAAAATTTAACCACCCTTTACTTCAGGTGACTAAGATTTATATCGCCTTAAAATTGACGTAATGAAAACATACACTTAAGTACTTTTTTTTTGTTTTCTAAAAAGCATACATTTTTCGGTATAAATCGAAAATGGTATTTTGATCATCAATTTCAATATTTTTTGCCGCTTAAACTACCTTAGATTACATCAGATTTAAAAAAGTTAAAAAAATTAATTTTATAAATGAAAACTTATAAAAATTTTGTTTTTTAAGGTTTAAGGTTTGCTCAAACTTGTGAAAGAACAAACTTTTAAAAAATTTAAACAGTAACCAATTCAGAATATAATTAAATTTACAAATATACGAAAGCATATGTCATTTTAGACTTAAGGTTTGTTTAATAAGTTTCATTTAAGTTTTTTAAGTGAATCCTTTGAAATTAATTATTTAAAATTTTTTAAAATTTAAATTTTTAATATAATTTGGTATTTGCAACTTTCCACAAACGTATGCAATTTTTTTAATATATTGCTTCGTGTAGAATTGGTGTTGTAACATTTTTGAATGTCTTAAAATCTTGGTGGATTTTAGAATTCAAAAGTTGGCAACACTGCGTATGGACAGGCTGTTTCGTTCAGCATCGTTAAATTATGTTTGTTCATTTTGGGCAATAATATTGAATTGCATTAAAGCGAACATGGGCCTTTAGTCTTCACTAATGCCTATGATGTTATAAATGTTGGTCTAACTATTGAAGCTGAACACCTCTTTTCTAACAGTCCTCACAACACAGCCTTAACTACGGATCTATCCGCTGCCAATATAACATCTATATTATTATTACGCAAGCGCATTTTTTGTGATGACTATCAAATCTAAAGCAGTTGAAAGGTCTTGCTCTCTAGATGTTCAATAAGGTCTTATTTTTTCTTAAATATTGTTTATTTTTAAAAAAAAAGCTGAAGCTTGTTTGTGATGTCTAAAGGTATGTGATAGATTTCTATTCTTACAACAGTTCAATTCAGACTTAACAATTCAACAAATATAGAAAGTTTCTATGAAATCCTTGGTTCGAAGCTAAACATATTTCTTAATATAAAAATAAAATTACCTTTATGCCACATGGGCGTTAAATTGATTTTGTATATAGGCACATGTATATGATTTTCTTAATGCAGATTACGATAGAATTAAAATCGGTCATAATACTTGTAACTGGAGTAATGTATCAGCATTGGATCTAGATAGTGCAGTTTCACTTTTCTATCTCGGTATCCTCACAATTATTGATAGACATGTCCCAAAAATAAAGAAAAAAATAAACTTTCTGAATCATGGCTAGATCAGAATCTCAGAGATCTAAGAAATCAAAGAAATAATTTATACAAAATAATCAAAACCACAAACAATGCAAGTGACGAAGTGAAGACGAGATATGAGGAGTTGGCCAATGTATTCTCTATTAAACCGAAAGAAGCTTATCAATTTTATATCAACCTTATAGGTGAAAAAATTGTTGATGGGCCCAAAAAATTTTTTGACTACACTCTTAAAAGTTTTTGTTGAAATTTACTACAATAGTTGTAGGCAACAGCTTAGCTACTATAACTGTAGTGAATTTACACACATTTATAAAATTCAACATTTGTTGTGTACTATTATTATGTAGTAAAATTCAACAGCTGGTGTTTAATTTTGCTTAAAGTGTATGGTAATATTTAAGCTTTAATACATGCATTGTAGTAAACTCAAACATTAGTTGTTTAATGTTGCTATCAAAATTTTTAGCAAAATTACAACCTTTATATGAATAATATTCAACAACTTTTGTTTACTTTTACTACAATAATGTAGTAATATAAAAATGACTACTACTATTTACTAATATTAAACACGTGTTTGGCAATTAAAACTGAAATAAGCTTCAACTAATTTTATGATTGATTTAACATTTATAAAACACACAAATCTGAATAAAAAAAAGAGAAAAACTTTCAAGTCCGTTGCACCAAAAAGCTATATCAATTTGTCGTTAGAGTTATAGAAATAAAACAAAGCATTTTTAAAATCAATTTTTAAATATTTATTAAGCACTTCTCGCACACATTTCAATATAAATATTAAGTGCATGTACAAGGCAAAAAATATTTTCAATCTTAGCTCGAAATTAAAACACGTTATTTAACACAATTTTTGTAATTAAAGAAGCGGATACCAGACTGAATAATAATCTGCTTTCTTGCTCATAACCAAACTTGAATGAGAATATGATGCAATTATGCAATTAATGTTGAAAATTCAACACTTACATATGTCTATATGCAATGAAATATATGATGAAAAATAGTTTAATATTAATATTGCAGCAAAATTCAACATATGTTGCTTAATTTTAATAAAGTTTGTATATAATTATAAACATTGAAAATTTACAATGAAACTTGCAGTGAAATTACAGTCCAGTTGAATTTTAAACAAAAAAAAAAATAGTACTATAGTTATAGAAAATTTGTAATTATTCTTTAGAGTGTACATTAATGTAATAAAGCCAGACGGATATCCTACGTCCATGTTTAAAGGTAACGTAATTTCTTTAAACATCAAATAGGTGTTCTGTGTACCTACCAACGAAACTCACAATCTCCCTCCCTTTCCAAATACACCACTCATAATTAATCATATTCAACTTACGCAAGAAGAGATATTCAAAGCAATAAAAGAACTTGATCAAAATAAAGGTCCGGGCCCAGTCTTCATACCCCCAAGCGTTTTAGTCCAATGTGTAGACCCACTGATCATCCCTTTATTTATAATCTTTAATAAATCCCTGTGTCAAGGAGCTTTTCCATCGTATTGGAAAACATCACACCTCACAAAAATTTATAAAAAGGGCGACAAAAGGTTTGTTGAAAGTTATAGGGGAATTGCCATACTATCGGCCATTCGAAAAATTTTCGAAAAAATTATATCTAATAAACTAACATCTAGTTATATATATAAAATCATTCGTGCGGGTTGGTGTCTGTTAAGATATCAGGAACGGTAACACCTACGGGCACCCAATTTTTGACATCTGTTATAAAGGTTCATATCTCAAATAAAAAATAAAAAAAAATTGCCACACCCCTATTACCGCCTACAAATCAATAAAAATGCTATAGTTCAGACGAATGTGGTTGTATTGCAATAAAATTTTGTAATTTAGTTCGTATGGTTACTCTCGGCAACTGTACTAAAAATGGGAGGGGACAAACTAGAACTACGCCCACTTTTCAGAAATCATTTTATAATTCCTGAGCTGTATATGTTCTGATAGTTATACTTGGTGTGTAGGTGCTATGTGACCAAGTGGCGGTCACTATATATAAATGTTGCCACGCTTATTTTCCCGCCCATCTGAATATAATCATGTCTATATGTACCTCAACAGCTCCTCCACAGTTTTTCCGACTTCAACCAAATTTTGCACATATATTCTTTGGTATAATGAAATGGGCGGTATAAGACAGGGCCGGGGCACTATTTTTTCAATACATTATATAAACCTCAAATGCTACACCACCCCGGGCGTTGCCGGGTATTTCATCTAGTGTATTATAAATCCTCTTCTCAATGAACAGAAACATGGTTTCCGTAAAGGTCGATGAACCACCATAAGTCTTATGAACATGATCTCTGATGTTTTAAGTAAAATGGAAAAATGATATCAAGTAGATGCAGTATACACCGACTTTAGCAAAGCTTTTGAACGTGTTAATCATAATATCTTGGTTTTCAAATTGGAAAAATTTGGCATATCAGAATCTGTACTTAATTGGCAGAAGTCCTATCTCCGCGGCCGTTCCCGAATCGTTAAGTCTCAAGGTACCTTATCTAAACAGATCTTAGTCACATTCGGCGTTCCACAAGGTAGCCACCTTGGTCCACTTCTCTTTAATACTTTTATCTCAGACCCATCGGAAATACTTTGCGATATTCCACATCTTATGTATGCTGGCGACCTAAAAATGTACCATGTTATTTATTCGGAAACAGATGTTACGTACTTACAGTCGAAACTGTTATCTCTTGAGCACTAGTGCACTCAAAATAAGCTGTGCCTAAATGTTACCAAATGCTACGTAATAACCTTCTCACGTAAAAATTTAGTTGTAAATAACTAATAAGTATTGAACTTAATAGAGTCAACCTTATCGTGGATCTTGAAAGAGGTCCTAGACAATAAGTTGCGATTCAATTTACATTATGATAAAATTTTATCTAGGCTAGTTCTAGTTCTATCAAGAGCCAGCAAACAACTTGGTTTCATAAAGCGACGTGCAAAAGAGTTCAAAAATGTTTGGGTGACTAAGACATTTACTGTGCATTTGTGCGCCCTCTTCTTGAATATGGATGCATCATTTGGAGTCCTGCTTTTGAATCACACAGTGAGAGACTTGAGTCTATTCAAAAACAATTCTTGGTTTTTGCACTTAGAAGCGCTTATAACCCCCGTGATGACAATATCTTGCCACCCTGTAGGCTTAGCCTCCTTAATATAATGCCCCTATCATCACGATGGACGTTACTTAGTTCATGTTTAAGCTTTGATGTTATTAACGGAGTTATTAATTGCGAGGTTATATCAAATAGGATAAAAATCAACGACCTAATAAGATGTACTAAGCGACATATGTGACTATTAACTGAATACACCCCGTGCCAAAATTATCAACGCACTAGATTTTGAGTAATATCTTTTGTTGTGTGCATGAGAACATTTTTCTTCTTTTACCGTTAGACAAATGTGTTAAGACCAATTGTTGTATATAACGAACAACAACAACATTAAAAGAGAAAATATATACATACGCAAAATTTCTTTTTTGCATACTTAGTTTTATTGCTCATTTTAGTAATGGGCTATGTTTTCATTGTTTTCTAAGGTGCTTATTAAAACTATACGGCACCAAACGAATTTTATTATACACTCTCAGCAAATCTATGTCGATTAGAGTTGGAAGAAAGATCAAACACAGATTGAGAGAACAAACTTTACTACTTTAAGTAAAGTATCTTTATCAGCTCCAATCACTGATTTGAAGGAGTACCGTTAGTTAGCGTTGAAAATCACTCATTTTTGCATTACTGCAATAGTATTTGTTTTAAAAATAAACAAATTTGTTTTTGAAATAGAGCTTTAAACAATTAAGTTTAAAATAAACACAAATGTTTTTAAAGCAAACTCTAAATCAAAAGTTTTTGTTATGAAAAATTGTTTTAAAATCTAATTAGTTGCATAGGAATTGTTGCAAATGTATCAATTTGTATTAATTGTATTTCTTGTTCACATTTTCCAACATCATTGGCATGAAAAAGAGAATCAAACTTTATTATTTCAATTGGTACAGCTATAACTAAAATTTTATTTAAATTAAGTAGCAAAAAATGTTTTTTAAATAGTTTAAGATTTTGATTTAATATTCCTTAATAGAAATTGGTTTTATAAGTGGTATTTTTATAAATAATTGAGTTTGCTATAAACACAATTTCAAAATCAATTTTAGAATTATGTAAAGATAAGTGATTTAAATAATCTAAATTTTTTAAGTTGCTAAGCTGAAATTTATTTTTATCAAATAACTCAAGAAAGCCGTCCGAGAACTTGTTGAGAAAAAAAGAAAATTTGTATCCACTTTTCTGCTCATCAGCTAAGGTTTTTGCTGTGTTAAGACGTGAGGTTGTACTATTACAATAAATATTAGAGTCTTTGTTGTTGTCTACATACTCTAAAATTACGTCGATTAACCTTCTGCGTTTGGATTCATATAATTTATTATATAATTTATAAAACTCAATGATTGTTTGTCCGCCAGACGTATATTTTAAAATATCTTCAAATGGCTGAAATAAACAAAACACATATATACTTACTTACTTACTTACTTAGTTGGTCGTAACAACCCGTGTCCGGGTTTCAACCGACCTCATCAGCTCTCGCCAGGCGCCTCTGCTTTGCGCGCGCCTTCTCCAATCGGATACACCAAGTGCGGTTAGGGCTTCCTCAGCCTGGTCCATCCATCGGAGGCATGGTCTCCCTCGTCGTCGTTGACCAGCGACCCTCGCCTCGAGCACCTTTTTCGCTGGAGCTTCGTCGTTCATACGATGGACATGACCCAGCCAGCGTAGTCGCTGCACAGTTATACGCCGAACTACGTCAATGTCATCGTAGAGCTCATACAGCTCGTGGTTCATTCGGATGCGATAGTCATCGCCGACTCGAACAGGACCGAAGATTTTGCGAAGAACTTTTCTCTCGAACACCCCCAGAGCGGGTGCGTCAGTTTGCGAAACTACCCATGCCTCAGCGCCATAAAGCAGCACAGGTAGAACGAGCGTCTTGTAGAGTGTTAGTTTTGTCGATCGAGAGAGGGCTCTAGAACTTAGTTGCTTACTGAGCCCGTAGTAGCACCTATTAGCAATTATTGTTCTTCGCTTTATCTCCAGGCTGATTTCGTTTTTGGTATTAATGGCGGTGCCAAGGTAAACGAACTCCTTGACTACTTCAAAGTTATAGCTGCCGGATGAAACGTGGGAGTCTAAACGCCGAGCTCCCTTGTTTGTAGACAGCATATATTTTGTTTTGCCCTCATTTATCGTCAAACCCACTTTGGCTGATTCCTTTTCGATAGCGGCGAAAGCAGCGGTAACATCTCTCTTGGTTCTGCCGACAATATCAATATCATCAGCGTATGCAAGGAGCTGGACGCCTTTGTAGAAAATGGTGCCATTACGATGCACACCGGCCTTTCGTACGATCCCCTCCATGATGATGTTAAAGAGATCGCAAGACAGTGGATCGCCTTGCCTGAAACCTCTTTCGGTATTGAAGGTTTCGGAGAGGTCATTTCCTACCTTGACGGAGCTGCGTGTGTTGCTCAACGTCATTCTGCAAAGTCTGATCAACTTTGCAGGTATACCGAACTCAGACATTGCTGCGTATAGGCTATCCCTTCTCGGGCTATCGAACGCAGCTTTAAAATCGACAAACAGATGGTGTGTGTCAATTTGATTTTCGTGGGTTTTCTCCAGGATTTGTCATAGCGTGAAAATCTGGTCTATGGTGGACTTACCAGGTCGAAAGCCACACTGATGTGGTCCAATCAGTGTTTTTGTAATCGGCTTTAATCTTTCACACAGTACGCTTGAGAGAACCTTATATGCGATGGAAATAAGACTGATACCTCTATAACTTGCGCAGATTGTTGGGTCTCCTTTCTTAAGTATAGGGCACAGTACGCTGAGGTTCCAATCGTCGGGCATGCTTTCTTCTAGCCATATTTTGCTGATGAGCTGATGCATGCACCTTATCAATTCATCGCCGCCGGTTTTAAACAATTCAGCTGACAGTCCGTCAGCACCCGCTGCTTTGTTGTTTTTGAGTCGTTGGATAACAACTCGAACCTCTTCATGGCTAGGTGGTGGTACTTCCACTCCGTCATTGTTGATTGGTAGCTCTGAACTGCGCTCTCCATGGGCGGCATTGGTGGAATCGTCGCCAGTAAGTAAATTGGAGAAGTGCCGTCTCCACAATCTCAGCACACACTGCGTATCCGTATTCAGATCTCCATTTTCGCCTCAACAAGTGGATGCTCCGGGCTTGAAACCTTGGGTTAGACGCTTAACCTGTTGATAGAATTTTCGTGCATTCTTCTTGCCCTGGTATACCTCTAGTTCCTACCGCTCACGCTTTTCCTGCTCTCTTTTCTTGCGTCTGAAAAGGCGCCTCTCTTCCTTCTTCTTTTCGCGGTAGTTTTCTCGCACGGCTCGCGTTGCAGCTGACTGCAGCGTTTTTCTATAAGCGGCGTTTTTTACTGCAGTCGCAATGCGACACTCCTGATCATACCATTGGTTCCGAGGTTGCGGGCGCCGGAAACCAATGACTTCTTCAGCGGCAGCGCGCATAGAGTGGGATATATGCGCCCAAAGTCCGCCGGCGTCGTCGGGTCCAGAGGTTGGTTGGTTGAGCTTAACCGAGAGTTGAGCGGAGTAGGCTTCGGCAGTCCGTTGTAATTGCAGCTTAGCGACATCTAGCTTTCGTTGCATTCCTGTGCGTATGTTCTTCGCATTGCATAATTGCATGCGGATCTTGGCTGCAACAAGATAATGGTCGGAGTCAATGTTGATCCCCCGAAATGTACGCACATCTAGAACACTAGAGGCGTGCCTTCCGTCGATTACAACATGATCAATTTGGTTTCGCGTTTTTTGATCCGGGGACAGCCAGGTGGCCTTGTGGATGTCGAGGTGCTTAAATCTGGTGATACTAACTACCATGTTTCGCGCCGCGGCGAAGTCAATCAGTCTTAGACCGTTGTTCGTGGAGGTTTCATGAAGACTGAACTGACCGACAGTGGGGCCAAAGATGCCTTCCCTTCCCACTTTCGCATTAAAATCGCCGAGGACTATTTTCACGTCATGGACAGGAATGTGGTCGTATACGTCCTCAAAACTAGCGTAGAAAGCGTCTTTGACGGCTTCGTCCTTTTCCTCCGTCGGGGCGTGCGCGCAAATAAGGCTGATGGAGAAACATTTTGCCTTGATGCGGATCGTGGCCAATCTTTCGTTGACAGGTGTGAACCGGGAAACAAGGTGGCGTACTTTCCGGCTAACAACGAATCCACATCCAAATTCGCGCCTCTCCGCATGGCAGCTGTAGTAGATATCACAGTGTGCTTGTTTAGAGCAGCCTTGCCCTTTCCATCGCATTTCCTGGATGGCGGTGATGTCAGCCTTTATTGTTTTGAGGGCTTCCGCCAGTTGGATAATGGCACCTTCCCTATAAAGGGTTCGGACATTCCAGGTGCATATCCGTAAATCATTGTCCGTTTTTCGTTTGCGGTGGTCGTCAACGTAATTGGGGTTCTTTCCGAGGCTGGTTTAGTTTTCATTGGGCAGTAGAAATGTGGCGGGACCCAAACCCTGCGCACATTCCATGTTTAAGGTCTATGGAGTGACCTGCCGCTCAAATTAGACGTCAAACTGACGGATGCCAGTTTGCCGTTGCCCAGGGAACACCACGTGGAGGTTTGAGTCAACTTGAGACGATTTCGACATGGATAATGCTGGCCTCGCCAGGTTGAGGCGGTCAGACACGTTGCCATGTGAAGGTTCGCCCCCTGTTCCCCAAACACATACATAATATATACAAATATATCGATGCCTTAATATAGAAAGGACCTATCTCATTTGTTTTCACTTTATAGGAGTATAGAAAACTTGATAAAAATCAAAGATCTGCAGTTTTTGCAGTAGTGATGCAACAATTATTACATCATCATACTACTTATAGTTTTTAATGAAAAAATGCATTTGCAAAAAATTTTAAACTATAGAACTTAATTTTTTTAATAAGTTTTTCCTTCTCCTATTGAGAAAGGGCTTTTTGAGAAATCAAAGGAAAATTTTTGAACAAGAAAAAATTTCTATCATTTCCTTAGCAGCTAATAATCAAAAATTTTTCTTCAAAATCAGAGGAAAAATTAGTGAAAAAAAAAAAAATTCTATAATTGCTTTAGCAGCTAAAATTAAAGGAATACAAAAATTTTCTTCAGAGAAAAAAATTTTTGATAAAGAAATTTCTATGATTGCTAGTTAGCTAAAAATTTGTAGAAGAAAAATTTTTCTTCAAAGAGAAAAAATTTTTGAAATAAAATTTTTATAACTTTGTAACTTTGAACAGAAAAAATTTTTATCATTTCGTTAGCAGCTAAAATTTTATAGATCAAAAATATTTCTTCAAAATCAGAGGAAAATTTTTTGAAAAAAGATTAGTTATTTCTTTAGCAGATAAAAATGTATAGATCAAAAATGTTCCATCAAAATCTAAGGAACAATTTTTTGAACAAAAAAAAAGTCTATTATTTCTTTAGCTGGAAATTTTATAGATAAAAAAAATTTTCTTGATAAAAAAAACAAATTCTATCATTTCGTTTATCGATTATAGGCATAGGGAGTAAACTCTAAAAATGTCTCACTTAAAAATCATCCAAAGCGTCTTATTAATTTGTAAAGTTTTTTTAAATTAAGAATAAAATTGAACAAAATTTATTTAAATCATGTAATAAATTTCGTTATCAGATCGAAAAAATTTAGATATCAAAAATGTTTCTTCAAAATCGAAGAAAAAGTTTTTAAAATATCTATCGCTTTTCTATGTTGGTAAAAAATTCTAAATTAAAAATTTTTCTTCAAAATCAGAAGAAAAGTGGTTGAACGAAATAGTGTAAAATTTAATTAATTTAGTAAGAACCAAAACAAAACACACACATGCAAATAGTGACTAATAGATTTTTTTGAGAAAATAAACAATGTCGCAATTGTCGCAAGACCTGTTTTCATGTACATACTCATTAAAATATTATTCTCTCGAACATGTCATCACTCTTCGAAATAAATATTTTTTCGATGTGCCCAAACACAAGGAGGGGTTTTCATACGATTTTGACGAAAAATTTTTAAACAAACAAAATTTCTATCATTTCTTTAGCAGCGAAAAACTAAGATATCAAAAAGTTTTCTTCAAATCAATGGAAAAATTTTTGAACAAGAAAATAATTTCTATCATTTCCTTAGCAGCTAAAAATCACCGCAAAAATTCTGTCGATTACGTTTCCTTGCATAGAAAGTTATTTAGATACCAAAAATGTTTCTTCAAAATGGGAGGGTTTGAACAACTTTTCTTCAAAATCAGAAGAAAAATTTTTGGACAAAATTTCAATAAATTTAGCAAAAACATAAACAAACGTAGCATACTAGTAGCTACCCCATAGGAACAAGCTAACTTGTTTTTAAAAACAACTAATTAAAAAACTAATTTAAAATAAACCAGTAAATGAACTACTTTTAATTATATTAAGGCGGCAACTACTCTGATGTTGACATGTTTTAATTGCAAACTTTTATTAGATTACAAGTTTATTTATATTTAACCATGTTATTTCATCAAATATTATTAACTTTAGGCCATCAGTAATAGTTTTCAATTGGTTATTTAAAAGCAATTAAAAAAATAATTTAAATGTAACTAATTTAACAAGTAGTTGAAAATATATGCAGATGAGAGTCAATTGACTTATTTAGCGGACATCACCATACAAAATAAGTTAGTTCGTTCTATGGAAAAAAAGTCAGAATTTCAACTAGTTGTGGTTGACAAAAAACTACTTTATCAACTACTTTTAAATTAGTTGATTTTCCTACAGGGTAGAAATAAAATACACACACAGCCACTTGCACATTGTTTCAAATGATTTTTTTTTTTGAAAATAGACAACGTTTCTCAATTGTCGCAAAACCTGTTTAAGCTGGCGCTCAGCAAAATTTTATTCTCTCGTACGGCCTCTCTCATCCCACTTCGAAATTCATATTTTTTCGAAGTGTCTAAGTACAGGAAGGGGTTGATCAAACATTTTTCAACATGAATAAAATTTCTACCATTTCCGCATCTAAAATTTTATAGATATAAAATTTTTCTTCAAAATCATAAGAAAAATTTTTTAACATAAAAAATTTCTATCATTTCTTTAGCGGCTAATAATTCATAGATCAAAAATTTTTCATCAAAATTGGAGGAAAAATTTTTTAACAAAAACAAAAATCTTTCATTTCTTTGGTAGTTAAAAATGTAGAAATCAAAAATTTTTCTTCAAAATTAGAGACATTTTTGTACTAGAAAAAATTTCGATCATTTCTTTAGTAGCTTAAAATTTATAGAAGAAACATTTTTTTTTAAATCAGAGTAAAAATTTTTTTTAAAAAAAGCTATATTTGTCTTCAAAATCAAAGAAAAAATTTCTATTATTTCTTTAGTAGCTAAAAAATTAAAGATCAAAAATTTTTCTTCAAAATCAGAAGAAAAATGTTTAAACGAAGTAATTAATGTAAATTTCAATAAATTTATCCAACCAAAACAAAACATTACGTTCAGCTAAAAAATAAACACATACCTACATGCAAATAATAAGAGCAAACAAAAACACATGCTCAGTTTGTTTTCAATACCATTCTTAAGAGGCCTTTTGAGATTCGAACACAGATTCGAACATAATTTCGAATCCACCAAGTAGGCCGGTTGAAAATTTTCTGCAAAAGGGGAAAAATTGCCTGGTAAATTCTCTTTAGAATATACCCTCCTTGTTGGAAGGTCGCAAGGGTCCAGCCGGCACCAAAAAAGGGCGATGCCACGAACCCTGCAAACTACCGACCCATAGCGATATGCTCTACGCTCGATTAAGTTATGGAGAGCGTAATTACCTTCAACCTTATGAACTATCTGGAGCACAATGATCTGTTTAGTGACCGTATCGTTTTCGTAGGGCCCACTCTACGGCGACCTTACGGCGTTCCTTACCGAAAAATGGAACCAATGCGTTCACTTATTCGGTGAGAGCATGGTTGTTGTTCTGGATATTTCAAGGGATATTTAGCAGTAGAAACGCTAAAAATCTAATTTATTTACCATTCAGTAGAACAAACTGTATGGCTACTTCTCCTTTAAACCGCATGAGTAACTTTGTTAACAATTGTAGCGTTTTTGATTGCTTTTTTGATTGAATTACAAAAATAATTGTGTAATTTTATTTATGTATGCATGGTTAGTTGCTATGTCTTGTGTTGTCCCTGAGCCCAACCCATTCATTGGTGGGCAAATTTTTCCTAAATTAACTTCTTTGGGGTCACTAGTATCCATAACACTGATATTTTTCAATGTTTTCTGGGTTGTGGCTTTAAATGGGTTAATGCTGAGAAAGTGTGAAAAAGCTGTAGTAGCTGAACTCTATTGTTATTGCATGTTAAAAAAAAAATAATAATAAAAAAAAGGCGTTTGACCGAGTGTGGCATAAAGCGCTCGTGTCAAAACTAATTGCATATGGTGTCGATGGTAGCTTTGCTCGGTGGATCATATATTTCCTTAAGGACAGAACAATTCGTGTCGTAGTCGACGTCATAAGATCCAGAGAGCACGCCATCAATGCAGGAGTACCGCAGGGCTCAGTCCTATCGCCAACTTTGTTTCTGGTTTTTATCAATGACATTCTGTCGTTGACTCACAACCCAATTTATTCGTTTGCGGATGACAGCGGCATTTGTCATTCATCTTCGTTCAAAAAACACCCGAGCTCTTTAGAGATTGAAAGAAAGAGGCAACATATGAATGACACACTCAATAACAACTTAAAAAAAATTTCCGAGTGGGGTAGAATTTTATAGAGTAGAATTTAATGCTAGCAAGACCCAGTGTAGCCTGTTAACCCACAAGTGAAATCGCCCCTAAGCTTGCTTCAATATGAACGGTGTAGATCTTTTGGAGTCAGATTCTCTTGACGTTCTAGGCATATTAATACAATCGGATCTTCGGTGGAATGATCACATTTTTGATGAGTCATAAGAAGCAACCAAGTGCCTTGGTTTTATAAAACGGTGTAAGAAATATATGAGGCCGAAAATGGAGAACAATTCGCACATTTCGGCAGGGGCTTTAAGGTCATATTTGGAGTTTCTGGACCGCATTCAACGATGTGCGATAAATTTGATAGGAGATGAAAATATTTCATCTTCTCTCAACTCTCTTGGGATTACTATTGCCTCTTTGCTCAATAGAACATCGCATTACCGAGATAATTTATTATTCTGTCGTTGCGTAAAATTGTGGAACAATCTCCCTGCGAGCGTGTTTCCCAGCAGTTTCAATCTGTGTAAATTTAAATCAAATCTTCACCGACACGACTCCATCTTTCCACTCTCCAACTAACTATCACCCGTCTCCCGAATCAACACAATGCTTTCGCAAAAAAAAAATGCTACGCAAATTGAGCTAAGTTCTAAAGAAAACGAAAAACTGAGTGCAGAACAACTAAAAGCTACAACCGTTAATCAGCTATCTTGGAGAGGAGAGAATACTTCAAGTAACCAACAGGGCCCAGCGACCAACGAAAAAACTATTGAAATTTCTCACAAAGATAACAGGTCAATAACTCTTCAATTGCTATATGAAGAAATCCTAAATCTAAAAAAAAATCAACAACGACTTTCTTTGTACTCTTGGAGAATTAAAGCAAGAAAACAATTTTTTGAGAGGTAGAGTCTCTATTCTTGAAAGTAAGTTGAATTGGAATGAGCAGAAGCAACTGGAAAATGTAATTGAAATTGTTGGTGTGCCTAACATTAATGACCAAAATGCTGAAGAATGCGTGCAAAAGAACTTCACTGAAGCGCTGAATATGTCTGTTCCTGCTGAGCGAATCCAAAAATGCTTTGTTAGGAGAATTAATAAAAAGAGAGGCACTGAAAATACAAATAATTTACACAGAGACGTTTTGTGTGTTTACTTATCATCGTATGAATTCAAAAAAGAAATTATGAACAAGAAGAAAAAAGCGTTGAAGAAGCTGAACGCATCACTGTTTATGGATGGTACAAAAAAAAATATATATATAAATAATTCTTTTACTAGATATAATAGAGCCTTGTGTATGTCAGCCAAAAAAGCTCAAAAGCAAAAACATTATAAATATTTATGGTTTAGCAATTCTAACATTTTTATGAAGAAGATGATAGTGGTAGGGTTGTTGTTGTAAGATCTTTTGAAAATCTTGATAGTATTTAACTAATATAGTTCTAATTAATTAAACTCTTAATAATATGAATAACAGCGATACTGATCTTACAAATAACAACGCAACCATAAATATCATTAACAATTTTGAAAACCTCCCTTTACTAAGCCAGAAAAAATTATTAGTAGTACACCAAAATATAAGGAGCTTGCGACAAAACTTCGATACTTTGGTATGCAATCTTGAAGCTTTTAATTATTTGCCTGATATAATCTTTGTATCTGAAATCTGGATTTTTTCGTTTGAAATTGAAGACTTTAAGATTCCTGGCTATAAGTTCTATGCTTATACCAATGAATCTTATTCTGCAGGTATGACTGTGATTTATATTGTTGCAATATGACTAGCGCGGATGTAGTTAAAATATCCTGCAGCATAGTTTTAGAAATATTTAACTTTGTTTGCGTATATAGATTGCGAACCTATGCATTTATTTTTGGAGGAATTTTTAACATTTCTAGATAGAGAGCATGCGGCAAATCTTGTCTTATTAGGTGATTTCAATATAGATACTCTAAATGCTAACCATGGTGTTGATTCATATCATGCTCTAATAGCTGAACATGGAATTATTTCATTTATTAATGAGCCCATTAGACCTGTGTCAGGTACTTGTCTTGACCATATATTTGGTCGTTTCGCAAAAATAAGTATTGGCTCTTGCCATGGTATAAACCTAGATCTCTTCATTGCTTGAGTGGTTTATAACTCTTCATTGCTTGAGTGGTATTTTACTGAGAAATATAGGATACCAATCGCATGAGAAGCAGAAATCACCCGCTTGTATAACAAAAATTGACTTCGCCGATCTTAACCATGCCCTTCGCTTTGAAAGCTGGCAATCTGTTTATGCTGAACAAGATGTATCGCATGCATATAATTTAATTTTAAGAATTTTTAAAAATCATATCAATAGTTCTAAATATACAAGAGTTTTAAAAACCTCTGAACGGACTCTGAAGCCGTGGATTACCCCCCAAATAGTTAAGAAAATCAAGTTAAAAAACAAACTTCGTAATAGGTGTCGGAAGCATCCACTGAATATCAGTCTAAAAAAACGCTACAATCGAATGTGTAAAAAGTTAAAAAACGAAATTACATCATTTAGAAATTATTACTATCAAAACCAGTTTCAATCTGCAGAAGGGAACCCTAGAAAAGAATGGAAAGTAGTAAATGATATTCTTAACCGAAACATAGCTAATGATCCGGAGGCTATTGTCTTAATTAGAGGAAGCAGTAACATAACTGATCCTAAAGAAGTTTCGAATGAATTAAACAAGCACTTCACCTCAATTGGGTCACTTTCGTTTTCTTTAACACAATCTGTATTCCCTATGGAAAACCTGTCCAGTGATAGTTTTTATTTTAAATCAATTTCTGGACTTGAGTTGCTTTCAATTATAAATACTCTCGGTAACACGAATTCTTGTGGTTGTGATGAAATTTCAAACATTATACTAAAAAACGTTGCACTTAATATCGTCAATATTCTCAAGTTTATATTTCCCCGATCAACTTAAGAACGCAACTGTTATTCCTCTGTTCAAAAAATGTAGTAAGAGAGATAAAAATAATTACCGTCCAATTTCTTTGCTGTCCTCAATTTCCAAAGTTTTTGAAAAAGCAATTAATACGAGGGTGTTAGCATTTTTGCAAAGACTTAATTTTTTTAGTTCTCGCCAGTACGGATTCAGATCACGTCTCTCAACAGAAGACGCACTCTGGATTTCTGTTCGTCTATATACAAAGGTTTAGATGAAAAAAAAAGTTGCGAAGGGCTTTTTGTTGATATCACAAAAGCTTTTGACATGGTTGATCACAACATCCTTTTGAATAAATTATATTCTGCTGGTTTTCGAGGTTTTATGTACAATTGGTTTGAATCATATTTAAAATCTAGAACACAGAAAGTAAAAATTGGTAATGAATTTAGTGACACAAGAACCACGACCTTAGGTGTTCCACAAGGCTCTGTACTTGGCCCCATTCTCTTTTTAGTTTACATAAACTCAATATTTTCTCTGTACTTTATAGGAAAAGTTACAGCGTTCGCGGATGATCTAGGCATTGGCTATGCATCTGTTAATCCTTTTCATTTAATTGCAGATATTAACCATGATGTTAACTTACTGAGGGCCTGGTTTGCGGAACATAAGCTAATTGTAAGCAGCAAAACGAAGCTAATGTATTTTAGTTTAAGTGGAATAGAGACTCCTGATATTGACATCATATTTCATGGACATGAATGTTGTCGGCTCCGCTTGCCTTCGTACATGGCGCATAACTCTAATAAGTCTTATGATAACGAAATCCCATGTAGCGATAATTGTTTTATTGTGGAAAAAGTGCAATGATACAAATACCTAGGAGTAATAATTGACGAACATTTAAGCTGGTCCGACCATACTTTAATGTTGAAAAAATATCTCATTTTCACCATAAGATGCTTTTACCGCTTAAGACATTTTTGCTCTTTTAATACCTTACTTAAAGTTTACTACGGAATCTTTCACTCGAAACTACAATATGGTATAAGCTGTTGGGGGGGGGGGGGGGTGCCTATATGCAGAAATGAATAAATAAATCTGCAACGCTAATCATTTTGCATCCTCTATAAACTTATTTAGACGTTTGAAAATCTTACCTGTAAGGCATCTTTATTATTACAAAGTCCTCAAAGTGTTCTTTCAAGAAGTGGATATATGCAAAGCCCAATATCAGATACTTATAACTTAAGAAGGAATTTAAGCACAGCTATATAAGTTCCTGTATTTCGCACAACTCACTACCAAAATTTCTATTCAATCTTATCCTGTAGACTGTTCAATAGACTTCCTATAGACATACGACTTGAAAGAAAATTATCTGTTTTTCTAAGAAAAATAAAGCAGTGGCTTCTTGATTTTGACCACATGGCAATTGAAGTTTTGTTGCGCTCCATTCTCTAAAATTTGTATTTATAATACTTAATACATATTTTATAACTTATTTTTACATTTTCTTATATTTTCATCATTAATAATCACCCCACATCACACTTTAAAATAAACACAAAGAATTAATTAAAAATATTAAAACATTGAAGTGGCATTTAACACTATTTTTTCCAAAATATCAAATGTCTTATACTATTCTTAAAATCTTAATGAATTTAAACTATATTATCTTTGCTAAGCATTTAAAAATAAGAATAAATAAATAAATAATAATAAAATAAAAATAAAATATAGGAGCATACCCTTAGTCAAGTACACAATAAAAAAAAAATATATGTTCAGACTTACAACATGTGAGTTGTATTTATAATAGTCTTGAAAGACTTCTTGACCTAGTATTAACTACAGACAGTGACAATGTTGTTGTTAAGAGGGCCTTTCACGCTCTAACTACTGTTAATGAATACCATCCACCATTGAGTATTTGGTACAAATCCGACAGAGAAAATATAGTAAACTCGAATTCAATAGATACACTTTATGAATTCATTTTTAAAAAGGCTCACTTTTTGAAGTTCTTCTTTTTGAACACTATTTTTTCCAAAATATCAAATGACTTATACTATTCTTTAAATCTTAATGAATTTAAACTATATTATCTTTGCTAAGCATTTAAAAATAAGAATAAATAAATAAATAATAATAAAATAAAAATAAAATATAGGAGCATACCCTGAGTGTTAGTCAAGTACAAATTAAAAAAAAAATATATGTTCAGACTTACAACATGTGAGTTGTATTTATAATAGTCTTGAAAGACTTCTTGACCTAGTATTAACTACAGACAGTAACAATGTTGTTGTTAAGAGGGCCTTTCATGCTCTAACTACTGTTAATGAATACCATCCACCATTGAGTATTTGGTACAAATCCGACAGAGAAAATATAGTACACTCGAATTCAATAGATAAACTTTATGAATTCATTTTTAAAAAGGCTGACTTTTTGAAGTTGAATCAGTTACTTCATAGTAAACTTGATGTTATTTTAGAATACATAAATGATAATTGCGTCGATGACTCCATTAAATTTTTTTATATGGAACTCTATGCTGTGATTTCTCAGTCCGAGCCTCAAATTTGCAAGAAATTCTGCGTACCCCTGGTACACAAAGGATTTAAAGAAATGGAAGGCATGGAAGAAATACGTCTGTAGCTTAGGATCAAATGACCTAAAAACCTACAAGCGTTTGTTTCTGGAGTTTGAAAATCGCTCAGCTGCATTATATCACGAATATTAAGATAACGTTAAGCTCAGAATATTGTCGGATCCAAAGAAATTTTTTGGATTCATAAACACAACCCTTCTTCATTTCAAACTCTTGATGGGTTTACTGACGATTCCGTCAAAATTTGTGGCCTATTCGCCAATCTTTTTAGAGAATCATTCCGTTCAGATTCTTTTAATCCTGATGGAGAGTACTTTGAATATATGAATTCCACACTTTGAGTTTCTTTGGAACATATATTCTTCATTCCAGAGGATATTCTAAAGTACATTCGATCGATCGATTTATGAGGATTTTGGTGCAGGACCCGACGGTGTTCAATAAATCTATTAACGGAAGTTATTTTCCACTTTTTTGGAAAAAATCATTTATAAGTCCTATCGCTAATTTTTTATTCCTATCGCTAAGGCCTATCGCTAAGCTCTCATCGATTCCAACACTTTTTGAGCGGATCGTGTATGATCGGGTGAAATTCACTGTGGTGAAGTCATAACAGCTAGTCAGCATGGTTTTGTGAATGTCAGATCCACTCTGTCTAATCTTCTCGATTTTACAACATTTTTCTTAAATTCTATTGATTCTGGTAACCAGGTCGATTGTGTTTACACTTACTTTAGTAAGGCATTTGATAAATTACCCCACAATCTAATCTTATTTAAAATATGAAGAAAATAAGTTATTCCTTGACCGATGACAAAATTTTTAAAAATACATTCGTAAATTACGCCGGCTTTATCACAACAATAATTTTACAACAGCAATCAAATATTCACAGAAAAAATCTGAGTGAATAAAATTTTTTGATTGTGTACTCTTTTTGAAAGTTAAAAGCTCATTTTCAAAACTAATGAATCGGAAACGGTATGTGTACACATTATTTAATGTACACTGCTTTTTGCAGGGCACACAATCTAACACACTTAGAGAATAGGGCCCCTGTTCCTGTTTTTTTTATGTTTTTTTTTTTCGATATCGCGGTTTTAGCTGTAAACAGTCATACATACAACCGCAACCTGAAGTCACGAAAACGCCGCATTTTTCGGATCAAATATTTGGGTTTAAAAACCCAAAAATACAAATTTTGAAAAATCAATCCAGAAATGAACTAAAAATAGCTTTGTGCTATTTTGTGCAAAAAAATCTTATAAAAAAAAACTGCTGAAACTTGACTTTTTTTCAAAAATCCTTAAAGTGCCCTTTTCTGGCATATCGAACACAGAAAAAAAGATCATAAGCTCGGGTAATTTAAGTCTGATTTTCATATTTGATAACTCGTTGTAAAGAAAATTGAAATTAAAAAACAAAGGTTAGAAAGGTTGATTTTAAAAAAATTCATTTGGGATTTTTTTGGATAAACAACTTTTCAATAAAGAGGTCGCTACAGGCACGTTTAAATATCAATATTTTTTTCTGAAAATTTCACAATTTTCTTTTAACATGTAAAAGTACAATCGAGGCCCATGTATATTTTGAATTTGTTAAAAAAAATGTATTCCATACAGCTAAGGGCCACTATAATGCATATATATACTAGAGCCTTGCATGAATATATTCATCAATTGAATATATCCTGATTTTCTGCTGTAGCAGTCACTGCAAGCAAAGCTGCAAGCGAATAAATGTAAACAATAGATCGTGTTGCAACAGGCCGTGTAGAGCAAGAGAATAACTTTTTATTTGTTCTCTGTTCTCTTTCATACACTTTTGCACTGAGGTGAGCTTGCGATCTACGCGTTGTTTTACATATTTCCCTGAGTACTTAATAAACTACACGAATACTCAGGAATCGGCTGCAGTGACCTGAATAAGAATCAGGTATGTTGGTTTTTCCCCGCAATAAGCTTTATGTTATTCTTAATGCATAGTCAGTTTGATGTTGGATAGAGGTGTAATCAAATGCATTTATTTACGATAAAAATACATTTATATTAATAAAAATATTTCATTCTAAATGGATATTGATATAGTGAGTAACATTAATAACTGTTTAAGGTGTTGTAAAATTTTAAATCCTTTATTATTTAAAAAACTATAGTCTTTAAATGAACCAAATGGAAGTGACATTGAATTAGGCAACAATTTAGTGACTGCAAAATTGTCCAATAGCGAGTTCGTATTGAAAGACGTTAAAAAAAGAGCAAAATTTGGGTTTAACCAGAGTGGAGAAGAAATCCAAAATTTTATCCTATTATTTTGCGCCCCTCAACATTTATTCCGAACACACCTACCCTCTACTGCCACCCTTCTTTGGGTCCCCATACAAAAAACACAAAACCTGTCGAAAATAGTTTATTTCGACCGTAGCTGGACTTCTAGAGGGGTTAAATATATGAGCTGGTCCTATTATTTTTTGCTCCTCAACATTTCTCCCGAACACACCTACCCCCTATCTACCATCCTTCTTTGGCTCCTCATACAATAAACACAAAAGTTAAATAAAAAAATATTCTCTAAATATTCAGGGTATGAACACTGATATGTTTGTTATTTTTTATCGCTTTATTTGCTACCTGGTGTTAGTAAAGCATCGCGCTCTTATTCTCTTCGTTTCTTATATCTGAATAAAACAAAGAGAGTGTAAGATCAGGTATGAGCGAAGCAGAAAAGGGATAGAGGACATTTTTTATTCTATAGCAAGAGAAAAAGCATACTCATGCAGGGCTCTATTATATACATAACATTAAAATTTTTAAAATCACCCCTAAATATTTTCCTGGATCCGCCACTGACTAAGACCCATACATAAACTGTTCATTTTAATTGTTCACAAGTAAAATAACAAGCACTCGAAGTAAATATGGCGCGGAAACTAACGCCTTGTTTTTTTTCTCAATTTTTGTGTCAAAAATGTGTCGAAAAATTCGCTTTACAATTGTCAAAATTTGTAGAAGCCCCTGGGGCTAGCACAAATTTTGACAATTATTTTCACCTCACATATGTTAAAAATTGCTCTACCAACTGTCAAAATTTGATCATTCGAGTGAAAAGTTTCCGATTGACACACACCAAGAGATGATTTTCTGTTTTTATCTGAGCATTGTCATGTTGTGCATAACCAGGTACACGCAAATGCTATTAAACAGATTTCTCATGTGACACTTCTTCAATCCATGGTATAATACGGCCCATACACAGGCATACATATCCTACAACATGCACGCGTACCGTTTTTTTTGCCACACACTACGGAATAATAATTCGAAACATGACCTAATTACTCTAAAAATGTGCACAAAAATCAATTTTTACTGCCCAAAAATCAAAACGATAAATTGGTACGTGAACAACGCTACTTACTGCATGACTTGTTGTACAACTTAATGGTTGTCTTCGTGAAATCAAAAATTTTTGATTTTGTCTTCGCAAACTGACGAACCTTCAAATTGGTCCGCCAACAGCGCCACAAACGGGCAAACATTTCCGCAAGCCAACCAAGTTCGCGAACATGTCCGCCTGTGTATGGACCCTATAATGAGTTAGAAGGTAGGAGTGACAACTGGTTTTTTTCTCAGAGCGTCGACCAATACTTGTCAAAATCAATACAAAGTTTAATTTTTCATCTGCTTTGCTGCTTATTCGTCTTCTCTTTTTCTATGTGTTTTTGCCATGTGCTGGTCGACAAAAGAATGTCACTCCTACCTTATAATGATTATATCATGGTTCAGTGATGCGCTGCTCAGCCATACAAGAATAATTGAACGATTAGCCGTAGAAAATTATTGAATATTTTGTTTTTAAGGTCATGCACAAAAAGAAAAACTTTAGCTTAAAAACTGAAAACAATTTGCAATAAATACAAAATATTGTTTGGCTTTTCCTTGTTAAGACAAATTAAATGTCTGGAAACGCAGCATATTAGTAAAGAACGTTAAGCCAGAAAGCCAAATTTCGTTTCCCAATTGATTGTAATTTTTTCTTTTAAAAATATATAATAGAATTAAACAATTCCACAAAACGACTCAAAACGTTGTTAGCTGACAACCATCGTACAATACACTACAAGGACAAATCGTTTGGAAATCCATCATGTTGCAACTGTTTTAAAAATAGTTCAAGCTCATGACTTTTGGCAGTTCAAGCTTATGACTTTTGGCATTTGTCTTGATGAAATTCATGATTTTTAAAACAGTTGTCCAGACATTTTCGACATGTTCGCGGTAAATTGTGCAATATACAGCAAAAAAAAAAAACAAAATATTGGAATTTCAGGATCGTTATTTAAAATCCCAATTAGGCCTTGTTTTCCCTAAATCATTGCAGGCGCTCCATCAGTTGCCACAACTACAAGTTTATCGCGACACAATTTGCCTTTTATTGTTTTTGTTGACACCTAATACTTATGTTGTTGTTCCTGCTACTATAGTTGATATTTCTTCTTCACACTCTCTCGTGTCTTCTGTTTCTGTTCTTCCTGTACCTGAGACTTCATGCTCTCTGCTTAAGCCTACACTCTTCAATTGTTCGTAATGTTGATTCCATCGATAATACTAATTACTCTCTTTCTGAATCTTCAAATGAGTTAAGCTCTAATGTTGTTGCAGTGCAATGAAGAAATTTAAACAAGCGAGCTCTTGTTGGGAAAAATGAAAATGTTAATCTGGAGGTTGTGGATCGAAACAGATGGCTGCATTTGTCTTCATTTAAGCCTTCTGTTACTGAAGAAAACATTATTGAATATGCCATCAAATATGCTAATGTGGACAGACATCATCTTACTTGCAAAAGGTTAGTTAAAAGGGATGTTGATTTGGAAGCTCTTAAAAGTGTTGCTTTTAAACTTTGTATCTCTTTATCACTTTATTCTGAAATAATTGCTCCTGACATTTGGCCAGTCGATGTAATTGTCAAAAGGAATTTCTCAAAAGGAATCAAGTCCTCTGTTGAGTCAATAACAGAGCCGATGCGAAATTCTAATGATGATAAATTATTAAAAATTTATTACCAAAATGTATCTAGTCTAAGAACCAAATCTAATGCTATTTATGCTGCTACTGCCCAAAATGAGTTTGATATCATCATTTTTACTGAGACCTGGCTTAATAATCAATTTTTTGATCAAGAGTTCTTCCATCCAGCATTATCCATGTCGAAATCGTCTCAAGTCGACTCAAACCTCCACGTGGTGTTCCCTGGGCAACTGCAAACTGGCATCCGTCAGTTTGACGGCTAATTTGAGCGGCGGGTCACTCCATAGACCTTAATCATGGAATGTGCGCAGGGTTTGGGTCCCGCCACATTACTACTGCCCAATGAAAACTAAACCAGCCTCGGATAAGAACCCCAATTACGTTGACGACCACTGCAAACGAAAAACAGACAATGATTTACGGATATGCACCTGGAATGTCCGAACCCTTTATAGGGAAGGTGCCATTATCCAACTGGCGGAAGCCCTCAAAACAATAAAGGCTGACATCACCGCCATCCAGGAAATGCGATGGAAAGGGCAAGGCTGCTCTAAACAAGCACACTGTGATATCTACTACAGCTGCCATGCGGAGAGGCGCGAATTTGGATGTGGATTCGTTGTTAGCCGTAAACTATGCCACCTTGTTTCCCGGTTCACACCTGTCAACGAAAGATTGGCCATGATCCGCATCAAGGCAAAATGTTTCTCCATCAGCCTTATTTGCGCGCACGCCCCGACGGAGGAAAAGGACGAAGCCGTCAAAGACGCTTTCTACGCTAGTCTTGAGGACGTATACGACCACATTCCTGTCCATGACGTGAAAATAGTCCTCGGCGATTTTAATGCGAAAGTGGGAAGGGAAGGCATCTTTGGCCCCACTGTCGGTCAGTTCAGTCTTCATGAAACCTCCACGAACAACGGTCTAAGACTGATTGACTTCGCAGCGGCGCGAAACATGGTAGTTAGTAGCACCAGATTTAAGCACCTCGACATCCACAAGGCCTCCTGGCTGTCACCGGATAAAAAACGCGAAACCAAATTGATCATGTTGTAATCGACGGAAGTCATGCCTCTAGTGTTCTAGATGTGCGTACATTTCGGGGGGTCAACATTGACTCCGACCATTATCTTGTTGCAGCCAAGATTCGCATGCAATTATGCAATGCAAAGAACATACGCACAAGAATGCAACGAAAACTAGATGTCGCTAAGCTGCAATTACAACGGACTGCCGAAGCCCACTCCGCTCAACTCTCGGTTAAGCTCAACCAACCAACCTCTGGACCCGACGACGCCGGCCCACTCCATGAGCGCTGCCGCTGAAGAAGTCATTGGCTTCCGGCGCCCGCAACCTCGGAACCAATGGTATGATCAGGAGTGTCGCATTGCGACTGCAGTAAAAAACGCCGCATATAGAAAAACGCTGCAGTCAGCTGCAACGCGAGCCGTGCGAGAAAACTACCGCGAAAAGAGGAAGGAAGAGAGGCGCCTTTTCAGACGCAAGAAAAGAGAGCAGGAAAAGCGTGAGCGTGAGGAACTAGAGGTATACCAGGGCAAGAAGGATGCACGAAAATTCTATCAACAGGTTAAGCGTCTAACCCAAGGTTTCAAGTCCGGAGCATCCACTTGTAGAGACGAAAATGGAGATCTGAATACGGATACGCAGTGTGTGCTGAGATTGTGGAGACGGCACTTCTCCAATTTACTTACTGGCGACGATTCCACCAATGCTGCCCATGGAGAGCGCAGTTCAGAGCTACCAATCAACAATGACGGAGTGGAAGTACCTAGCCATGAAGAGGTTCGAGTTGTTATCCAACGACTCAAAAACAATAAAGCAGCGGGTGCTGACGGCCTGTCAGCTGAATTGTTTAAAACCGGCGGCGATGAATTGATAAGGCGCATGCATCAGCAAAATATGGCTAGAAGAAAGCATGCCCGACGATTGGGACCTCAGCGTACTGTGCCCTATACTTAAGAAAGGAGACCCAACAATCTGCGCAAGTTGTAGAGGTATCAGTCTTATTTCCATCGCATATAAGGTTCTCTCAAGCGTACTGTGTGAAAGATTAAAGCCGATTACAAAAACACTGATTGGACCTTATCAGTGTGGCTTTCGACCTGGTAAGTCCACCATACACCAGATTTTCACGCTACGACAAATCCTGGAGAAAAGCCACGAAAATCAAATTGACACACACCATCTCTTTGTCGATTTTAAAGCTGCGTTCGATAGCCGAGAAGGGATAGCCTATACGCAACAATGTCTGAGTTCGGTTGACGTTGAGCAACACACGCAGCTCCGTCAAGGTAGGAAATGACCTCTCCGAAACCTTCAATACCAAAAGAGGTTTCAGGCAAGGCGATCCACTGTCTTGCGATCTCTTTAACATCATCATGGAGGGGATCGTACGAAAGGCCGGTGTGCATCGTAATGGCACCATTTTCTACAAAGGCGTCCAGCTCCTTGCGTACGCTGATGATATTGATATTGTCGGCAGAACCAAGAGAGATGTTACCGCTGCTTTCGCCGCTATCGAAAAGGAATCAGCCAAAGTGGGTTTGACGATAAATGACGGCAAAACAAAATATATGCTGTCTACAAACAAGGGAGCTCGGCGTTTAGACTCCCACGTTTCATCCGGCAGATATAACTTTGAAGTAGTCAAGGAGTTCGTTTACCTTGGCACCGCCATTAATACCAAAAACGAAATCAGCCTGGAGATAAAGCGAAGAACAATAATTGCTAATAGGTGCTACTACGGGCTCAGTAAGCAACTAAGTTCCAGAGCCCTCTCTCGATCGACAAAACTAACACTCTACAAGACGCTCGTTCAACCTGTGCTGCTTTATGGCGCTGAGGCATGGGTATTTTCGCAAACTGACGCAGCCGCTCTGGGAATGTTTGAGAGAAAAGTTCTTCGCAAAATCTTCGGTCCTGTTCGAGTCGGCGATGACTATCGCATCCGAATGAACCAGAAGCTGTATGAGCTCTACGATGACATTGGCGTAGTTCGGCGTATAACTGTGCTGTGCTAACTACGCTGGCTGGGTCATGTCCATCGTATGAACGACGAAGCTCCAGCGAAAAAGGTGCTCGAGGCGAGGGTCGCTGGTCAACGACGACGAGGGAGACCATGCCTCCGATGGATGGACCAGGCTGAGGAAGCCCTAACCGCACTTGGTGTATCCGATTGGAGAAGGCGCGCGCAAAGCAGAGGCGCCTGGCGAGAGCTGATGAGGTCGGTTGAAACCCGGTTTTAACGACCACCTAAGTAAGTAAGTAAGTTCTTCCATCCACTTATCTACACCGTATATCGCAAAGATCGTGACTCTCATGCTTCTGGGTGTCATCGTGGTGGTGGAGTGTTAATTGCCGTCGGCAAAAATGTTTTCTCTTCATTAATTATTCTTCAAAATACTGATGTGCTGCTTGACCAGCTATGTGTGGTAGTAAAAGGGTCTTCCTGAATCTTTGTTTTTTTGCGTATCTTATTTGCCTCCAAATAGTGCTGTTAATCTTTATAAATCGCATGTGGGTAACATATCATTTTTGGTTGCGAATTTACTAAAGAATGGTGACCAGCTTATTGTACTTGGTGATTTTAATTTTAGTAACATCTCGTGGACTAAATATTTTGAAAATTCTTATCTTACTTCTTGTAATGTTTCTATTAATTCTGAGTCCCATGTTATTAATAATTTTTTATCTCTTGGCCTTCGCAAATAAATAACTGTTTCAATGTATTAAATAGACTATTAGATTTAATTTTTATTAATGGAAATATTAAGTACTAGCTTAAACCCGCCGCTTCGCCAGGATTTTCAAAAAGTTTTCATTCAAAAATTGATAGTGGGTAGGCTTGATTTTTCGCTACCAAAACGATTTTTTATTGTTTAAGTAATACTACAAATTATTAACCTTAAGATTGTTATATCATCTGACAGGAAATCGAAAACCTAAATTTTGGATTTAATTTTTTTTACAACAAAAACAACTTTTATCCAATTTTTTGGCTTAAACTAAAAATTTTTGAACATTTTTTAAAAAAATTATTAAAAATATTAATACTTTGGTTTAGTAAAAATTTCAACTTATGTTTGAAGGATATTTTAACAAACAACATTTTTCAAAAAAAATTATTGAAATCCATTGCAAACTGACTGAAATATTTGCCTTCAAAGCTAAAAGTGTGAATTTCAAGTCGTTTTTCTCTCATTCTCAGCTTATAATTAATACTAAAAAGATCTGGTACTAAAATTTTCCACAGTTTTCAAACTACATACATGATTTTGGTATCAAATTGAAGGAAATTTAAAAGCGTTTATTGATTTTGTTCTCGTTTAACCGAAGTGCAATTTAATCCATTAGGGCCGAAAGAAAACCATAAAAAACAGACATTTTTAGACTTGAAGCAACATTTTGGTGAAAACTATGTATGCCATTGAGCAGAAATAAGTTATTATTGCATGCTAATTTTACTTTTTTTAAAAAACTGGCACTAAAACTTTTGAAATATTATGCAGTATTTAATGAAAATTCGAGACGCATATGTTTCCATATAGTAACATTGGTTGTTAATGGGTTAAAATAAAGTATCCTATTGCACTCTCTGCTGACCTATAAATATGTGTACAAAATTTTATAAAAATCTGAGTTGTCGTTTAAACGTGATGAGTGAACATAAAAAGTGGCTACAGATTTATTAATAGTATATAGATATAGATAACCTTCTAGTTTCTCTGTCACCTTTATCGCCGTTAAATGCACATTATATACCCTAAGAGCTAGAAATTTCATTTTACAAGTATCTTAATATTAATAATAATCAGCATACTTTAAAAATAAACTATAAAGCCTGCAATTTTGCTTTATTTAATAATGCTCTTCATTCTATTGATTGGGAAAATGAGCTCAATAATTTTGATACTGCTTCTAGTTTTGATATTTTTATTTATCTTTTATCGTTAAAGAGTAATGTTTTTATTCCCAAGTACACGGTAAATGCATTTAAGTTACCTTGGTATACAAATGGTCTCAAGATACTTAAAAATTTCCGCAGTAAGTTCTACAAAAAGTTCTTAAAAACTAATAATAATTGCTATCTATTCCAATATCGGCACTATATGAAAGAATCTAACTTTTTAAATAAATACCTCTTTATAAAATATACATCAAATTATGAATTCCACATTAAGTTAAACCTTAAAGCTATCTGGAATTTTTAGAATTCTAAAAAAGGATGCTCTGATATTCCTTCCTCAATGTTTTTTAAGGATAAATTTTCTAATGATGGTACTTGCACAGCAAATCTTTTTGCACAATTTTCCCAATCGAACTTTGAGTCTTACATAAATCGTAACGTTGATGTTAGTGTAGTGTATTTACCATACCTACTTGAAACTCACCCACTGGCCTACTGTAGCATTGTTAAGCCTGGTTTTCACTAGGTCAGTTGGACGACATAAAACTTTATCAATTAAAATATCACCTAAATAAAATTATTCTATAATTTTTGTATTAATCTATAATTTTTGTATAGCTCAATTCCATAATCCAGTTGTTTTTAAATTTTCTTCATTGTCAAACATAGAAAAAATTCCAACGTGTTTTTTTATCATTTTTATTTTTATTTGATTGACAACAATTGACCATTGAAATTGACATAGTGAAAACCAAGCATTAGTCATTATAAACATTGTAATGAAAAACCATAAACAAGCGATCGTTGACACATTGTAAGCGCTTGTAAACGTAAACCATAAACAAACGAGCATTGACTAAAGCATTTGGTGGAAAGTTGCACATTCTTTAAACGTAACTCGGAATTTCCAAGTGGAAATAAATTTACATGTATTTGTGAGATTTTAGAGCAGAAGAATTTATAGATTTTAGAGATTAAGAATTATTGTAATGTTAATTATAGTATGTAAGAATTTGTAACATGTAAAATGTAAGAGAGAGAATCTGATTGGAATGGGATCGATTTGGCTATATAAACCAAATGCGATCACGAAATAAAGCAATTCAAAACCTCAGTTTGAAGCCAAACTAAAGTCAGTATTATTTTAACAAGCTTTGTCAGCTTAGGTACAACCAGACTAACAAATGTAAGAACGGCTCTTTAGCCATCACAACAAAGCTTTGTCAGCTTTTTAAAAATAGGCTAACTATCTTTCTTTTCTTTTTTGAAACACACACACTTCATGGCGATCCTGTCTGCTACACTTTATCGCCACACTTTATGGTGATCCTGACCTCCCTACATTAGTAATACCGACTCAGGTATTGACTATGGTACTCTTTCTATCACTCAAGAGGATGTTCTTAATGGTATTTAATCCCTTAAAAAATTCTTATTTTGTTGACAGTGATGGCTTGTCTGCATTTTTCTTAAAAAAAGTGCTGTAAATTTAAGTGTTCCCCTAAGTATTATTTTCAATAAGTCATTAAACTCTGGTCTCTTCTTGGATTGTTGAAAAGTTGCTTTTATAACACCTGTCCATAAATCTGGATCTTAAAATAATGTTGCTAATTTAGTTTCTAAACTTTTTTGTATATCTAAAGTTTTTGAAATCATTGTTAAGGATAAATTGATCTTTGCCACAAAGAGAATTATCTCTCCTTTTCAGCACGGTTTTGTCCCTGGTCGATCGACCTTATCTAGCTTAACAATATTCTCTGAATATTGCTTTTCAGCTTCTTCAAATGGCTTTCAGGTAGACATAGTTTATACAGATTTTGCAAAAGCTTTTGATAAAGTTTCTTATTTTCTGCTTCTTAAAAAATTAAACAACATTGGTTTTCATTCTACTTTTTTGTTGTGGGTTAAATCTTATCTCTCTGATAGACAGGGTATCGTAGCCTTTGATAATTTTAAGTCTTGTTCATATACTGCAACTTCTGGTGTTCCACAAGGCAGTATTTTGGGTCCTTTGCTGTTTATTTTGTTTATTAATGATATTTCTCCAATTTTTGTACATTCATGGTGCCTCCTCTATGCTGATGACCTAAAAATTTTTCTTATAATAAAAAATCTGTCTGATATTTTCCATCTTCAAACTGAACTTGATAATTTTTATACGTGGTCCTTGAAAAATGCCCTTTTGTTGAATTTAAATAAATGTGCTTTTATGTCCTTTTCAAAGACCCAAATTCTATGTCCGTCCGCATATCATATTAACAATATTCCGTTATCTCAGCTTCATAAATTAAAAGATCTTGGTCCTTGACACTAAATTTTTTTTAATCTCATTGCTGTGGCCCACACCGTTGACCCATACATCACGATGGATCGTACTACATTAAGGAGTAGTATCCTGCGCGCCTGTTTGGGGCCTCTCGTATTCGGCATCATTCTCGATAAAGACATGCATGCGTTGGATGCTTTTTTATGGGCATACTGGAGATGCTGCTTAAATGTTAATCGGGAGTCAATCATCACGCCAAGGTATTTAATGCATTCTTTTGATTGCACCAGCGTCCCATTAACATTGATGCTTGCAACTTCCATCTTTTTGCGGCTGCTTATGAGCACCGCTTCGGTTTTAAGTTCGGCTAGACAAAGACCTACTGACATAAGCCAGTTATATATAATGCCGATCGCCACACTACTGAGTGCCTCGACTTCTTCAAGATGTTTTGCAGTGGCCACAACCGCTAGGTCGTCCGCAAAGCCGACGATCTTAACTGCGAGTCTAAGGACGTCGTCATACATAACGTTCCACAGCAGGGGCCCTAGGACTGACCCCTGTGGGACACCACCGGAGACGTTATACACCATTATCCCCTCGTCTGTTGCATAGCGTAGTATTCTACCATCGAAGTAGTTCGATAATATCTTAGAGAGGTAACGTGGAATTTCAAATTTTGTGAGCGCTTTCATTATCGTATCCCAGTTTGTGGAATTAAAGGCATTTCGCACATCCAGCGTTGCCACCAGGCAATACTGCTTTGCCCCCTTCTTCCAGCTAGTGCCTTCGATAGCTTTACTTGCTATGCGTGTAACCAGTTTTATGGCATCGGACGTAGAGTGTCTCTTTCGGAAACCAAACTGTTGGCTCGAGAGTCCTCCTCTGGATTGTATTGCTTCTTCGAGGCGGTTGTACAGCAATTTCTCGAAGATCTTGCCTATCGTGTCGAGCAAGCATATAGGTCGGTAGGCTGAGGGATCCTCCAGAGAGCCACTACCTTTTGGTATTAGCACAAGCTTTTGCGTCTTCCATTGTGCGGAGAATATGCCCTCTGTGAGACAAGCGTTATACAGCTGAACGAAGGCTTGTGTTTGGGCTGCAATGGCCATTTTTAGCGCGCGGTTCGGGATTTTATCTGGCCCTGGGGCCTTCTCGCTATGAACAGCATTGGAGATTTTCATTACCTCTTCTGCGGTTACCATGGAAATGGCTTGCACGTCGCCATGATTAATGACGGGCTGCATCGGTGGTTGCTGAGGGAAGAGCACACTTACAATGCGGCCAAGTATGCGAGGGCACGTGGGTGGTGGTCGTCCGAATGACTTCATCTTTTTCATTACCAGTCTATAGGCGGTACCCCATGGGGTTACGTCCGCTTCGTCGCATAACTGCAAGAAGCACTCGCGCTTCCTCGAACGAATCTTGTGTTTGAGCAGCTTCCTGCGCTCTCTATAGACCTCGCGCAGTTCTTCGAACCTGTCGGTCCCTCTGGCGCGGTAGTAACTTCTTCTGGCTTGGTGGCATTGGCTGCGTGCTTCGGCGATTTCGGCGGTCCACCAGTACACAGGCTCGTGGTGGTGCTTACTTGGCCTTCGCAACATCATCGCTGCGTCGCAAGATCTTTTCAGCTGCTCTGTTGCTTGCCTAGCCATATTCTGTGCTGAGCCAGTGAGGTGTATGTCAGCCATCATTGCTGTGAGGATACCTTCATCAAGCGTTTCGACCTTGTATGATGGCTCGATATGGGGGCCTCTGCTCCGCCGGTTGGTTTGCCTTTCCAACGTGTACACGATTGCTTGGTGATCGCTATGCGTGTAGACGTCACTTACTTGCCACTGTACTTGCGTGCTCAGGTCACAACTGGCAAATGTCAGGTCAATTACTGAGCTGCCATTCGCGTTGGAGAATGTACACTGCGTTCCCGTGTTTAAAAGCACAACCTCTAACGAAGCAAAAGCCTCCAGAATAATGAGCCCTCTTTGATTCGTTCTCTGGCTTCCCCAGTCTACGGCCCACGCGTTGAAGTCACCAGCAATAACAACTGGACTGATTCCTCTAACATCGTCAACTATTGCGTCGACAGTAACAGCAAACTCTTCTATGGATAGACTTGGTGCAAGGTAGCAGCTTACAATATGTGTGCCCATAACTTCTACACGAACAAAACCGTTTGCACGTGTATGCTGCCTCATTAGGGAAGGATGTCTTCCGCAGGACCATATGGCGGCTCTTCCAGAAATGTCTGATGCCCAGACTCCTGGTGCTTTCGCGTTATAAGGCTCACTCAAGATAGCTACATCAGTGCTTAGATCTCGAACGGTTTGCGCTAAAAGATCCTGCGCTGCGCGACAGTTGCTGAGATTCAACTGTAAGAACCTCATCATTTCCTAGGTTTGCTAGCTCCTGAAAAGGACGAACATTTCCAGCTTCCGGCACGGTGATTTGTTTCCGAGCATTTCCTTTCTAAGCACAAGAAACAGCTTGCTTCTGCAGAACACTCTTTTGCTTTGTGGCCCTCTTTGCCGCATTTCATACAGCACTTACTTCGGTCTGTGCTGTTGCAAGTTTTCGCCGTGTGACCAAAGTCGAGACACTTAAAGCATCTGGTTGGCGTAACTTTTTCGCGGACTCTGCAAATGACCCAGCCAACTCTGAGCTTGCCAGTCTCTATCAGCTTCCTCGCCTGCAGTGCTGGAAGGCTTATGACCGCTGTTTGCGTGCCTGCATAGGCTTTACGGAGTGATTTCACTCTTGCCACCTTTAAGTCGCCGAGCTGCTTTTGGACTGCGCTGCAGACATCTTCCGGTGTTGTAACCTCGTCAAGATCCTTGATCTCGACCTGTGTTTCTTCCGTGAGAGTCCTGGTTTCGGCTTGGCCATTGAAAACCATATCAAATTCTTTCTTCAGCTCCTGGGTTGACTGGGTGGTTGCTTAAGCTGGATAAGTACTTCACCTTTTTCAGTGCGCCTTACCCTCGAAACGTTTTCGCCGAACTTTTCAAGCGATTTTTCCTGTTTCATCCGCATGATGATATCGCTATATGAAAGCTCACCTGCTTTTGCTACGACGATTGCATCAGGTCTAGCCAGCTTCTGAGGCGGTTTTTTGCGTTTTTTGGGCTTTCTAGAGACCTTTGTCCAAGGCTCAACCATTCGCTTTGCCGGAGTTTTTGGCAGAGGAGACGAATTAGCCACTTCGCTATAGGATGGCTTTAGAGCAGTCTCTTGGACAGCAAGCTGCTGCAGTCGAGTCTTTTTTGGCGGAGGTTTCCGCGAGTCACTGCTGCGTTCGCTTGCTCTTTTTGGAGTAGCCTTGGAGCCATGCGCAAAAATTGGGTCCGTCTGAGAGTCCTTATGGACTTGTGAAGCACTCGCGTTGACCTTTTTCTTGTTCGCGTTATCGGCGAACAGCTCAATTGAGAGGTCTTCACAGGCCAGATTTGCCAGTCTTATAAGCTTCTGGATCTCATTGTGGACGTTCGATTTGGTTTTGACGAACTCTGCCAGACCTTGTATCAGTGTCTTCACTTTGACCAGCTTTTTGATGACAGGGTCATCTACAGTGACGCTTGCTGCTGCTTCAGGGGTTGCCTTGATGACAGGCTCTCTATGCTGCAGCTTTGATCCTTCGGGTGTGCCTTTAGTTGGCGATCGCTGAACCTTTGAGCTCATTTTAAATGGGTTCTCGGTTGTAGTGTTGCTGCTCGTAGCTTTGACTGGTGCAGCGGCCGAGTGCGCCACCGCTGCAGCAGTTTTTGGGGCAGAAATGTTGTTTGAGGCCTCCAGAATCCTTGCCTCGACCGTGGGATTACCCACGGGTGGATTTCCACTACTGTGGTCACTACTGTGCTAGTTTGCTAGGTAGTTAGTTAACTAATGGCTTAACCCACCACCACCGGTGGCTTAAGCTCTAGTTAACTTTGATTGTGAAACTCAAATCTGTTAGTTAACCTCTGGTCAGTGGTTAACTAATGATCGTGAAACTGGCCCTTAGTGAACAGTGAAGTGAGTTAGAAGTATTAGGAAATCAATAATTAAATGGATTATTGTTTCAGTAAGATTTAAATGCATTCAAAAATTGACCCTTTCCGATGTGCCGGTGCTGCTTCATTAAGTCCAACAGCGCACTATGTAATATTTTGGCATTTGAGCGCTCAAAACTATAAAACGCAAAGTATGGAATCTAAATAATATTTTTTACGATTCTAAATGAAAATTGTACGAGCTTTTCGATTTTGGTAACCATTTTTTTTTATCTGTGATACATTCTGAGATGTAAGGGCCGGAAGTTTGAACTTTTTTCTCCTCTGCGCAAATGTTTAAAATCAAACATTATTTTTTGACTTTAAAACTGTCTTATAAGCAAACGCTTAAAGATTAAAAATATTTCATAATATGCAGTTAACTATGGTTGATGGTAAAGTTGCGCAGGCTATATCAGGTAAATTTTTCATCGGCCCTGGACTGTGTAAATCTTTATTAATTATTATTTCTTTTTTTTCCATTATAAAGGAAGCAAATCCTCAAGCTCTTGTACTGTGTGTCATGAGACACAAGAACAATTTAGTCAGAAGGATAGAACTGCAGCTTATGATGATATTGAGTCTATGTACGAACTAGGTCTATCACCCCTCCATGCTAGAATAAGGTTTATGGAACATTGCTTAAAGATAGCATATGACATAAAATTTCAAGATTTTAAAAATTCTTCGCCTTATTTCCACATACGAAGTACTAGGGAGCAAACCAGAATCAAAAATGAGTTTAGAGCCGAAGAAAACAAAAGAATTCAAGAGGAATTTAGAGAAACGACAGGTCTACGTATTGATTTTCCAAAGCAAGGCTTTGGAAATAGTAATGATGGCAATACAGCAAGGCACTTTTTTAAAAATATTGAAACTACAGCTTCAATTACAAGGCTCAATGCGGACATACTTAGACGTTTCCAAAAGATTTTGAACGCAATAAACTCTCGGCAGCTTCTTGATGCGGAAAAATTTGGAAAGTTTTCATTGGATACCCTTAATTTATATAATAGCATATATGGTGATTGGAAACATCTCACTCCGACAGTACATAAAGTACTATGTCATGGAGAAAATATTATAAAACACCATTATTTTCCAATTGGTGAGCTGTCCGAAGAAGCGCAGGAAGCGAAAAACAAAGATTACAAAAATTTTAGACTAACTAATACAAGAAAAAACAACAGGAAAAATGAAAACATTGATCTGATGACAATGTTGATGATTTCGTCTGATCCCTTGATAACTTCTGTTCGAAGAATTGAAAAAAAGGAACATACTGAAGAGGATAATGTGTTGCTTGGAATAGAAGATCTCCTAAAGGAATAAATTTTTGTTTTTTATTTTTTGGTATTTGTCTATTGTATTTTATATATTTTGTTTTAGTTAATTCAATATAATAATTTATTAAATTTATTAAAAAACTCGTTAGATCTTTTTCCTTGATCTGGCAACACTACTAAGACGTCATCAAATGTTCAAAAAATTTTTTTTTTTTTGTCTGATTGATTATAAATCGAATTTTTGGACCAATTTTAAGCTTATTTTGAGCTGTATGCACATTTTGGTAGTAGTAACTTTTAAAATACATTGATCACCAAAGGGTTAAAAAAACTTATAAAAACCATAGTTAATACTATAAAAACTTGCAAATTGGTTAGAACTATACTCTTTTTAAACAATAAAATGATAAAAAGTATTAGACAAAAATTTAAATTTTGGCGCTTAGTTTGGGGCAACCCTACTGAGCCCTCGAACGCTAATCTTAAAATTTTTCATGCTACTTAGAAGGCCACATCGATTTCCAACCTAACTCAAAAAACCGATTGAAAATATCTTTATTCTTTCAAAAGTTACAGAATTTTGATCACTCAGGGAGAGAAATGTTACACTGTGCAGCGTACGTCGCTGCAGTTTCGAAATCGTCCGGATTTAAATTGCTCTTCAAATAAATTTTATTAGTTATATCCAGCGAATCAAAAAAGTTTAGGTACAGTCAATTTTACTGAGAAGAACTTTGCTTTAATATTTAAAAGCAACTTATTTGGCCAACTTTTTGATGCAGCTAGTATCATTGAAATTTGGATTGGAGTTGGATCATGGATTTTAATTGAAATACACAAAAAAGTTCCTTTACTTTATACACTACTCGTAACGTAAGCGGATGAAGAAAAAATGCATATGAAAAAAGTTTAGGCACAGGCTGTATGTGTACCTTGTTTTTGCAAATATAACGGTTATCTATAAGTTCTCTTTGATCTATTCCTGCACATAAAAATTCTGCACATAATTATTGCGCAGCCATCCAATTGTCAATTGATTTAAGTTAGTGTTGATCTTGATGTCGTGATTGAATGAGCAAAATGAGCAGTCGTACAGAAATGTCGGTAGATGTTCGAAAAGTTATTATAAACCTTCATGTGCAGCAAAAGTCTTATCGCGAAATTGGTGATATAGTGCAGCGGCTCTATACAAGCGTGCGAATCATTATAAAACATTACATAAATACAGGAAACTTAGAGCGTGAATTCAGATCTGGACGCCCAAAAATATTAATACTACGCCAGGAGCGCACTGTAGTAGCTGCAGTGGCCTAAGATTTCGGCTGTAAAATTATGCAATGAAATGCAACAAAGTTTCGATAAAAACTTCGATCCACAAACTATACGCAATACTCTTCATAGAGCTGGTTTTCATGGAAGAGTTCCTCGGCGCAAACCATTTATTTCGGCTATTAATAAGAAAAAAGACTGGAGTTTGCAAAACTTCATGTACATCAATCGGAATCATTCTGGAACAGTGTAATATTTAGTGATGAATCGAAGTTCAACCTTTTTGTATCAGATGGTGCACAAAAAGTTTGGTGGAAACCAGACAATGAGCTAATTACGAAAAAAACGTAATTAAAACAATCAAACACGGCGCTGGTAATGTCATAGTGTGGGGGTGTATGGCGGCTTCTGGAGTGGGAAATCTTGTCTTTATAGATGAAAAAAAGAGTAAGTGCTCTTATTTGAATATTTTGAAAGACAATTTGTTTCCTAATGTTGAAAAGTTGGGCATGAATGGGAAGCCATTTTTGTTGCAGCAAAATAAAGACCTGAAACATGCGTCGTACCTTGTGCAGGAATGGCTTATTTACCATTGCCAACAGCTCAAAACACCTCCACATTCGCCAGATATGAATTCTATTGAACATATTTGGCAATTATTGGAGAAAAAAATTCGGAGCCATCGCATATCATCAAAAGATCCACTACAGGAGGCTCTTCGCCAAGAATGGGAAACCAAACCTAGTTGGAAGTATGCAAAGGCGCTTACAGGCAGTTATTTAAGCCAAAGGAGGCCTTACAAAATATTAAATGTATCAAAAACAAAAATAAATTAAAATTTTTTCACATGTGCCTAAACTATTTTTATGAAAAATTGAGACTTTTTTGTTTTTTAATAACATAATACATAAAACAAAAATGAAAAATGAAATATTTTTGCAGTAAATAATAAAAAAACTTTCAATTTCCAAATGATGCCATATTATTTTTTTTCGTTAGGTGGAAAAAGTTATTTAGGTACAAACTAGACATGGGTAACGCAGCGCTGCGTTGCGTTAATGAGTTGAAGCACTTCAATGTGTTACTGCGTTGATACACTTTCTTTAATAAAAGTAACGCAATAGCGCAGTAATGCAAATGACGCGCTCAAAGCAAAAGTAAAAAATATTTATGCAGCGAGCGAAAATTGCACATGTTGTACGGCGCATCGAGGATAGAAACAGAAAGTTGAAAGCGAACATTATTACTCTGTATAAATTAGGACTAGGGGTTGCAGGCAATATGCTTGGAGTGCTTTTGACTGTTATTAATGTTTTGCTATTCACAGAATGGTTTTGTCAATTTAATGAGCTCTTGGATGTGTGTTCGAAGCAAAAGTAAATTTGGATCCAACTTTGAACTTGTTTTGCATACCAGGTACGCGTATGTATCTGCTTGATGGCTCGCATCAAATTTTAAACGAAATGCAGTTTCGCTGCATGCTTAAAGTTTAATATATCTTCAGTCTTGGTGGATGCTTTAATCTGCTCTTCCTTTAGTTATATTTCATACTAGCTGAATACCCGGCTTAACTCGGGAGTTGATATAAATAATTTTCGATTTCATTCGTCAATTTGAAAAAACTTTTCACAAACTTTAGAAGTAATTTTGTGTGCATCTTTCAAACCGGTAACTTCGGCGAAATGAACGAAATGTAGCTTCAACATCTGAAAATTATGAGAAAAAGTTGGGGAAATCGTGATTTGTGTGTGCGTGCCGCTGATCGTTTGCAAAAATATATTTTCAAATTTTATATTGTATTCGATAGATTGCACATTTTTGAAAAAAATCAGAGCAAAAACGAATTCTTTGCAATTCGCGAGGAAACTGGACAAAAATTAAATAAGCATTGAAAATAGAAATTGAAATGTCAAACAACTTACGACGCAACTGACTTGCGCATGTGTTCATGCGAACTCAAATACCACAGAATTCGGCATCAGCTGTCCTGATTTGCGAAAAAAGAATGTGGTATATAAATACACATAAAGAAGATTTTTATCACCCTTTGCGCTTTGCTACGCCTTACTGTATTTTGCAGAACTCCCCTCTGGGGATCGAGATATAGCAAAATACATAGCGCCAAAAGCCTCACCGCACCCGAAAACCACTTCTAAAAATCATACTTATCGGATGAGTTGTTTTGAGTTTTTTGCGATATTTGTACTACTGCGCCCTCGGGTTTTAGAGATAGAATAAAAAAATAACGCCAAAGCCCTTTCCATACTCCATGTGCATGAAAGTTCGTAGAGGTTTTCGAAAACGGTTAGTTTTTATGACTTATAAACTAGGCTCTATCTTGAACACCAGAGGGCGCTGGAGTACAAATATTTTAAAAAAGTCGAAAAAGTCCAAAACCGTTCATCCCATTTGCATGAAATTTTGTATGTAGAGGTTCTCGGACACGCTGAGTTTTTTTGACTTATCTACTCTTTTCTCTCTCGAACACCAGAGGGCGCTGTAGTAGAAATATTTTGAAAAACCTAGAAATACTCCTAAGCCGTCCATCCGAACTGCATGAAAATTGGAAAAATATGAGTTTTCTGATACGTTGAGTGTTTTGGACTAATCTTTTTTGTGCTACCTTGAACACCAGACGGCGCTTTAGTACAAATCTTTGGAAATCGTGAAAAACTCCAAAACTGCTCATCCGATTTGGATGAAAATTTGGTGTTTAAGATAGTGCAGAAAAAAAAGTCCAAGTTACCCACCTTATCCGAAAACTCCTATGTAAAAATTTTCACGCAAATTGGATGTAGAGCTAGGAGTTTTTCGACATTTTTAAACATTTGTAAATCGGATGAATAGTTTCGGAGATAAACTATAATAACAAAATTCGTGGAACCCGATGGTGGCAGCGCCACCTACCGGGTCCAATTGCGAATCTGAACCATGGAGTCATGGAATTGGAGTCATGCGCAAAAATTGGGTCCGTCTGAGAGTCCTTATGGACTTGTGAAGCACTCGCGTTGACCTTTTTCTTGTTCGCGTTATCGGCGAACAGCTCAATTGAGAGGTCTTCGCAGGCCAGATTTGCCAGTCTTATAAGCTTCTGGATCTCATTGTGGACGTTCGATTTGGTTTTGACGAACTCTGCCAGACCTTGTATCAGTGTCTTCACTTTGACTAGCTTTTTGATGACAGGGTCATCTACACTGACGCTTGCTGCTGCTTCAGGGGTTGCCTTGATGACAGACTCTCTATGCTGCAGCTTTGTTCCTTCGGGTGTGCTTTTAGTTGGCGATCGCTGAACCTTTGAGCTCATTTTAAATGGGTTCTCGGTTGTAGTGTTGCTGCTCGTAGCTTTGACTGGTGCAGCGGCCGAGTGCGCCACCGCTGCATTAGTTTTTGGGGCAGAAATGCTGTTTGAGGCCTCCAGAATCCTTGCCTCGACCGTGGGATTGCCCACGGGTGGATTTCCACTACTGTGGTTTCCACCTGTAGTAGTTGCGTTATTACACGACATTGTAAATGGTAAATGGTTTATTTTCGGGGTGACCTTCCCTTATCCGTTTATACCTACAGACAGGTGTGAATACTGCCGACCGCTACGGTACAAACGCAGACCAGTGAGCCGCCCACTATGGGTCAAACGCTTCTGGGTTTTTTGGGTTTCGCCCCTCTCATCCGCCACCATGCTGCCGGTTGGTAGCACAGCGCCCAGGTGCCACCACGGGGAGGCACTTGCCATCAGACAAGCGTGCTAGCACACAAATATTTATGTGGTAGCATGAGAGTAGACTTGGGTTTAACTGTGAATATCGAGCTGGCTCCGCCAGGTTGAAGCAAACAGACTTTTCACCTCACAGTGTCCACCCCTTTGACACCCCCCCTTGACACCCACACACATACATTATAAATGTATGTATTTATAAATGTACTATGTATGTGTAGTTTAAAGTGTCTGTGAAATTTCTGTATTCAGAAAAGCTGGTTTGAGCCTGTCTATATGAAATGTAGCGGTAGTGCCTTTTTTAAAAATTGTAAAGAATTTTGGTGTCTTGCCTTTTACCAGCTAATTCGTACAAATTAAAAAAAAAAAGTTGGCAACTCAATGATACAAATATTACAGAGTTTTTAAATTCTAACAACGGATGTGGTTTCAGTGACGCATTTTTACCTAGTGTTCGCCCACCGAATTCGTGAAAACAAAAAATTTAGGTGGCAATCCTAATTTTATAATAGCCTATAACCTTTGCATCATTATTATCTATATTTAAAAAAAAAATCAATTACTCTTTTCAAAAATCAAAAACCAACAGACGCTTTTTTCCACTTTGTTTTATATATGATATATATTATATCTATAGATATCAAGAGATTATGTGATATGCTGCAACATAGCTTTAGTAATACATACTTGATATTGAATCAACAACTATACTTAACAGAGGCTTATGGATCAATGGATTGTGCATTGAACTCCCAATCGCCACTTTGCTAGTTCGATTCCCCGCGTTGGATCAAAGAAATATTTTAAATATATTGAAATTACATTTCTGTGGACTTTTGACAAAACAACTTATCTCGAAATAGGAAAATTTTCCAGGATTTTTGTTATAAAGACAACTTATGATAACGGTTACTTCTGTCTTATCCGGGTTCTTTTAGGATTTATAGATCAAAAATTACTGAATGCGTCAAATCAACATATCTCAAAACTTGTATTCATCGCATGTAACAAAGGAACTTAATTCCACATAAGGTGATAGATTCCAAAGAAAAATATGTAACGTCATTTTGAAAAAAGAACTTATTTCAATTTATGCATACAGTTTTTTTCACAAGAGTATTTAACAAAACCACTTCTTTCGAATTAAGATCTTTTATCAAATCTGAAATTTGAAAAAGATGTTTCCAATATTCCGGCGTAAAATGAACATGACAAAAGAATTTAAACGAGATAAGTTGATTTTTTTTAACAAATTCCGTTTGACAAAACAACATATTTCCCTTTAATTTTTCTTTAAGACTATTATGGTAATTTCAATAAAAGCAGTCATAAGATAAGGCTTAAATATCACTTCATAATGTTAGTTCTTAATATTTCTAAAATATTTACACAAATTGTTTTAATTAGGTTTCAATGTGTTTTTACCTCTGCTGTAAAATTGCTTTTTTGGAGATAAGTTCCAAACTCACCCAACGATACTACTGCTTCGTATTTAATTGTAACGATGTGCATACACTGAGCCAAATTGTACATACGTTGAAAAGAAACACTCGCGCAGCTAATTTCACAAAAAATGTCACAGTTTCGGTAGTATCGTAGGCGCCGACGTAGAATTTTTTGTTTGATATATATGCTGATGAATTTGTTGTTCTTGTTCATTTTTGCGTTGGTTGTATTTAAGAAATTTAATGTTATGTTTAAGAAATAAAAATAAATATTTCAAAAAAATATGAACAGTAATAAACGACAAAAACGAAAGCAACTGCTATGCTTAAACACTCTACATATTAAACACTCTGCCTGACCTGAGAGATTCTCAGCAAAATAAAATTCTTCTTCCCATTCAACATTAAACATGTTATTTAAAATCAAATAAAAGTACTTATATTATAAAAAAATGTTAATGATTTATGATGATAATATTTTTTTCTATGTACGCATAACCATCAATATCAACGGCTTTGTAAGCACCCTTCCTATTCGACAGCTTGATTATGACCAAAGATAACAAGATAGGAAACTTAAAAAGCATAACCTCAAAGGAGGGTTGCATGTATTTGTGAACCGAAAAATTCAACCCTGAACGCCACTCTTGTTCTTCATCGGCCGCAAACTCTAAAAGAAATCACTTTGCAACCCCTTAAAATAATGCATATCATCTGTTCTTTATTACATAAATATTTAAGTTGGGTTGCAGTAACCAGTTTGCAACCTAAACTGATTATTGCATCCCCTTATTTTGGTTAATATATGGTTTCAAAGTTTGCCAATTTCTTCAGTTGTTGTTTTTGTCAATATTTTTGAAAAATTTAATTTTTCACAAACCCCGTTAGTTTACACAAACCCCCGCTATTCAAGGTGAGATAAGAAAAAATAACGCTCTTCTTCTTTTCCTGCATTTTTCTTTTGAAACTTCGTTTTCAAACAAGAAAAATAGTGCATAGATTGAGTACATTAATGTTTTAATCTTTAAGTTGTGTTACAGGAATCTATTTAACACCCAAATAATTACATGATTTTTATTTTCACCACTACCGATTTGTGAAAGTTTAATGCCATCAGAGTTGCCAACTCTGATTATTTTCTTAAGAATTCTCTTGGATGGCATAAATATTGCGCTGGTACGAAATGGCATATGTTTATCTCTAATCTTTATAAAATTGCATTGATCGTGTATTTGCGTAAAATATAAAGTTGGATTTAATGGAACTATTTAAAATTTTAAATATTATTTCTACGTTAAAATGCAAATTTAGAGGAAGTAGAAGCAGGGTTCGTTTTTGCTCTCATGAGGTTTTATGAATATGAGGTAATTTTTAGTTAAAAAAACCTGCTCATATTCATTTTCGTGAAGAGCTGACTACATTCTTTTGTTCATGAACTGTAGAAGTAACCGCATAATCACAGAATGCTTTGGTATTGTATTTTTACTGCCACGCTGCTTAACATACATACACACCAAAAATGTAAGACATTTCGATGCCTTGAAGTGATGGTTAGGAAAAACTTTCAAGTGAAGAGCATGATTACACTCCTCCTCATCAATATTATTCAATTCACGAACGGCTCACTTTGCTTTCTTTATTCGTGAAGAAAAAAAACATGAACGCTCTTTCATTATATATTCAGAGTGATTCATTTTTCTTAACCATTTTCGTTCATAAATTGCGCTCCTCAAAAAAACTGACTTGAAGAGCGCTCTCTGCATTTCATTCATTTAATGTTTCTCGTTCGTGAGTTTTGGAAATTCCAAATTCAATTTATTACAATTTTTGCACTAGCTCAAAAAAGGTTCTAAATAGGGAAAAAATTAACGAAAAACATTCATAGCTCCCCGGGGTTCACCATAGAGGGGTAAAATATATGACCAGGCCCTATTATTTTTTCACCACCAATATTTCTTCTCAATGTACCCACCTTTCTCTGTCACCCTCTTGGGGGTCCACCTACAAAAATACAAAAGAGATAAATGTCGAAAATGGTATATATCGTCCGTAACTGGACCCCTAGACAGGTCAAATGTATCAGCTGGTCCTATTATTTCTTGATTTACAATATTTCTTTTCAACATACCTACCCCCTATCTGCCACCCTTCTCTGGGTCCCAATGCGAAAAACACAAAAAATGTTGATTAGTATTGATATCTCTACTGAATTGACCCCTAGAGTAGTGAAATGTATGATCTGGTCCTATTATTTTTTGCCCCTCAACATTTCTTCTGAACACACCCACACCCCATCAGCCAACCATTATGTGCTTTTAGATCAACTAAAATTTTGCATCAAATAAAAACAAGCAATTTAAAAATTCACGAGCGATAATAAATCCAGCACATCGCACATACGGGCCGCTTCTATGGGAGGCTTTGTCAAAATTGATTTTTTAAAAAAGGATATATAAAAAAATTTGGTGCAATTGTAATAAGGAGGATATTACTAAACGGATCAGATTTGTAAATACAGTGGTTGCAACTTACCCCTTTTTGGATATTTGAAGTCTATTTTTATGCAGTGCAAAAACGAAGCCACTTCAAAAGTATCTATTTTTAGTTTAGGAATGTGCTATTAGAAAAATTTATATCATTATTTAACATTTTTTTTTATATAGATTTTACATTTCGGCTTGGGTTTTAGTGGCAAAAGTCTTATCGCGAAATTGGTGATATAGTGCAGCGGCTCTATACAAGCGTGCGAATCATTATAAAACATTACATAAATACAGGAAACTTAGAGCGTGAATTCAGATCTGGACGCCCAAAAATATTAATACTACGCCAGGAGCGCACTGTAGTAGCTGCAGTGGCCTAAGATTTCGGCTGTAAAATTATGCAATGAAATGCAACAAAGTTTCGATAAAAACTTCGATCCACAAACTATACGCAATACTCTTCATAGAGCTGGTTTTCATGGAAGAGTTCCTCGGCGCAAACCATTTATTTCGGCTATTAATAAGAAAAAAGACTGGAGTTTGCAAAACTTCATGTACATCAATCGGAATCATTCTGGAACAGTGTAATATTTAGTGATGAATCGAAGTTCAACCTTTTTGTATCAGATGGTGCACAAAAAGTTTGGTGGAAACCAGACAATGAGCTAATTACGAAAAAAACGTAATTAAAACAATCAAACACGGCGCTGGTAATGTCATAGTGTGGGGGTGTATGGCGGCTTCTGGAGTGGGAAATCTTGTCTTTATAGATGAAAAAAAGAGTAAGTGCTCTTATTTGAATATTTTGAAAGACAATTTGTTTCCTAATGTTGAAAAGTTGGGCATGAATGGGAAGCCATTTTTGTTGCAGCAAAATAAAGACCTGAAACATGCGTCGTACCTTGTGCAGGAATGGCTTATTTACCATTGCCAACAGCTCAAAACACCTCCACATTCGCCAGATATGAATTCTATTGAACATATTTGGCAATTATTGGAGAAAAAAATTCGGAGCCATCGCATATCATCAAAAGATCCACTACAGGAGGCTCTTCGCCAAGAATGGGAAACCAAACCTAGTTGGAAGTATGCAAAGGCGCTTACAGGCAGTTATTTAAGCCAAAGGAGGCCTTACAAAATATTAAATGTATCAAAAACAAAAATAAATTAAAATTTTTTCACATGTGCCTAAACTATTTTTATGAAAAATTGAGACTTTTTTGTTTTTTAATAACATAATACATAAAACAAAAATGAAAAATGAAATATTTTTGCAGTAAATAATAAAAAAACTTTCAATTTCCAAATGATGCCATATTATTTTTTTTCGTTAGGTGGAAAAAGTTATTTAGGTACAAACTAGACATGGGTAACGCAGCGCTGCGTTGCGTTAATGAGTTGAAGCACTTCAATGTGTTACTGCGTTGATACACTTTCTTTAATAAAAGTAACGCAATAGCGCAGTAATGCAAATGACGCGCTCAAAGCAAAAGTAAAAAATATTTATGCAGCGAGCGAAAATTGCACATGTTGTACGGCGCATCGAGGATAGAAACAGAAAGTTGAAAGCGAACATTATTACTCTGTATAAATTAGGACTAGGGGTTGCAGGCAATATGCTTGGAGTGCTTTTGACTGTTATTAATGTTTTGCTATTCACAGAATGGTTTTGTCAATTTAATGAGCTCTTGGATGTGTGTTCGAAGCAAAAGTAAATTTGGATCCAACTTTGAACTTGTTTTGCATACCAGGTACGCGTATGTATCTGCTTGATGGCTCGCATCAAATTTTAAACGAAATGCAGTTTCGCTGCATGCTTAAAGTTTAATATATCTTCAGTCTTGGTGGATGCTTTAATCTGCTCTTCCTTTAGTTATATTTCATACTAGCTGAATACCCGGCTTAACTCGGGAGTTGATATAAATAATTTTCGATTTCATTCGTCAATTTGAAAAAACTTTTCACAAACTTTAGAAGTAATTTTGTGTGCATCTTTCAAACCGGTAACTTCGGCGAAATGAACGAAATGTAGCTTCAACATCTGAAAATTATGAGAAAAAGTTGGGGAAATCGTGATTTGTGTGTGCGTGCCGCTGATCGTTTGCAAAAATATATTTTCAAATTTTATATTGTATTCGATAGATTGCACATTTTTGAAAAAAATCAGAGCAAAAACGAATTCTTTGCAATTCGCGAGGAAACTGGACAAAAATTAAATAAGCATTGAAAATAGAAATTGAAATGTCAAACAACTTACGACGCAACTGACTTGCGCATGTGTTCATGCGAACTCAAATACCACAGAATTCGGCATCAGCTGTCCTGATTTGCGAAAAAAGAATGTGGTATATAAATACACATAAAGAAGATTTTTATCACCCTTTGCGCTTTGCTACGCCTTACTGTATTTTGCAGAACTCCCCTCTGGGGATCGAGATATAGCAAAATACATAGCGCCAAAAGCCTCACCGCACCCGAAAACCACTTCTAAAAATCATACTTATCGGATGAGTTGTTTTGAGTTTTTTGCGATATTTGTACTACTGCGCCCTCGGGTTTTAGAGATAGAATAAAAAAATAACGCCAAAGCCCTTTCCATACTCCATGTGCATGAAAGTTCGTAGAGGTTTTCGAAAACGGTTAGTTTTTATGACTTATAAACTAGGCTCTATCTTGAACACCAGAGGGCGCTGGAGTACAAATATTTTAAAAAAGTCGAAAAAGTCCAAAACCGTTCATCCCATTTGCATGAAATTTTGTATGTAGAGGTTCTCGGACACGCTGAGTTTTTTTGACTTATCTACTCTTTTCTCTCTCGAACACCAGAGGGCGCTGTAGTAGAAATATTTTGAAAAACCTAGAAATACTCCTAAGCCGTCCATCCGAACTGCATGAAAATTGGAAAAATATGAGTTTTCTGATACGTTGAGTGTTTTGGACTAATCTTTTTTGTGCTACCTTGAACACCAGACGGCGCTTTAGTACAAATCTTTGGAAATCGTGAAAAACTCCAAAACTGCTCATCCGATTTGGATGAAAATTTGGTGTTTAAGATAGTGCAGAAAAAAAAGTCCAAGTTACCCACCTTATCCGAAAACTCCTATGTAAAAATTTTCACGCAAATTGGATGTAGAGCTAGGAGTTTTTCGACATTTTTAAACATTTGTAAATCGGATGAATAGTTTCGGAGATAAACTATAATAACAAAATTCGTGGAACCCGATGGTGGCAGCGCCACCTACCGGGTCCAATTGCGAATCTGAACCATGGAGTCATGGAATTGGAGTCATGCGCAAAAATTGGGTCCGTCTGAGAGTCCTTATGGACTTGTGAAGCACTCGCGTTGACCTTTTTCTTGTTCGCGTTATCGGCGAACAGCTCAATTGAGAGGTCTTCGCAGGCCAGATTTGCCAGTCTTATAAGCTTCTGGATCTCATTGTGGACGTTCGATTTGGTTTTGACGAACTCTGCCAGACCTTGTATCAGTGTCTTCACTTTGACTAGCTTTTTGATGACAGGGTCATCTACACTGACGCTTGCTGCTGCTTCAGGGGTTGCCTTGATGACAGACTCTCTATGCTGCAGCTTTGTTCCTTCGGGTGTGCTTTTAGTTGGCGATCGCTGAACCTTTGAGCTCATTTTAAATGGGTTCTCGGTTGTAGTGTTGCTGCTCGTAGCTTTGACTGGTGCAGCGGCCGAGTGCGCCACCGCTGCATTAGTTTTTGGGGCAGAAATGCTGTTTGAGGCCTCCAGAATCCTTGCCTCGACCGTGGGATTGCCCACGGGTGGATTTCCACTACTGTGGTTTCCACCTGTAGTAGTTGCGTTATTACACGACATTGTAAATGGTAAATGGTTTATTTTCGGGGTGACCTTCCCTTATCCGTTTATACCTACAGACAGGTGTGAATACTGCCGACCGCTACGGTACAAACGCAGACCAGTGAGCCGCCCACTATGGGTCAAACGCTTCTGGGTTTTTTGGGTTTCGCCCCTCTCATCCGCCACCATGCTGCCGGTTGGTAGCACAGCGCCCAGGTGCCACCACGGGGAGGCACTTGCCATCAGACAAGCGTGCTAGCACACAAATATTTATGTGGTAGCATGAGAGTAGACTTGGGTTTAACTGTGAATATCGAGCTGGCTCCGCCAGGTTGAAGCAAACAGACTTTTCACCTCACAGTGTCCACCCCTTTGACACCCCCCCTTGACACCCACACACATACATTATAAATGTATGTATTTATAAATGTACTATGTATGTGTAGTTTAAAGTGTCTGTGAAATTTCTGTATTCAGAAAAGCTGGTTTGAGCCTGTCTATATGAAATGTAGCGGTAGTGCCTTTTTTAAAAATTGTAAAGAATTTTGGTGTCTTGCCTTTTACCAGCTAATTCGTACAAATTAAAAAAAAAAAGTTGGCAACTCAATGATACAAATATTACAGAGTTTTTAAATTCTAACAACGGATGTGGTTTCAGTGACGCATTTTTACCTAGTGTTCGCCCACCGAATTCGTGAAAACAAAAAATTTAGGTGGCAATCCTAATTTTATAATAGCCTATAACCTTTGCATCATTATTATCTATATTTAAAAAAAAAATCAATTACTCTTTTCAAAAATCAAAAACCAACAGACGCTTTTTTCCACTTTGTTTTATATATGATATATATTATATCTATAGATATCAAGAGATTATGTGATATGCTGCAACATAGCTTTAGTAATACATACTTGATATTGAATCAACAACTATACTTAACAGAGGCTTATGGATCAATGGATTGTGCATTGAACTCCCAATCGCCACTTTGCTAGTTCGATTCCCCGCGTTGGATCAAAGAAATATTTTAAATATATTGAAATTACATTTCTGTGGACTTTTGACAAAACAACTTATCTCGAAATAGGAAAATTTTCCAGGATTTTTGTTATAAAGACAACTTATGATAACGGTTACTTCTGTCTTATCCGGGTTCTTTTAGGATTTATAGATCAAAAATTACTGAATGCGTCAAATCAACATATCTCAAAACTTGTATTCATCGCATGTAACAAAGGAACTTAATTCCACATAAGGTGATAGATTCCAAAGAAAAATATGTAACGTCATTTTGAAAAAAGAACTTATTTCAATTTATGCATACAGTTTTTTTCACAAGAGTATTTAACAAAACCACTTCTTTCGAATTAAGATCTTTTATCAAATCTGAAATTTGAAAAAGATGTTTCCAATATTCCGGCGTAAAATGAACATGACAAAAGAATTTAAACGAGATAAGTTGATTTTTTTTAACAAATTCCGTTTGACAAAACAACATATTTCCCTTTAATTTTTCTTTAAGACTATTATGGTAATTTCAATAAAAGCAGTCATAAGATAAGGCTTAAATATCACTTCATAATGTTAGTTCTTAATATTTCTAAAATATTTACACAAATTGTTTTAATTAGGTTTCAATGTGTTTTTACCTCTGCTGTAAAATTGCTTTTTTGGAGATAAGTTCCAAACTCACCCAACGATACTACTGCTTCGTATTTAATTGTAACGATGTGCATACACTGAGCCAAATTGTACATACGTTGAAAAGAAACACTCGCGCAGCTAATTTCACAAAAAATGTCACAGTTTCGGTAGTATCGTAGGCGCCGACGTAGAATTTTTTGTTTGATATATATGCTGATGAATTTGTTGTTCTTGTTCATTTTTGCGTTGGTTGTATTTAAGAAATTTAATGTTATGTTTAAGAAATAAAAATAAATATTTCAAAAAAATATGAACAGTAATAAACGACAAAAACGAAAGCAACTGCTATGCTTAAACACTCTACATATTAAACACTCTGCCTGACCTGAGAGATTCTCAGCAAAATAAAATTCTTCTTCCCATTCAACATTAAACATGTTATTTAAAATCAAATAAAAGTACTTATATTATAAAAAAATGTTAATGATTTATGATGATAATATTTTTTTCTATGTACGCATAACCATCAATATCAACGGCTTTGTAAGCACCCTTCCTATTCGACAGCTTGATTATGACCAAAGATAACAAGATAGGAAACTTAAAAAGCATAACCTCAAAGGAGGGTTGCATGTATTTGTGAACCGAAAAATTCAACCCTGAACGCCACTCTTGTTCTTCATCGGCCGCAAACTCTAAAAGAAATCACTTTGCAACCCCTTAAAATAATGCATATCATCTGTTCTTTATTACATAAATATTTAAGTTGGGTTGCAGTAACCAGTTTGCAACCTAAACTGATTATTGCATCCCCTTATTTTGGTTAATATATGGTTTCAAAGTTTGCCAATTTCTTCAGTTGTTGTTTTTGTCAATATTTTTGAAAAATTTAATTTTTCACAAACCCCGTTAGTTTACACAAACCCCCGCTATTCAAGGTGAGATAAGAAAAAATAACGCTCTTCTTCTTTTCCTGCATTTTTCTTTTGAAACTTCGTTTTCAAACAAGAAAAATAGTGCATAGATTGAGTACATTAATGTTTTAATCTTTAAGTTGTGTTACAGGAATCTATTTAACACCCAAATAATTACATGATTTTTATTTTCACCACTACCGATTTGTGAAAGTTTAATGCCATCAGAGTTGCCAACTCTGATTATTTTCTTAAGAATTCTCTTGGATGGCATAAATATTGCGCTGGTACGAAATGGCATATGTTTATCTCTAATCTTTATAAAATTGCATTGATCGTGTATTTGCGTAAAATATAAAGTTGGATTTAATGGAACTATTTAAAATTTTAAATATTATTTCTACGTTAAAATGCAAATTTAGAGGAAGTAGAAGCAGGGTTCGTTTTTGCTCTCATGAGGTTTTATGAATATGAGGTAATTTTTAGTTAAAAAAACCTGCTCATATTCATTTTCGTGAAGAGCTGACTACATTCTTTTGTTCATGAACTGTAGAAGTAACCGCATAATCACAGAATGCTTTGGTATTGTATTTTTACTGCCACGCTGCTTAACATACATACACACCAAAAATGTAAGACATTTCGATGCCTTGAAGTGATGGTTAGGAAAAACTTTCAAGTGAAGAGCATGATTACACTCCTCCTCATCAATATTATTCAATTCACGAACGGCTCACTTTGCTTTCTTTATTCGTGAAGAAAAAAAACATGAACGCTCTTTCATTATATATTCAGAGTGATTCATTTTTCTTAACCATTTTCGTTCATAAATTGCGCTCCTCAAAAAAACTGACTTGAAGAGCGCTCTCTGCATTTCATTCATTTAATGTTTCTCGTTCGTGAGTTTTGGAAATTCCAAATTCAATTTATTACAATTTTTGCACTAGCTCAAAAAAGGTTCTAAATAGGGAAAAAATTAACGAAAAACATTCATAGCTCCCCGGGGTTCACCATAGAGGGGTAAAATATATGACCAGGCCCTATTATTTTTTCACCACCAATATTTCTTCTCAATGTACCCACCTTTCTCTGTCACCCTCTTGGGGGTCCACCTACAAAAATACAAAAGAGATAAATGTCGAAAATGGTATATATCGTCCGTAACTGGACCCCTAGACAGGTCAAATGTATCAGCTGGTCCTATTATTTCTTGATTTACAATATTTCTTTTCAACATACCTACCCCCTATCTGCCACCCTTCTCTGGGTCCCAATGCGAAAAACACAAAAAATGTTGATTAGTATTGATATCTCTACTGAATTGACCCCTAGAGTAGTGAAATGTATGATCTGGTCCTATTATTTTTTGCCCCTCAACATTTCTTCTGAACACACCCACACCCCATCAGCCAACCATTATGTGCTTTTAGATCAACTAAAATTTTGCATCAAATAAAAACAAGCAATTTAAAAATTCACGAGCGATAATAAATCCAGCACATCGCACATACGGGCCGCTTCTATGGGAGGCTTTGTCAAAATTGATTTTTTAAAAAAGGATATATAAAAAAATTTGGTGCAATTGTAATAAGGAGGATATTACTAAACGGATCAGATTTGTAAATACAGTGGTTGCAACTTACCCCTTTTTGGATATTTGAAGTCTATTTTTATGCAGTGCAAAAACGAAGCCACTTCAAAAGTATCTATTTTTAGTTTAGGAATGTGCTATTAGAAAAATTTATATCATTATTTAACATTTTTTTTTATATAGATTTTACATTTCGGCTTGGGTTTTAGAAGTACAAAATCAAGAAGACTTTTAAATTTCCAAAAATAATGCTAAAGCAATTTTTTTTATTTGCGCAAAGCGCAAGCTTAGTTTTTATATGATTAGATAAATATGGTTTATTGTGTAGTGGTTTTGTGTATGCAATGTATGTGGTGTCAAGACACCACTTGAAAAACAACATAAGAACTTTAAATTAATTTTTTTCACATAATGTTTCATAAAACCTGCTTCAAAATAAAAATAGTAAACCTCATCTGAAAATATAAAATCTTTTAAATTATTATGTGGGAAAAAAATGTTAAAAAACTATTAAAAATAAAAATGAAAAAACATCACATGATAGTTTAAGTCAACTTAACTTATACGAATGCTAAAATATCTAGTTAAACCGAGTTTAAACGTCCAATTTTGGTGAGCCAAGCTCGGTTTAATTACTCGAACTTAAAAACTTGCCCTTAGTATTTTGTTGTATAATGTGCAGATGAAATATAATACGGCTTAGTCAGCAAACCTTTTAACTGCAATTCCAACATTACGTACTTCATCTCTGAATTTTACGGAAATAACTGTTACATATATAAATATATTCCGAACACTATTTTGTCTCATAGAGAATAAGAACATATGAGCTATAATGAATATATACTTGGGCAAGTAATAACAAAATATTTTATTCTACATGATTTTATAATTTTCAGCATGTTTTTTGACGTCCCGTTGACCCTATTGATTTCCTATGATCATCGTTGTGGATAAATAAGAAATATTTATGTGTAGCTAATAACAACCAATCCAAACATTACAATTTAGTGGCTAAACAGACCGCTATAACACCTTATCGATATCTTAAGTTGTTTTTTGTCATATTAAAAGCTAGCCAGAAAAAAGTGAAATTGGCAACTCTACTACTGACAATGAAATGGAAAAAAAATTTATTTCATTCATAAATTTGAACAGCTGATATTTTTAACCCGAATCTTCCTTGTAAAAATTGTTTACTTTTTGGAAGAAAATAATATGTTTTTTATGTATAAAAGTTCATTTAACATGAAGCTACAATACAACAATAAATATGTTTAGCCTGTTTGATAATAATTAATGCACTTTACAGATAACTCTTAAGTAGCATAATTAGCAACTGACATATTCACCTCACTATTTTTGCAAATTGACAGTTGAGCAAAAACAAAGTCAGATGAGTGTTAAGAAATTCGTGGTGAACGAATTTTTCGTGTACGTGTGTTTTACTTTAGGTGAACAAGGATTCCCCACAGAAGTTTCCTATCTTGTTATCTTTGATTATGACTGAATGAATATAAACACGTAAATTTGCTGAAGTAAGACAAAAAATTTCAGTGAAGCCATGGTGTAAGAAAACGAGGTGAAAGTATTTTTTTCACCTCTCTCAAAAAATTGTACCCGCATCTGTCAAAAACAGCAGAAATAAATGGCTGCGTTCAGCAGGTACAATCATGTTTCAATCATTGGCTGCATTCAGCGGAAAATTTGCTACGTAGCTGTTGAACAACTTTCGGGCTGAATGGTATGTTGCATAAAGTGCTCGCACAACACGTTCCCTGAGCGGTCGCCATCTTAGATAGCGAAAATATTTTATTTTATTATATTTTTAAAAAAATAGTTCAGCATAAAGTATCACTTTATGCATGGCAGAATTATAAGGTAGGGCCGGTTGGCTCAGTGTCCTCACGCGTCAACGAATAGTGGATAATGAAAAGATTGGTAAGTTGTCAAAACGACGAATTTACAAGGAATTGCAAATTAAGAAAAATTTGTATGTTTCCAAGTTGCAAGTAGTGGGGAGTCGCGTGGGTTAAATTTGTGATAGTTTGAGTGAAAATATTATTAAAACAGTGTAATAACAACTTTAAGATGTGAAAGAAGTCTTAAATTGGCAAAAAAAACCTGTAAAAATTTTAACCTAAAATCGACTGCGAAACATGAACATAAAGAAACGTGAGATGAACAGCTGATTTTGACATCTAGCCTGCTTTATTCTGCTTTCTACTTCATTCCTCTCCAAGTCGGCCCTACCTTATAATTCTGCCCTGACTTTATGCTACTTCGCTACCTGAGCGCTCTTTCGGATAGAATGCAGCCATTATAAGGTTATCCAGATATTTGACGTACCCTTATTTTATGTAAACAAAAGACACAGATATTATCGTAGACGTCGAGTTTTCTGTTTGCTATATTTTTTGATAAATTTATTTCAATCTTAGGTTTAATAAATGGAATTAAATATTTCGGAAAAATATGAATTTTTTATTTTTCCCAAGTAAAGAGCTTATATATATCTTAAATTAATTTGAAAATTTAAAATTTTAACAAACAAAATATATTTTTAATGTGTAATAAGTATTAAATTAGTTCAATAAATAATTCGAATTTACTATGATATTTAAAGAATCAATAGAGTTTTCATAGCACAATGACCATGCGCATTCTCTGTATATGTAAACCTGCGTAGTAGTAATACACATTTTTGTAGCTACATTCTGGCTCTACAGTACATCTCTATGATACATCTGTATTGTTTATTGTATTTATCTCGCTGAAGATAAACAAAAACAATATACAATATAAAACAACAATACAAGCCGTTACTGAGAAATATTTGTAAAACAATTCATTCCAAGAAACAACACGATGTTGCGTTCGTGATTTCGGCACGAATAAAAGCAACAACCATAAGAACGTCAGCAGCAACTGAAGCATCAATGCATGGTTTTTTTTATTATATAGATATAAGATATAACTGATTTTTGACATATATCTTATCTTTGTAAGATGAATATTAAAGACCGTAAGTATATTCCGAAGTGTCCTCCAAAAACGTTAGGATGTGCTTGAAAAAATTTTGTGGAAAAGACCCCCAAAAATTACAAACGTCCTGTAAGACGTAATTCTACGTCAAAAACGGAAAAATTACAATGGTTATATCACGAAACATTTAGAAAACATATTAACACAACCATTAACTATAAAATATAGTTTTATATATAATATAAAAAAAAAGTTCTGCGTTGACTGAACAAAACTAGCTATTTTTGTCAAAAGAGGAAAATAGTAAACATTTTTGATTTTCCCAAACACAAATGTAAAAATCACTATTTTTATAGTTTTGGTTAAAGAAACTATTTTAAACTATTTCGAAAACATTATTCCAATAAATTTTACATATAAACTGACTATATAATTTTTACTTATTTTTACTCAAATATAAAAAAAACATATATGTAATAAAAATATTCATACAAACTTTGTATGAAATGCGTGCAACATTCAGAAGTTTTATTTTTCCAATATTATTTTACGTCTAAAATGTGACCATAACATTTTTAAAGCTCATAATATTTTGGTTCAACACAAGCAAGTATTTCAAAAAGTAGTAGTCAAATGTATCTTTATTGGTTTGTACTATGAAAAAGAATGATATTCCGGCAACTGCGTGATTTTTATGTCCGTACAAAATTGTTCTTTTGCTCTCGTCTTCAAATAAGAGTATACATTCTTTTGAGTAGACGTCAAACATCTGGACATCCTTATAATAATTAAATCATGCGACAATGTTGTTGTCGTCGTTAATGTGTTTAAGCTTTTATTCTTGTGAGTTGACGTCAAATATCTGAACAACCTAATAATAATTGAATAATGGGTACAACATGTTGTGTCTCTGATCAGGTATCAGTTTACGTTCCTTTTTCATTTCTGTAAACACAATTGTTTTAAAAGTGATCAAATAGGAAAAAAATTGTGTTTTCTCGTTATATTTTGCGTTATTTATTTCATTTGTTATAAAAGCACACTTATTCTAAAAAAGCCAAATTTTTATCTGGAAATACTAATACGTTGAGCAAATGTATCAAAAATATAAAGTGCGGCGAAAGACAGACATTTTCACATGTTGTGATTAGACACTGATATTTTTTCGTTCAGCAGACACACACTAACCGGTTGCACAAAAGTTGTACCTGCTGAACGCAGCCAATAAAATTTGACACTAATCAACAGTTGCTCTCTCTCTGTCAGAATTTTTTGACAGACTCGGGGCAATTTAAAGTGTGGTGAAAAATTCGCTTCCACCTGGTTTTCTTACACCATGAGTGAAGCATGCGACGCATACCTTCTCAGTCGACAGTTGACATAAGACTGATGTTCGCTTATTTAGCTTCGGCGTCACATGCATAGGGGCGCTCATACTGATACGTTTCACGCCGGTACACTGCTGGTAAACGCTGTAATAGACGCAAGGAACAAAGAAACATCAATTTCTAAGAACAACGCTGTGGAAAAAAAAGTGCCGCTTTTGAGATTTCACTCAAGCAAATCACAGAACGAGGCATAAAAGGCTACGCTTCAAAAAATGTGATGTCTTTATCTGCTACCTTTAAAAAGGATACACCCTTTTCTGTTTAGACGTGAATATACTGAATATATTTATTACACTTTACTTTAGCATAAACATTTCTTTAAAAACATCAAAATAAGTTGTATACATTTTGTCAAGAAAGTGTTTTTACATAGTGAAATAATTGTAATTTTTACTTGTTTTTAAAAAAACTATCATAATATCTGTTTTGATTATTTTTATTTATTGATTTAATATTATTTATTTCGTGGCGGCCGTGGCACAGTGGGTAGAGTGCGTGGCCCATACGCCAGAAAACCCTGGTTCAATTCCCACCTGACACAGAAAGTTTTTCAATTTAATTTATTTTTCTGTTCGGCCGTCACCTTTCTGCAGACAATGGCAAACCTCAGAGAGTAAAAACTGCCATGAAAAGGTTCTTGAGAACATTAGCCGTTCAGAGTCGGCATATAGCTTGTAGGTTCAGTTCTCAATCGTTTGTGTTCAAAAATTTCACAACGCGCACAACACAATTGCTCATAAGTAGCTTGGTGATAGTCCTTTCAAGGGCTGAAATGGCCATTTCGTTTTTTTTTTTGTTCAATTACAAAAATTGAATTTGTAATTGAATTGATTGCAGCAAAAGCAATAACAAAAACATAAATCACTTGGAAATTTGACTGTCAACAAAGTTTTGTACATTTCGCTCTATTTCCATATTGAAGCTGTTGAAAAGATTTACCTTTGTCGGTTATATTTATTTTTTTAAAGATGGGCTCATGTTTTAAAGCAAATAGAGCAATTTATTATTTGTTTTGTCTTAAGTTGCGATTTATATATATTGCTATACAGTGGATATTAATACGAATAAACTCAAGACAATCGGAAATGAAATTGCCCGGTAAAAGGGCATCTTTTGATATAATTCAGTTAATTTATTATAATCAATGCATTGGAAAAATTGTTAAAGAGTTATCGAAATGTTTTCTGGTACAAGCTGTTTGTCTTGTATAAATAACATTAAAAATCGTGATAAAAATGAGAAAAACCTGCATTACCATCCATCAATCAGTCGACCACGCATTCTTTCGGAAAGAAGGGAGGGGTTCTTGATAAGAGCAGTGAATGACAACCCTAAAATATCGACAAGAGCTTTTGCTATTATGTTTAAGGAAGACTTCGGTGATGTTATTTCGCATGAGTGTGTTTGACAATACCTTAAAAGAAATGGATATTCTTCAAGAGTAGCACGTAAGAAACCGATGCTTACGACACAGCATATTATTGCTCGCAATGAGGTACAATAATATGCCAGAATGCTGTTTGAATAATGTCGTATTCTGTGACGAGTCAAAAATTATGTTTTATAATAACGGGCTCAATAGATATCAAGCAGAGACGTTGGCAATATTGTGTTAATTGAAGACACAATGACAGCGAAAAATTATTTGACGGTTTGGAAAACAAATTTAACTAACAGCGGTCGAAAATTTGAATTTAATAAAAATTTCAATTCTACCAGGACAATGATCCGAAACATAAGGGGCACACTGAAGATGTGGCTCCTTCTCAATTGTGGAAAATGCTAGACACCAGTCCAGAACCCGGATCTCAACCCCATAGAAAATTTATGGGCGTATTTAAAGAAAAGGCAGCCAAAAACACGTGCAGAGCTAAAAACTGCTATTGCAGAAGAATGGAATAATAAAATGTCTAGGGATATGACGTAAAAAAGATAATACTCGTATATTCTTGTATATACAACTTCTTTTCAAATGTTTTATGTTATATGGTCTTATAACTCTAATCATTTTTCGATTATTAATTAAAAGTTATATTTTCAAGCTCAAGATCTATGATGCTTTTTAAAGAAAACAGCCAACTCTAATGCCCTTGTATAAAGTAGTAATCAGACAGCAGACTGTTTCGTTGGCCGCTACACCCACTCAGCAGTAGCATTGCGTGATGGCTGTGATCCACTAAGCTGTTTCTATTTTTTTGTTTCGCCAATGTTACGAGTAAATTACTTCAAAATACATGCACGTAGAACAAATGATATGAATCATCTTAAAGTTCTTCTAATTTTAGATGCATACTTATTTGGTGAAAATTAAGCTCTTTTTTCGATGATAGGTCAAAGCTTTTAACAAAAAACTCTCAAGAAAATATAACTCTTAATTAATAATCGAAAAATTATTAGAGTTATAAAACCACATAACATAATATATTTTCTATTAGAAATAGGTTACAAGCTGTCGTTAACTCCAGAGGTGATCTTATCAAATATTATTTCTTTTAATTATAGTTTTAGTACAGTTTTAATGAAAATAGACTTTAATGTAAAAACACTGTTGACAGTACAATTTCCAAGTATTTTAAGTTTTCGTTGTTGCTTTTTCTGCTGCTACTTCTTTTTTCTCTTTTGTCATCACTTCATTTTTTTAATTAAATACATAATACTAAATCAATAAATAAAAATAGTTAAAACAAAAATTAATATTTTGTTTTTAATATTTAATAATATTAATATTTTACAAAAGTAGAAATAACAATTATTTCACTATGTAAAAACACTTTCTTGGAAAACTGTATGTATCCAATACAAGGAAATGCATGCATTGCATGCAATGCATGACGTGAATCTATTTTTTACCGTCGCCCAACGCGGCTAAAGAAATTTTCACTTAAAAAAAATATGAATTCGACTTATTGAAATAAAAATTAATTAACACTTACAATATGTTTATAAAAAATTTATAAATACAAAAATTTCATTGAAATTAACTTACATGATTTTCATTGTTTGTGTTATTAATCATCTTTATATTCTAAATTATATAAAAATCAAAGCAAAACAAAAACAAAAATTAATAAAACTTATTGAAATATTTAATGTTTAAGCAAAATTGCATTTTTAACTACTTTTCATTTAGTTTAAATTAATTTTTAAGCTAATAATAAAATAAATGCACAATATTACATTAATATAAAAATTGAATTTATTCTTTTCGAAGTATAAAGACATTTCAAACAAGCAGAAAATAAGTTAAATTTAAAGATTTTCATCGACAACGCTGACAGATTTTTAGGTTAATTTTTTTTAAATGTTTCCTATAAATTATTCTTGAAGCTTGACCATTCTTGAACATTTGATGTTTTTTAAGAAAGGCATCGTTTTTTAGATCAACTGCATCACATGTAAACTTTAAATATTATTTGAAGACTACAGCAGGGAAGGCGCGCGCAAAGCTGAGGAGCCTGGTGAGAGCTGATGAGGTCGACCGAAACCTTACCACGGGTTGTTGTGGCCACCTAAGTAAGTAAGTGAGATATTTCCACTTATAGAAGCTAAATTGTTATTATTAGGAACGGGAGTGAATATAATGCAACAAATTAATATCTGCAAAAATAAAGAACGAGACTGGACAAAGAGTTAAATTATTTACCTTTTGGCATCCCCAGAAAGCCGCGCGTTTTGCAGCTAGTTTGAAATAAAAGATTACATTCACAATAATTGAGATTGACTTTTTCAACAACATAATAATTACATGTTTCAATTTAATAGTTGCTAAATTTTAACATTTATTAGTTGCAAAATATTCATAATTTCGATACATTTGAGAGCAATACAACACATAATAGGAAAACATATATCTACAAAACTATGAATTAACTTAGGATTTCAACAACAGCTGCCAACCGCTGCATTATGGAGACATTTACACAAAACGCAGGTTAATTAATTGAGGTGGTCTCTCGCAGCAATCGGAGTTTAAAATTTTCTATCTTCTTTTTATCTTCTGGAAATTGAACCTTGTACCGTTTAAAAAGTTCTAAACTCATTTCTAAATAAGTTAAATAGCAATCTTAGCGATTTAAATTTATATTAAATAGCTATTTAAATTTCGACGTAACACAAATTAAAAGAATATTTTGTATATTGTAAGAAATTCTGTTCTTTAATAATAACATACTGTTTGGCGGCTTACAATCGAATGCCCTTTTATTTCCAACTCTCCTTCTACCTCAGTTGCCATATCTATATAATACTTTACAAAGCAGTGGCATTGCCAGATACTACATTCAGTTTCTTCTTTTAAAAATTATTTTTTTTTTTAAGTACAGTAAGTAGTCAATTCAAATCTTACGCGATAAACATAAATTACCAAAAGTGATTTAAATAAACAAAAGATAAAATCAATATAAATTGTATTACATTGTTACAAAATCTTTAAGGCGACCTGGCTGACGAATTGTTCTTTTAGGGACTTCTGCTAGTTGTTCTTCGTAGACTTCGTTGACTTTCTTCAAATGCGCCACGTTACGTCGATAGTGTTTGTCCGTTTGTTCATCATGTACAATTGCTTCCGGTCCATTTTTCTTGATAACTGTATATATTGTCGGCTCAAAAGTTGATGTTAATTTATTTCATTTAACAGTTTGTTTAAGCAGCACCTTATCACCTTCTTCAATAATACTTTGCTTTGCATTTCGACGCTTGTCTGCATACTGCTTTCCTTCGTCCTTGTTAATTTTATCACGGTCTCTAGTTTCTTCATCAGTTTCAAATGGCTGATCAATGCTTGGCACTTTGTCTCTTATATTCCATCCAAAAAGCATTTCTGAAGGGGTTTTGCCTGTAGTTGAGTGCGGTGTTGACCTGTACATAAGTAGAAAATCCTCCAGTTCATCTTTCCAATTTTTACCCGTTTGGTGTGCAATTTGTAAGCGTTTTAGAATTGAACGGTTTTGCCTTTCTACCTCCCCATTCTGTTGCGGCCAGTAAGGAATGGTTTTTATTAATTTAATGTTGTTTATTTCGCAAAAATAGCCAAACTCTTCGCTTATGAACTGGGGTCCGTTATCTGCTGTAATTGTTAAAGGATATCCAAAACGTATAAAAATAGTTTGTAGTTCTTTGATTGTTTGTGTTGCATCAATTTTTGTCATTACTCAGCAAGCATTTAAGTTGCTCAAAATAAAAAAAAACATTGAGCACTTCTCACTACGTTAAATTACAATTTAAATGTTTCTGTCAAACAATTTGATTTCATAAATCCCCCAGCATGGCATTTTATTTCGTCAGTCAGGCAGCGCTGACACAGTTCACATCGAAAGTTAAAACATCTTTTATCTCTATCTCACCATGGTATGCGCTTCCTTGACACTCTCTTGACATGCTTGCGCTTTCACAAATACTTAAACAAAAATGCAAACGCTTTCATGAGAAGAAAAAAAAACTGATCTGCAACTTCACAATTTTCACTATTTCAACATATTTGTGCACAAAATATCACGTATCTTGCTTACTCGTATCCATTTTTCCTCCAGTTTCAATTTTCTTGTTATTTAATTTGTGGTTTTTCACCTCGTCGCCAATGTAAGAAATTCTTTAATAATAACACACTGTTTGGCGGCTTACAATCGAATGCCCTTTTATTTCCCACTCTCCTTCTACCTCAGTTGCCATATCTATATAATACTTTACAAAGCAGTGGCATTGCCAGATACTACATATATTAAATGACATTTTAACTGAAAAATAAAACAATTGAAATAATGTGATAAAAGAAATATGATAAAGCAAAGAATATAAATTATGAAGTATTTTTTACTCCGCGATTGGTTAATACTCAATCTTTAATAGCGTGATAGATAATATTTTTTATTTGAAGTTTATCCTCGTGATTAGTGTGCGAATGAGAAAGACGCCGAAATTCATGAGTCAAATGATAACAATGTGTAATGTTTTCCGGCGATACAAAGTCTTCAGCTACTTTGATACAATTGTGTAAATTTTGAACTTGATGTGGTGCTCCTACAGGTATGAAAACAGCATCTCTCAGGCACTGCACAATTGGATAACCCTCAACACCGTATTCCTTGAACAGTCGCGCTTATCATCTAAATACCAGTTTTGATCGTGAATAGGATCGTGATCTGGTTCTAGGCGAAAGCATTTCTCTAGAGTTACGCGATTGAGTAGATCACGAATTTTGTCTGCGTCACGTGCCGGAAATAAATGCCAAATAGCACCGGGCAACACATTTTTAGCTTGCGAACGAGCACGAGTTATATAATCGCATCCTCCCTGCTCAGTTGCGCATTGTGTTGCTGTTATTTGAACCTTGCTATCAGTATCTTCAGGTATGCCCACAAATACCATTATGTTAACAGCATCCGAAATGTCTAAATGTAAATTAGTTGTACCCTTATCAGGATGCAGAGCAGATCCGTAAGCATTGTACATCTTTGGACCCAAGTCAGGTGGCACGAACATTTTTGGCAAGCAACTGGCAATGTTTAAATTACCTGATCTCAGTGTGTACTCAGGCATCGGTAAACCTTTCATTAGATCGGAATAGCGTGTTGGAAGAATTTCTGCAAAATCATCTCCCGGCGGCCAGTCCTTGAGCTTCAATAACATTGGCTTGCCATTGACGTCGAGCAGACGTCTCTTGATGCATTGAAAACCTTCCCAAAAGTGACGCATTGGCTGATTTGGCACAAGATTGCCATTGAGACAGTTGATTAAGTCGTTTGGCTTGTCACCAAAATCTCGACAAAATGCCTCAGGCCGCCACAAGTCTAAGTTGAGTGAACGTGCCACTTCTGATATCATAACTGGTTGACCGCATTTCCAGACTTCTTGGAAAAGGATACGATTGTCAGGATGCATTGCATTGGTCAAACGCAAAAGCTTTCCATCGCACAGCCACTCGTGTGGCACACCTGGTGCCAACAACCTCGAATGCCTTGTATTCATAGCCCGTGGTGGCAGAAACTTGCGCAATCCAGCCAAACCCTTGCGTAGAAAATTGATATGCTTATAATTGTCAAATGCAGTCGTTATAGGATCCTTGCCTAAAGTCTCTTTGGTCCATACTCGTCCCGGAACATAGTCAATTCCGTGTGCACGCGCAAACTCTAAACGTTTGGCATGTAACTGTTCCATCTTTGATTGTTTTCGATTTGTTTCTTCAGTCGCAAGCGAGGATGCGCTTGTTTGTTGTTTCAGCTGCGATTCTTTAATCATATCCTGTATTAGAACATTTATTTCAGTATCTTTTGGCAACTGCTGCTGGCTGAGAAGGCAACCACACACTTGCGGAATTTGCCACAATGTACGAACGTGATGTAACAACCTTCCTAGCACATTCAAAGCATCGCCTGCAATTATTTGTGTTAACATTAACTCATTTAAATTGTGTTTTTGACTGGAATTGCACATCAACCAATAGAATTCGTCGCGCCCACGCTGTGTGTGAGCGCGTGTTTTACGACAAGCGTTGCGATGCTCCTTACGGTCCTTAAAACAGTCGAGACAGACGCCGAAGCCGCATTTATCACAAGTCCAGTGAAAGTTAAAGAGTGTGGTGTCACAAACATCACATATTTCACGTATTCCCTTGACCACTTTCTTCCAGGCGATGGTGCCATTGTGTATATTCTCATGAATTTTAAGTGCCTCGGCCTCTTGGCGCCACAAGTAACAAAATTGATCGCCCGCATGAAGCAGTATGTAACGGCACACTTGTATATCCATAAAACCTGCTGTTGGTTCAGTGTTCTGGTCTGGTTGCCAAATATTCAAATCTTCTTGTGTGGGTTCTGTATAAGGATTTGGGAATCCTGAAACGACCAAATCACCGCTTTCACTATATTGCAGCCGTCGAAATTCATAGAATCGACAGTAAACGTCATCATTGTTAGCAGATTGCCGCTCCACATTTCTTCTACGACATTCTCGACACTTTGGAATCTTGCCTGATAACTTGAAGCATGGCAAATGCTGCAAGAATGTGGATTTCGAAGCTCTCAACTCCAAATCGCGTTCTTCTTCTTGTGCATTCAGTTGTTCGGGGGGTAAATTAGTTTCGCAATCGGTGGAAATGTTGCTGTTCAGTGCTTCACAATAAGGTTCATTATTTTTCTCTTTAAGTATTGTTAAGCTAAGATCTTCCGCAATTTGACCTTTAAAAGTATGCTCGTTGGAATCATCTTTTTTGTTTCTTCTTCTTTACTCAATTCCTTGATTCCGCAAGTTAAATTGTTTAAGATGTTAGTAACGAAGCGTTTTTGGTTTTCTATCCAAATGTCAGTCGGTAACAAGTCTACTGTTGGGTCGAATCCATTATTCTCGGAGTTATTTACCCCGGCTTTTATTAGTTTGTCGAGCAATTCATTAGTTTCAACTGTTTTAGTTTCATCAAGCTTCATTTGATTTGCTGCACTGGATTGAATTTCAGAACTTTTCTCAGTACTCATTGAAGAGAAGTCGTCGTTATTATATTTTCTGATAAGTCGAAATCTTTTCAATTCTTCTAAATTTGTTTTGTTGGTACTAATTTGATCAGATGCTTGCGCTTCTGGAATGGAGTTCATCATATTAAGGTCGCATATAATTCTATCATTCGCCGATATTATTTGTTCGTGCTTCTCTGTACTATTTATGCTGGGCTGATCATTTGGTAATTCATCTTGTGCTTCGTCAGCCATTTTCTTCTGAAATATAGATTTGAATGCAGAGAAGAGCCCAAATTATTTTCAAAGAAGTATGATGGAATTTTGGATGTAGCACGGTTAAATGCCTGTAACAGGTTGGCGGTGAGTGAGTATTTGGAATACGTGCTTTGTGCAGCTTATACTTTATCCGGAGCAGTTTTCGCAACATTTTTTATTAAATCTTTTATTCTGAAGTTGGAATACTGATTTAAGTTGACATTTTAAATTAAAATTGTTTTAATGGAAAGAGGTAATGTGGATGGCAGCTGGGAGTGGCTGCTTATTTTGAAAATAGTTTGTTAAGAAGAAAGTTCTTCGTACCAGTAAATCAAAACATAACACATTGGATTTTTATTTCATTACTAGGGTAAAACTCTACTCACTGCCACCACATTACCTGCACTTACCCGTTCTTATTGAAGCATAACTTAATATATAAATATATGGAGAGATTGTGCTGTGAATTCAGGGGCGTTGTATTCTCTAAAGTCGTTTAAGTGTTATCAAATGCAATGAACCGTTAAATGAATGATATGAACCGTTTTAGCAAGTGCAATTAAGGCCGTATGCCAATAATGTAGAAGCTTAACATGAAAAAAATGTTCAACACTTTTTTTTTATTACTTTTATTACCACATAGTGCAGCCATTTTAAGGCAAAAACCAGGTTACTTGGAATGTTTTCCTAAAGTTTTGAAAATGGGAATTTTTTATAGATTTCATGACGGTGATATCATGACGGTGATAATGTCATTATGTGGGGTTGTATGGCGGCTTCTGGAGTGGGAAATCTTGTCTTTATAGATGAAAAAATGAATAAGTGCTCTTATTTGAATATTTTGAAAGACAATATGTTTCCTAGTGTTGAAAAGTTGGGCATGAATGGAAAACCATTTTTCTTTCAGCAAGATAACGACTTAAAACATGCGTCGTACCTTGTGAAGGAATGGCTTATTTACCATTGCCAACAGCTCAAAACACCTCCACAGTCGCCAGATATGAATTCTATTGAACATATTTGGCAACTATTGGTGAACAAAATTCGGAGCCATCGCATATCATCAAAAGATTTACTAAAGGAGGCCCTTCGCCAAGAATGGGAAAATATAACACCCGAACAGACATCAAACATAGTTGGGAGTATGCAAAGGCGCCTGTAAGCGCCCTAGTTATTCAAGCCTAAGGAGGCACAACAAAGTGCCTCCAAAACAAAATGTATGAAAACCAAAAATTTTTTACACATGTGCCTAAACTTTTTTTATGTAATATTGTGACTTTTTTGTTTTTTAATAACATAATACATAAATGAAATAACCCGTAAATGAAAAATGAAATATTTTTACAGTGAATAATAAAAAAACTTTCAATTTTCAAATGATCCATATTTGTTTTTTTCGTTAGGTGAAAAAAGTTATTTAGATACAAGCTTTGAGAATAGCTCTGTGCCTTAACTTTTTATATATATATATAGGCTAAGGAAAAACAGTTCAGTACCATTTTCTCAACCGATTTTGATAATTATTTTTAAATGAATCAGAGTAGGGAGGAGCATCGACGAATTTTTAAAGTAAAATGCTAGCTGGAATACCCGGCGTTGCTCGGAGTGGTAAGTCATTTAGGGTGTTTCTCAACCGATTTTGATGATTTTTTCTTTTAAATGAATCAGAGTAGGGAAAAAGAGTGCACCAAATAGTTTTTAAAGAAAAATACTAGATGGTATACCCGGCGTCGCTCGGGGGTGGTATGACGAAAAGGTCGAGTTTCGACCACTGGCGTACTCTATATAAATAAAACAAAGTGGAATAAAGCGTTTATATCCCTCTGCTCCCCGTAATTTTCAACGATTTTTTTTAGGTAAATATGATGCGAAGGTTATAGGCTAAAAAAGTAGGGTTGCCACCTACATTTATAAGGTTTACAAATTCGGTGGGCGAACACTAGGTAAAAATGGGTCACTGAAACCACATCCGTTGTCAGAATTTAAAAACTCTGTAATTTTTTTATCATTGAGTTGACAACAATTTCTTTTTTATTTTTATGACTTAGCTGCTGAAAGGCAAGGCACAAAAAAATTTTACAATTTTTGAAAAAAAGCACTACCGCTACACTGCCGTTATAAGGAAGAGTGCGGCATCTAGCATGAAAATCAAAATTAATTTTATTGTATTTTCCGTATTGGTCATACCTGCTCTTTAAGATTGTAAAATAAATATCCCGAATTGTTGGCCCCAAATCTAAATATTTTAACCTAAATTGTCGTATCTACACAAAATGTAGGTATCATTCCAGAATAAAACGCAGTATCTAGATAAACAGAGTAAAAAATCTGTTGCCGTATCTGCATGTAGATGCCACACTTTGCCTTTGTTTTTTATTGTTTTTATATAAACATTTTTTTTCCAGTCATAAAAATATAATCTTAGTCATATGAATTTTTTCATTAAGTGTTATACATATTCATTATATCTTCGCTTTAACCCTAATAATATAGATCCTATATGAGCCGTTATGTTTGAAAGTGGAATAAGTCCATTTTTAGAAAAATATGAGTTAATGCTTATTTTAGTTAGATATAAGGATCCCCCTTTTATATTTTAAATTGCACATTTAATGGATCTTGTTTTCACCATATATCAACCAAAAAAACTTTGCTCTAAAATGATATCGAAGAAATATTTTTTTTTAAAGTGGATAAGTCCATTCCAAGCAATCATAAGTAAGATATATATGTTACTAGCTCATACCCGGCGCGCTTCGCTGCGCTCCGCGCTTATCCCCCGAAAAGTGGGCGAATAGTGAGTACACGCCCTTATAAAATTATTTCCAACTCTTGTTGTGTGTCTTTTTGTTTAATGTTTATATATACAGTGACTGCCGCTTGGATCAATAGATCAATAGACCCTACATACTAAGCATGGTATATCACTATCAAAGCATGTGTAATTTTCATGATTTCTAAAATAGTGGGTGTAGGTAACTAAAGTGCGACTTTGTACTCCCATTTTTTGTGAACTTTCCATTTAATCAAAATTACCAAATTTTAGCCTTATACGATCAAAATCATCAGATATGTATATAGAAATTTTTTTTGTTTATTTTTTTTTTATTTATTCTTATTAAGTTACCCAGCACACGTTGTTACACCTAAGACAAACAGCTTTTATTTGACCCTTTGTTTGACACCACTATCATTGTTCAATGCCCGTCTCCAAGTAGCATGACCATCACCAAATAGTGAGAAACTCCATTCTAAGTTTTAATGTTCTGTGATTTTTACTTTTAAAGCATTGAAACTCAGAATTGAATTTGGTATCAAAAATTTGGCTTATATGGGCGAACCACACCCCCTTGTCCAATGCCCGTTCAAGTTTTCTATTACAAAGACATTTCCAAGTGGTAACTCCATTATAAGTTCCAATGTTCTGTGATTTTTACTTCATCAAAAATTTGGCTCAAATGGGCGGAGCCACACCATCTTGTTCAATGTCTGTCCAAATTTTCTATTATAAAGGCATCACCAGCTGGTAACTCTATTATGAATTTCAATATTATGTCATTTTTACTTCCAAAGCTATTCGATATCAAAAATTTAGCTTAAATGGGCAGAGCCACAGCATCTTGTCCAATGCCCGTCGAAGTTTACTAAAGGGTCCGCCAAATAATTTTTTTTTTTGAAAAAGCAAAAAAAAAAAACTACTGAATATTTTCTCAAATTTCTTTTTTTATTTGAATGTACAATCCTTCCGGTTAATAATGGAAAATAATTTCATTCAAATGGCTGCCTCGGCTGGCCATGCAGTAGCCTACACGATCGGTCCAATTTTTAAGCACATTATCGATTGTGTGCAGCTGTATTTCACCAATGGCTTCACGAATATTGTCCTTTAAAGCGTCAATTGTCTCTGGCTTGTCGGCGTAACACTTATCTTTGAGGGCACTCCACAAATAATAGTCCAACGGTGTCAAATCGCAGCTCCGAGGTGGCCAAACGACATTAGCTCTGTGGCTGATAATGCGATCTTCAAAAACAGGGCGCAAAACATCGAGTGTAGCTTCGGCTGTGTGGCACGTAGCGTCGTCCTGTTGAAACCAAATGTTGCCAATATCTTCCTCTTCAATTTTTGTGAACAAAAATTCGCTCAACATGGCCCGATAACGATGGCCATTGACTGTAACGGCCACTCCTTGCTCATTTTCGAAGAAAAATGGCCCAATTATGCCTCTGGACCAAAATCCGCACCAAACAGTGACTCGTTTTGGGTGCATCGGCTTTTCAATGTATGCGTGCGGGTTTTCTGTGCCCCAAATGCGACAATTTTGCTTGTTTACATACCCGCCATGATCAAAATGAGCTTCATCTGAAAAGATGATTTTTTTTTGGCAAAATCGGCATCTTCTGTAAGTCGATCGCAGGCCCACTCAGCGAAGCGAAAACGCATTGGATGGTCAGTTGGCTTCAACTCCTGAACCAATTGGACTTTGTATGGCGTCATACCAAGGTCTTTATGCAAAATTCGTCACAATGATGTCTCCGAAATGTTCAATTGTTGAGAACGACGGTGAATTGATGTTGATGCCACTTCACACACACTTTCTGTCACAGCAGCAAAATTCTCGGGTGTACGCACTGTTTGTGGCTTTTCACGCTTTGGTTTATCGATGAGGATGCCAGTTTCTTTTACTTTTTTCACAAGATAACGAACATACGGAGCTGACGGTGCTTCTGTTCTTCCAAACTCCGTACGCAATTTTCGCACACATTCTGCAACATTACCATGATTTTCAAAGTAATGTCGCAACATTTCCCAGCCTTGTTCAAGCGTATACACAACCATATTCGTCCAGCGGAAGCATACAACTAATTAACTGTCAAATCAGACATGTGCTAAGTGTTACCATTCACGAAATAAGCACTAGTTGAAAAAAAAAGTTAGATGGCGGACCCTTTATATAGATTTAATAATATTTAAAGAATCTATTAGCAGTAAGATTTCTTTAGATCAAATATATTAATTAAAGATTTTTATTTGATTTCACTGATTTTTTCTAAGTGGACCCAATTTTTGCTTAGCACTCCACCACAAAATTCATCACATTCGAAAAATTAACCACATAACGCAACGCGTTGGTCCTCACTGCGTGGATTAAATTCATGTTGATACAGGAATCAAAGCATTTCAAACTACGCTATGGCGCAATTGCGTTAACGCATTCCGCTGATACAGCAAACTGCGTTTGAGTTGGTGTATCAACGCAGCGATTTTTGCTGCGTTACCCATGTCTAGTACAAGCTTTGAGAATTGCTCTGTGCCTACACTTTTAAAGGGTGGTTAAATTTGAAGGGCCGATGTTGAATGTGAACCACACCTAAACGTCAAGTTTTTTTCTGCATTTCATTTGACATTTCGCAATTTCAGACTAACTCAATTTGAACCATGGAAAGATACATAATCGAGCAACGCGTTAAAGTTATTCAGGCTTATTATGAAAATGGGCTTTCAAATCAAAATGCATATCGTCCACTTCGTGATTTTTTTCGGTCAATTTAATCGCCCAAATGTGCGTACAATCGGAAAAATCGTGCAAACCGGGTCTGTAGGAGATGTGAAAACACCAATGCTCGTACAGATCGTACTGCGGAAAATATTGCTGTTATTCGCGATTGTGTGGCTGAAGAGCCGTCCACCTCAACTCGTCGTCGTGCCCAACAATTGCACCTCTCACGCTCGTCGTTGATGAACATTATGCATAAAGACTTGGATTTACACGCTTGCATGGTGCAATTGACTCAAGAACTAAAGCCTCTTGACCATTTCAAGCGTCGTCAATGGTCAGAATGGTGGCAAGAAATGGCAACATTGGATGATAAATTTTCGAAGAAAATAATCTTCAGTGATGAGACACATTTTCACCTCAGTGGATTCGTCAATAAGCAGAATTGCCGCATTTGGGCGAATGATAATCCAAGAGTGATTGTCGAAAAACCAATGAACCCACAAAGCGTGACTGTTTGGTGCGGTTTATGGACTGGCGGCATCATCGGGCCGTATTTTTTCCAAAATGAGGCCTGTCAGGCAGTTACTGTGAATTGTGTTCGCTATCGTGACATGATAACAAACTTTTTATGGCCCGAATTGGAAGATATGAATGTGGACGATATGAGGTTTCAACAGGACGGTGCCACTTGCCACACAGCTAACGAAACAATGGCTCTTTTGAGCGACAAATTCAATGGCCGTGTTATCTCACGTGGTCATGTGATTTGACACCGTTGGACTTGTTTCTTTGGGGTTATTTAAAAGAAAAGGTGTAAGCCGATAAGCCAGCAACAATTCAAGAGCTAAAGGATGAGATAATTCAACACATTAACGGCATAGAACCTGACTTATGCCTCAGCGTAAAGTGTGCCGCCGAGGTAGCGGCGTCCATTTGGCCGATATTTTGTTCCATACATAACTCAACCATACCAATATTAATATTATAAAAAGAAATGACAATAATTTCCTAAATAATTTGTGTTTTATTCGAAATGAACATCGGCCCTTAAAATTAACCACCCTTTATATATACTAAAGAAGCACTTCCTTCCTATTTGGACTTTTACCTTTAGAATAAGACCAATATTGTTAAATTAAGCGTTACTTACTTTTTTGATTTTTGTCCACATTGTGCGCCGCGCTCCCTTGCTTGCAGACTGCATATACTTTGTTTTACCCGCATTTATCGTCAAACCCACTTTGGCTGATTATTTTTCGATAGCGGTAACACCTCTCTTGGTTCTGCCGAAGATATCAATATCATCAGCGTACGCAAGGAGCTGGACATCTTTGTAGGAAATGGTGCCATTACGATGCACACCGGACTTTCGTACGACCCCCTCCACGATGATGTTGAAGAGATCGCAAGACAGTGGATCGCCTTGTCTGAAACCTCTTTCGGTATTGAAGGTTTCGGAGAGGTAATTTCCTACCTTGACAGAACTGCGTGTGTTGCTCAACGTCATTCTGCAAAGTCTAATCAACTTTGCAGGTATACCGAACTCAGACATTGTTGCGTATAGACAATCTCTTCTCGGGCTATCGAACGAAGCTTTAAAATCGACAAAGAGATGGTGTGTGTCAATTTGATTTTCGTAGGTTTTCTCCAAAAACTATGAAAATCTGGTCTATGGTGGACTTTCCAGGTCGAAAGCCACACTGATAAGGTCCAAATCAGTGTTTTTGTAATCGGCTTTAATCTTTCACACTGTACGCTTGAGAGAACTTTATATGCGATGGAAATAAGACTGATACCTCGATAGTTAGCGCGGATTGTTGGGTCTCCTTTCTTATGAATAGGGCAAAGTACGCTGAGATTCCAATCGTCGGACATGCTTTCCACTAGCCATATTTTGCTGATTAGCTGATGCATGCGCCTTATCTTCATGCCTAGGTGGTGGTACTTCCACCCCGTCATCGTTGATTGGTGGCACTGAACTGCTCTCTCCATGGGCGACATTGGTGGAATCGTCGCCAGTAAGTAAATTGGAGAAGTGCTGTCTCCACAATCTCAGCGCACACTGTGTATTTTTTACTGCTCTCGTAATGCGACACTCCTGATCGTACCATTGGTTCCGACGTTGCGGGTGCCGGATACCAATGACTTCCTCAGCGGCAGCGCGCATGGAGTGGGATATATGCGCCCAAAGTCCGCCGGCGTCTTCGGGTCCAGAGGTTGGTTGGTTGAGCTTAACCGAGAGTTGAGCGGAGTAGGCCTCGGCAGTTCGTTGTAATTGCAGCTTAGCGACATCTAGCTTTCGTTGCATTCCTGTGCGTATGTTCTTCGCATTGCATAATTGCATGCGGATCTTGGCTGCAACAAGATAATGGTCGGAGTCAATGTTGATCCCCCGAAATGTACGCACATCTAGAACACTAGAGGCATGCCTTCCGTCGATTACAACATGATCAATTTGGTTTCGCGTTTTTTGATCCGGGGACAGCCAGGTGGCCTTGTGGATGTCGAGGTGCTTAAATCTGGTGCTACTAACTACCATGTTTCGCGCCGCGGCGAAGTCGATCAGTCTTAGACCGGTGTTCGTGGAGGTTTCATGAAGACTGAACTGACCGACAGTGGGGCCAAAGATGCCTTCCCTTCCGACTTTCACATTAAAATCGCCAAGGACTATTTTCACGTCATGGACCGGAAGGTGGCCATATACGTCTTCAAGACAAGCGTAGAAAGCGTCCTTGAGGGTTTCGTCGTTTCCTCCGTAGGGGCGTGCGCGCAAATAAGGATGATGAAAAAAGTTTGCCTTGATGCGGATCGTGGCCAATCTTTCGTTCACAGGTGTGAACCGGGAAACAAGGTGGCGTAGATTCCGGCTAACGACGAATCCACATCCGAATTTGCTCTTCTCCGCATGGCAGCTGTAGTATATATCTCAGAGTGCTTGTTTAGAGCAACCTTGCCTTTTCCATCGCATTTCCTGCATGGCGGTGATGTCAGATTTTATTTTTTGAGGGCTTCCGCCAGTTGGATAATGGCACCTTCCCTATAAAGGGTCCGGACATTCTAGGTGCATATCCGTAAATCATTGTCCGTTTTTCGTTTGCGGTGGTCGTCAACGTAATTGGGGTTCTTATCTATTGTTCTCTTAATCTAGAATTTGTCGGATGGTTCTTTCGCCTGCTGGACAGAAGGCCGTGGAATAAATGAATTATTTACCAATCACCAAGTAAGAATTCAAAATACCTTCTATTTGGCACCAAACTTATTATTGTAACTCTTCAACTTCTTCCAGAGACTTAGCAAATCCTTTCGCAGCAAATATGGACACTTTCTTTTTGGGAGTTGTTGGGCACTTTTTGTTGCATGAGCAACTAAATTTGTACAAGCATCAATCAGGTAAATATATACCTTTTTGATTGCACTGATTTTGCATTTATAACTTACACAATTTTTCTATGCCAGGTGTCATCCTTGGGAAAATCAAATTTAAGGACATTTCCAAGGATTCTGGACAGAACCATATGGACAACTATAAAAACTTATACGCCCTCGAAAAGGTTTGTATCATAGCTTTAATTTACAACCAAATTCATTAAATTTTGTTCCTTATTAAAGTAGGCAATAGTAGTTGCAAGAGCATCTTCATTTATACACGCATCAATCAGGTAAGTATGCACCTTCTTGGTTGCACCTATCTCAAATATGTAACCTTCACCATTTTTTTTTATCAGGCTTCATCCTTGGAAAACCAGATTTTGGACAATTTTTGAGGATTTTGGACACTGCATCATGGAAAATTAAAAAAATCATATACCACCAAAAAGGTATTTATTGTAGTCTTATGATGACATTAAACTCATTAATACTTTTTTTACTTTTTCCAGAACTCTATGTAAATCTTCCTGGGCCAAAATGGCCAATTTCATTACTGTGGTTGTTGGGCACTTGTAGTTGCAGGAGCGACTTAATTTATATCAGAATCAATCAGGTAAGTATACATCTTCTTAATTACACTTACGTCGGGTTTGTAACCATCGTCACTTTTTTATGCCAAGCTTCATCCTTGGGAAAAGCGGATTTTGGACACTATATCATAATATTTCTTCTTTACTTTTTTCAAAACTCTATGTAAACCTTCCTGGACCAAAATGGCAAATTTCATTACTGCGGTTGTTGGCCACTTGTACTTGCATGAGCGACTTAATTTATATTAGCATCAATCAGGTACGTATACATCTTGATAACACTTATTCCCGCATTGTTACCGTCGCCGTTCTTTTATGTTAGGCTTCATCCTTGGGAAAAGCGGATTTTGGACGATTTCTGAGGATTTTGGACAATACATCATGGAAAACTGAAAAAATCTTACATAACCAAAAACGTATTTATTATAGTCTTATGATGACATAAAACTTAATATTTCTTTACTTTTTACAAAACTACCTATTCCATTCAGGACCAAAATGGCCATTATAATTTTTGCGGTTTTTGTGCAATTGTACTTGCAGGAGCGACTTTATATAAATCAACACAAATCAAGTAAATATTCACCTTTTTTATAGCACTTATTTTAAATTTGCAACCTTCACCATTTTTTAATACCAGGTTTCATCCTTGAAAATACAATATTTTTTAATATTCGGGGCACAGCATCATTGAAAACTGGAAAAATTATGCACCATCAAAAAGGTATTTTTAATAGTTTTATGCTGACATGAAATCATCCAATATTCCTTCTTTACTGTTTCTAAAGCTCTTTGTAATCCTTCCTGAACCAAAATGGACAATTCTATTTCTGCGGGTTTTAGCCACTTGGAGTTGTAGGAGCAACTTAATTTATGCCAGCATCAATCAGGTAAATATATACCTTTTTGATTGCACTGATTTTACATTTATAACTTACACAATTTTCTATGCCAGGTGTCATCCTTGGGAAAATCATATTTAAGGACATTTCCAAGGACTCTGGACAGAACCATATGGACAACTATAAAAACTTATATGCCTTCAAAAAGGTTTGTATAACAGCTATAATTTAAAATCAAATTCATTAAATTTTGTTCCCTACTTTTTCCAAAATCCTACCTAATCCTTTTAGGACCAATTTCATATTTGGAGATGTAGGGCAATAGTAGTTGCAGGAGCATCTTCATTTATACAATTGTTGTGGCCCGCACAACATTACCCTGTACTCTTTGTACAACCCAATCATATACATAACACTGTACAGCTCGACCTCACACGAAGCCAAAACCCTCAATCGATTCCTACGCACTAATCAATAAATTAAAATTGAATATTGCTCCAAAAAAAGTCAACGTAAAATTATTGCTATTATTTCCATGAACGACCAAGACCCAATTCAAGTGCGGTGACTCGAATTGCAGGCATTCATGAAAAGTAAGAAAGAAATGTTTTGTTAATAAAAAATTCTTAATAGTTTCCATACCACAGAAACTAACCTAATTTGAGCACACACGCTCAAATTACCAAACAGCGCTTTGCTTTGTGGTTGTCAAGCGTGTCCTACTATACGCCGGCAGCAACAAATCAAAACAAAGCAAGGCGAGTGACTGTTTGGGTGCATCTTCATCAGCTTGCACGGTCAGCATAATAGCGCTCATTTACCTACCATAGTGGCTGCGCTGCTCGCAAAGTGCAATGCCTGCAGCTACGCAACATGTAAGGCGTACGTGATCGCGTACCGCTAAAGGGGAAGCGATATGTAAATGATATAAAGATTTTTATGTATGACATGTATTGCTTTGATTGGGTAGAATCGATACATAATTTCCACTTATTGGAAATTTATGGAAAGAAGAAACTTCTTTGGAAATTGAGGATTTTGCTTTAAATACCCGCGACCGCCGTAGAAATAGACAGAGTGTCCAGAACAGAACTAAAATAAAATATTACTAAGGTCGCAGCCTCGAATAAACAGCGGGCCATCCTAATAAAATAATTCTGTGAAATATAAAATAAAGTCTTTCATTTCGCTCTCCCGTCAGAAGGTTCTTCTTCTGCTCTCGAAAGCACGAGAACATTGGATGTAAAACACAACACAATCATCAATCGGGAACCTTGAACGTAAAACACAACACAATCATCAATCAGGTAAGTATGCACCTTCATGGTATCTTTTATCTCAAATATGTAACCTTCACCATTTTTTTACCAGGCTTCATCCTTGGAAAAACTAGATTTTGGACGATTTTTGAGGATTTTGGACCCTACATCATGGAAAACTAAAAAATCATACACTACCAAAAAGGTATTTATTGTAGTCTTAAGATGACATCAAACTCATTAATATTTTTTCTTAACTTTTTTCAGAATCCTTTCCAAAAAGGTATTTTTAATAGTATTATGCTGACATGAAATCATACAATATTCCTTCTTTACTTTTTCTAAAGCTCTTTGTAATCCTTCCTGAACCAAAATGGCTAATTTTATTTCTGTGGTTGTTGGGCACTTGTAGTTGCAGGAGCGACTTAATTTATACCAGCATAAATCAGGTAAGTAAATATTACGATGGCACTAATTTTATATGTATAACATTCACAATTTCTGTATGCTAGGAGTCATCCTTGGAAAAAGAAGATTTAAGCCCATTTCTAAGGACTCTGGACAAAACCACATGAACAACTATAAAAAACAATACTCCTTCGAAAAGGTGTGCATAATAGCTTTCATTTAAAATAAAATTCATTAAATTATGTTCCTTACTTTTTCCAGAACTCTACCTAATCCTATCAGGACCAAAATGGCTTATTTCGTTTTTGCAGTTGTTGGGCACTAGAAGTCGCAGGATCATTATTTTTCTATAAGCATCAATCAGGTAAGTATACACCTTCTTGATAGCACTTATCTCATATTTGTAACCTTCACAATTTTTTTTTACCAGGATTTATCCTTGGGAAAACCAGATTGTGAACGATTTTTTAGGATTTTGGATACTACATAATGGAAATCTAAAAAGTAATACACCACCTAAAAGGTATTCAGCCTTACCAAAAAAATAATTTAGTGCTGGCTCTAATTAGTGCCAGCTCTAAAAAAATTTTTAGCATAAGCTGAGCAGAGGCTACAGTCGCTACTAAATTAAAGAGCTGACGCTGAAATTTAATATGAGTTTTTTAGTAAGGTTGATTGATAATAGTTTAATGTTGGCATCAATTTATCTTATGTCTTCTTTACTTTTTCCAGAACTCTATGTAATCCTCCCCGGATCAAAATGGTCAATTTCTTTTCTGCGGTGAAAGTTTGAAAAGCTGTGCAAAATTAACATCCGAATTCGCGAAAACAACGTTTAAAATTAATAAAAACATGAACAAATTGGTGCAAAATCGCTAAAAGCAACCAAAGCTTCAAGAAATTTTTTTGTGTACAACACTAAAAAGAGTAAAATGTATATAAGTTTTAAATAAATGTGTTTTTTTACGGAAAAATGTGAATCTTGATTGTATGAAAAATTTGGGGTTTGTGAACAGCCAGTGCAAAAATTAGGTACCCCGAGTCCACTGTATCAAAAAATTTAGTTTTTAATTACTATAAAATTTCTCCTTTTGAAAATAATTTGTGTCGACGACAGAGACAAACTCGCACTGTGCCAAAATCTTCTACACAATCTAGAAACCAAGGAAGGTGTACGATATCCAAAAAGAAACAGTCTAAAGGATTTAATTTTTTGGTTGTCCTTTTAATGTGAAATACAACAGAAATATTTTTTTTCTACTTATTTAAAAATTTTTAAATAAGTTTTGTTTTTTTTTTTAATTATTTCTGTTTTATACTTATGTACTACAATTTTTTTGTTCTTATGTACCTTTTTTTGTACTACAATTATTTTTTACACTATATCTTTGAAAATAAAAATACATACATCATAATGAAGGTATTTATATATATTAAAATATAATTTAACTTTCTAAATTTCTCTCTTTTTATCGAAATTGCTAAAAAAATTTCATGTTATAATTAAATTGTTTTATTTACAGATTTTGATTTTTTACAGGTGCAAATTTTTTGCAAACAGTTTTTCCATAGTAGTTTAGATGAGTAGTTTTGGAAATTTACTTATATAATACAAATCTGTTTACTTTCATTCGTGCCATTTTTGCAATCAAATAAATGAATTCAAGTGAAAGAATGTGCTGCAATTCTTTAGAGATTGTTATTTTCACACAACTGTTAAAATAAACAGTTCACAAACTTTACAGATTTAAGGACTTAAGGAACTTTTTATGTAGCTATTTTTTATATAAAAAAAATGCACCTTTTGGATACAATTTATAGCAAAAACGGTAACCTCAATGGGTAGTATAAATTTAAAAAAATGTTCCCGATTTTTATGGCAGCTGATAGCATTCAGCTTCAGCTATTGTGCTTCTTCTAATTGTCTACTTCCGGTCACTGGACAGAAGCGCGTAAGCACTGTCGTCGACTGCGGCGAAGAGCTGGGCGTAAAGTGGAAAATATTGAGCATTTGTTGTTCAACAACAAATGTTGTTTATCAACAATTGTTGTTCATCAACAACTGTTATTAATCAACAACTGTTATTAATCAACAACTGTTGTTCATTAACAACTGTTATTCATCAACAAGTGCTGTTCATCAACAACTGTTGTTCATCAACAACTGTTGAAGGTTAAAAATTTGAGAGAAGTGCTTTCAAGAAGGTGTATACTTACCTGGTTGATGCTTATAGAAATAAAGAAGCTTCAGCAACTACTAGTGCCCAACGACTTCAAAAACGAAATTGGCGATTTTGGTCCTGAAAAGACTGTGTAGAGTTCTGGAAAAAGGAATAAAATATATTGAATTTGATTTCAAATTAGCGCTTTTATACATACCTTTTTGGAAGGCGTTTATGTAGTTCTGCCCAGAGTCCTTAGAAATGGTCCTTAAATCCGCTTTTCTCAAGGACAACGCCTGGCATTGGAAAATTGTTAATGTTATTATTCTAAAATAAGTGCCATCAAAATGGTACATACTTAACTGATTGATGCTGGCATATATTAAGTTGCTCCTACAACCCCAATTGGCCAATAACTGCAGAAATAGAATTGCCCATTTTGGTTCAGGAAGGATTACAAAGAGCTTTAGAAAAAGTAAAGAAGGAATATTGGATGATTTCATGTCAGCATAAAACTATTAAAAATACCTTTTTGATGGTGCATAATTTTTCCAGTTTTCAATTATGCTGTGCCCAGAATATTAAAAAATCGTCAAAAAATATTGTATTTTCAAGGATGAAACCTGGTATTAAAAAATGGTGAAGGTTGCAAATTTAAAAGAAGTTTTATAAAGGTGAATATTTACTTGATTTGTGCTGATTTATATAAAGTCGGTCCTGCAAGTACAAGTGCACAAAAACCGCAAAAATTATAGTGGCCATTTTGGTCCTGAAAGAAATAGGTAGTGTTTTGTAAAAAGTACAGAAATATTAAGTTTTATGTCATCATAAGACTATAATAAATACGTTTTAGGTTATGTAAGATTTTTTCAGTTTTCCATGATGTATTGTCCAAAATCCTCAGAAATCGTCCAAAATCCGCTTTTCCCAAGGATGAAGCCTAACATAAAAGAACGGCGACGGTAACAATGCGGAAATAAGTGTTATCAAGATGTATGCATACCTGATTGATGCTAATATAAATTAAGTCGCTCCTGCAACTACAAGTGCCATTTTTGTCCAGGAAGATTTACATAGAGTTTTGGAAAAAGTTAAAAACAATATTAATGAGTTTAATGTCATCATAAGACAACAATAAATACCTTTTTGGTGGTGTATGATTTTTTAGTTTTCCATGATGCAGTGTCCAAATCCTCAAAAATCGTCCAAAATCTGGTTTTCCAAGGATGAAGCCTGATAAAAAAAAATGGTGAAGGTTACATATTTGAGATAGGTGCTACCAAGAAAATGCATACTTACCTGATTGATGCGTGTATAAATGAAGATGCTCCTGCAGCTACTAGTGCCCAACATCTCCAAAAATGAAATTTGCCCTAAAAGGATTAAATAATTCATTTTTTTCACGGCCTTCTGTCCAGCAGGTGAAAAAACCATCCGACAAATTCTAAACTAAGAGAACAAGGCCTATTACGAAAAAATGGAAAAGGTTATTAAATTGCCAATATAGCCATCAAAAAGATACGTATTTTCCCGACTTATCCATGTATAAAACATTGGTCTGCATGGAGGCGTTATGTCCAACAACTCCAAAAAGCTTCGGGTCCATAAAAATTAATAAAGGGTCCAAAAAAAAGCCAAGCTATTCAATTGTTTTGCTTCTAATGCTGAAGTGCTTCTTACCTGTTTGTCCAAAAGTGTCCATAAATGATTCCAAGGGATCCTGCAGAGTATTTTGTCCACCACCAAAATTGTTGTCCAAAGACTGGGTTGGTGTTTTTTTTTTTGCCAAATTGCGGTTTGACAAGTGGAGAGCTGTCAGTTATTTCAATTTCAGTCGTTCCTCACCTTTTGACAGCTGGAAAAGTTGTTGGCAAAGAGTTGTTAGCTTCACACCCGCGTTTGATTTTATGAAAATGTCAAAATAAGGCAGCCTTTTTTTCTGATTTTTCGGATAAGAACGCCTTAAGAAAAAAAAAACGAAATGGCCATTTCAGCCCTTGAAAGGACTTTGACCAAGCTTCTTATGATCAATTGTGTTGTAAAATATTTGAACACAAATGATGGAGAACTGGACCTATCGGCTTTATGTCGACTCCGAATGGCTTATTTTCATGTCAGTTTTTACCCTCTGAGGTTTGCCATTGTTTGCAGAGAGGTGGCGGCCGAACAGAACAATTAATTCAATTGAGAAAACTTTCTGTGACAGATGGGGGATTCGAACCTGGGTTCTCTGGCGTATGAGCCACACTCTACCCACTACGCCACCTTAAGAAAAAGAACAACATAATTGAAGAGAACGCCCAGCAAAAAAACACTGGACTGGTTCACATTTTTAAATTTTTCGTCAAATCCTTGGTCACACAACGATAGAAAAACATGGAAATCCATGAAGTATGACCAAAAGTTTGAAGAGAAATTTTATAAATGTTCTAAAGCTCTATGGGCCGCGTTTGCTCACCGTTGGTATAGAAAATAACGTGTCACCTTTTATAATATCAACTTGCTCTTTATTTAGATTTCAATGCTGTAAAGTTATTGTGTTAATGTGTTTATTTGCATGCAACAAAACTTGAGACTTGAAATAATAATAATAGTAATAATACAGAATAATATTGAATAAATACTAAAAAGGCGAAGCAAGTAATAGATTGAAGTAAATAATAGATTGAGTGACTTAAAAAACAATTTGTTTGGAGTGAGTTATTTAAGTAAACATAATTTGCATTTTGATAATAACATTCGAAAAGAAAATATTTACGAGTCTCTAAGAAAACATTTAAAGCATACATTTTTCGAAATTATACTTTTTGGCTTGAAACTTTATATGTATATTTACTGCTATGTTATTTCATACTTATTGTACTCAACAATTGTTCTTAAAAAGCAATTAACTTGCATGGCTGTGTGTTAATAATATGTGTTTGCATGTTAATATGGTATGTTTTGCTTGTGGTTTTATTCTATAACTCTAAATAAAATCAACATTCTATATACTTAACAATAATACATAAATTTCATTATAGTTTCTCTGTTCTTTCATTTACAAAATAAACATAATCTAAATTTGATCATCAGCACGTTCATTTGTAAATGTTTTCTAACGATTAGTTCACGAGCCTGTTTTCTGTAAGAGAAAATTTATCTTCATCCATAATGTGCATAAAAAAACAATATCAAAAAATTTAAACTTATTCAACATTAGTTAAAGTTGTCGAATTTAATTTGATTTAGCAGAAAATGGACTAGATGAGCCAACAGATGGTGGTGTTGGTGTTGCACCGCTGCGTATACCATCTCCTTCGCAAACATATTTTCCTGTGAATATATAAAAATTAAACAATTGTTGCACTCAATTAAATTAAAAAAAAAATCACCTGATACAAAGCGTCGTTTCACCAACGACAGACGATATCCACTGCCTTGTAGCTCAAACTCAATTCCGGATAGTGTCGTGCCCTCGCAATTAAATTGCGTTGTCATTATGGCGGGTGACGAAGGACCATCACCCAATTCTAAACGCGCTCGCAGTGTTCCAACGCCACCGTCTGGTGAATTTTGAGATATATCAGTAAAGTTCCAAATAAGTCTATTCGATTCGCCAAGCCTATGAACGAGCACAAAATTCAATACTGTAAAGCTTAGATCTTTTGTTAATATATAAATGTAATCATATTAAAACAGAATAATAGTGACAAAAAAAAAACAAAACTGTGTGCACTTTTCAAATGACCCAGGGCAGGTTGTAGGTCAACACGACCGTTTTGCATTTTTACATGCACTTATAACTAGTGTCCGACCGAACCTGAAATTTTGGCCGAAACCGAAATTCGGCCCTTTTGCTAATATTCGAGCGAAACAGAAACCGAGTGATTATATGAAAATTAAAATTTTTTAATATCCATTTTTTTTTTCTACGTTTAATTCATTACTGCCTAATGGGTACTTAAATACCGAAGAAAGCGTTGACACTTAAAAAATTTGAACGCAGGCTAGATGAGAGATATTGCGCTAATTTTTATAGTAAAGAGAAAGAATGAGAATAAAAAAAAATGGAACGGTCTAATTTTCCGCGGTTTACATTTAATGTAAGAGGTGTAACATCACAGGCGAAAATCGGGTTTTTTTCGGAAATTGCTCAGGAAAAGTGCTGCCAAAAATAGGAAAATGAAAAACGGAAAACGCGCGCCTTTTCCAGATAGCCTAAGGTGTCTTCTATGGAACTAAAAAAAACCGACAGCGATATTTCAACATTCCTGGCAGTCACACCTGCAATCTAACCCATCTCATATCCCAGGTGTGTGCTCAGGTAAAACTTTTTTTATTTTTGCTAACCACTTCTATGGTCCTCCGGGCGCACATTTCAGAATTGCATCGAAATCGTACGAGCCGATCTATGGGCAGGATTTAATGGGTTAAACTTTAAAATCTTATGAATACTGCAAAGCGAATAAATTGACTTACTGCACACAATAAAAACTGTTTATGGTTTACGCGTACAAAAGTTCATGAATTGGAAACAGGGAGGCAAATTGAATTCTTGTGCACTTTGGTTCATTATAATTTGAAAAGTTGACCATAATGCAAAGAGTAAATTCGTCGTAAAAATATTCTGCAATAAAATACGAGGGCCGTTTGAAAATTCAGTGAAAAATTAAACAAGGAATGGTTTTTACGACAAAAAAACGTTTTATTTCTTAAAATAGTCTGCTTTTAGCTCAAAACACTTCGCCCAACGTTCCTCAAATTTTTTGATCCCATCCGAAAAATACGTTTTCGGAAGGTCCTTAAAATAGGCCTCTGTTTCGGTGGTGAGCTACTCTCTGGTGATGAATCTCTTTCCGCCGAGCCATTTTTTCAGATTTGGAAACAGAAAATAGTCGCTGGGGGCCAAATCTGCAGAATATGCTGGATGAAGCAATTCGTACTTCAATTCATGAAATTATGAGAACGCGCGAATTGTCTTAATAGAAGAACACTTTTTCGTTGCTAAATGGGGACGTTTCTCTCTCAAAGCGTCGTTGAATCGATCCAATTCGGCTGCATAGTATTCATCAATGATCGTTTTTTTCGGTGGAAGGTAATCGATGTAGATTATACCACGTTCATCCCAAAATAATGTCGCCATAACCTTTCCAGCCGAAGCACCGTCTTCGCGTTCTTCGGAGCACGATCTGTCGGTAAAATCGACTGTTTCGACTGTTCCTTTGTCTCTGGTGTGTAGTGATGGATCCATGATTCGTCCACGGTTACTAATCGACGGTGTGGCGGAACCCTCTGTACCACCTTAATGTTTTTTCGCTCTTCTAGACTTTGGCGACACTTTGTCGCAATTCGACCCATCGACTGTGACTTATAATTGTGCAGCTTGACTTATCGCAAAAGCGGCAAGCCAAGCAAATCCCTAAGCATAAGTCATAGCTGCCGTTTGTTTATTTATATTAACAGTATATGTTTTTGGTAACGAACGGATACTTGAGCCGTTTGCGTTGGTCACTGTAGCCACGTTGTTTATACACTGCCCTTCTGGCAGTTCGTCATTTTGTCAGTATTTATTGCTGACTTTGATTTCATCGCGATGACGATTATCAGTTACATGCTTAAGCGACGATAAGCCTTAATTTGTTGTACAACAACAAGCGTTGGCTATCGTTTGCTTGGTACTTGTTGCTTGTGGGCTGGAGTAGGTAACCAGCATACAGGCGGGACCGCAATTTTTGTTATTGGTATGTGTTATGTTGACCAATGTATGTGGCTGCGTCATTAGCGCTGATGACGCGGCATACATTTATAAATACATAAAACTCTGTTGTATACAATGGACAACAAAGTGGCTGTTTTAATTGTATTGTCGACGGGTTGCGCCGCTGCTATTTTTGTGTTAGCGCAGCGGTTGCTAAATATTTTTTTGAACAGTTAGTTCGTTATAGACATTCGCGCTCGCCGGTATTAATTAAATTCAGATCTTTAAATAATTTGTATATGTAATAATTTTAATATTTTGTAATTTGTATCTAAGTAATAAAAGTGTTGAATTTGAATACCTACAACGGAAACAATTCTTCTTATCTTTGTTCAATATCGCCACACTTGTCTTTGAATCAGTCACAGGATCGAGTTTATGGTCGAGAGTAGGCAAACGCGGCACCCATCTTGCGCATAATTTTTTCATATCCAAATGATTTCGCAAAATGTTTCACACCTGTTCGTCTGAGATGCCTACCAGAGAACTGCACAAGCCTGCTATAAATCTATTTCAAGTATTTGCTTAAAATACAATTTCAAGCTTGGTTGAGCTCAGTCGCGTAGCGTTGGGAGGCGGTCCACCCCGGGCGGCACTTTAAGGGGGTGGAAAAATCACACATATAAAAAAAATATCATATACTCGTATATGGGCATCTCCCAAAAAAGGTCTACCACGAGTGGAAACTTCAAACGGGTCAGAAAAACTTTTTATTATCCAAGAATAAAGCTTAAATATCTATATTTAATAAATGTAAAAGAATTTTTAATTCTTAAAATTTTTGGCAGAAATATACTTCTGTAAAAGAAAGAAAAGATTTTCTGAGACTTTTGACGAATTAAACCAACATTTTTTCTTTGTGTTTTTAGCTTATTCAAGTAATATTTTATTGTTGCTATAATTGAAAAGTTTTCTACTAACAACAATCTTATGCATTAGAAAAAGCGAGAGAAAGCAGAGTTCAAATAACGGATTTTTTTTTTGTTTGCCTTTTCCTACATCATTATGTCGCGTCCGTGTGCAAAAAACATTATTGATCGTTGTCATTAGTGAACAAACGTTTCAAATGTAAGTAGCTGTCAGTTTTTAAAAAAGTGCATTGTTCTAGTTAAGAAAATATTATAATTGGATTCCCACAAAATCGAAATAAAAAATTTATGGGTGTTTAAAGTTTGTCGCGTCCGTAACCGTAAGTTAAGATAAACTTTTATAAATAAGACTAAAATTTAAAAAAATGCCACAATTTTAATTTTCATGACTAAAATTTAAATTTTATAGATGGCAGACACATCAAAAGAAACAAGGAGTGAGAAAGCAAAGAGGTACAGGGAGATAAGAAAAGAAGATGACGGAAAATGTCAACATTATAAGAAGAAAGAAGCTGAACGAAAGCGACATTATCGAAAAAAATTATCGCAAAAAATGAAGAGCAACAGCTCTTTCATCAGGAAAAGATGAAAGAAAAGAACCGCGTTAGGCAGCAGAGGTTACGGCAAAAAATGAAGAGCGACAGCTCTTTCATCAGGAAAAGATGAAAGAAAAGAACCGCGTTAGGCAGCAGAGGTTACGGCAAAAAAAGAAAGGTTGCAATAAACCTGTTGATAATTTACAATGCAAAGCTTACAGCTGTAAGCAAACGATGGGAAAAGCAATAAAAAAAGTTGAAGACGCGCTTCCAAAAGACCTGAACAAAAAATAGCTGTTCTCAAATCTTTATGCAAGAAGTATATAATCCCAACAGAAACGGTGGATGAGAGCACTACAAAGTCACCAACCATCCAGGGGCGTGTAAAATTAATTGAAAAATTTTATTTGCAAGATGGAATTAGCGCGCAAGCTCCTGGAAGAAAGGACACAATGTTAATTAATGGGAAAGTAGTTGCAAAACGTTTTATGTTAATGACTTTACAAGAAGCATATCAACTTTTCAAAGCTGAATATACAGAGGAAAACGACAAATGAACTTTCTTTTATGGCTGTAAGCCGATTTATGTTCAGCTAATTAATCATTTACCACACAATATGTGTATGTGTAAGTACCATGCAAATTTCAATTTTTTACTAGAAGGTTGTGCAAAGATTATACCGTTGATTCTGGCCAAACATGACTTATTTCTAAAATCAGTTTGCTGCGATGTGATTAATGAAAAGTGCATGGCAAATGAATGTAACAGCTGTGTACGCGATATTAAAGACGATCTAATTCCAATAGAGTTCCTCAAGAAAATTAATACAGAAATCAAATGGAAACAATGGAGAAAAATAGACAATCGTATAACTCTAAACTACACGACTGCTCAATTGATCGACTTAATTCATGATCTACAGACTCAGCTACCTGATTTTAAAATGCATTGTTTTATTAAACGTTCCCAACAAAATTATTTTGAAGATAAAAAAAAAGTATTACAGCTAATGAACTAGTTATGCAAGTTGATTTTGCTGAGAACTATCGTTTAACCTGCCAAAACGAAATTCAAGATGCCCACTTTAGTTACCGCCAAGTAACAGTTTTTACGTGCGTTGCTTGGATTCCTGGTGAAACTAAGTCGTTTGCTGTTATCAGCGATGAATTGACACACAATAAATTCGATGTTTATTGCTTTATTTCGAAAATTGTGAACACATTACAAAAGCAATACGAACGAATTACAAGCATTTATATTTTCTCAGATGGGAGCAGTTCCCAATTCAAAAATAAATTTATTCTTTCTAGTATTCCTAGACTCGCAGCAGAATTTAATTGTGGAATATTAGAGTGGAACTTTTTCGCCACTTCACATGGCAAAGGTGCTGTAGACGGAGTAGGTGCCGTAGTAAAACGAAAAGTCTGGCAAATTGTCAAAGCAAGAAAAATTGCTCTCGAAGATGCTCCATCTTTTTATGAATGTGCAAAAAACAACATTTATGGAGTCAACCTTTTATATATCTCTTGAGAACAAATTCAGAGTTTTTCTAATCAACTGTTAGAGTTATGGAAAAATGTTCCAAATATCAAAGGAGTAAAAAGTTTGCATTGCTTTTCATATTTCGACAGTCAATTTATTGAAGTCGCTCGAACCGTTTATTCATTAAAGAAAAAAATTAAAATAAACCACGCTAAGAGTTTTTAACTTTAATTTTTTTCATTTTGATTGCTACTATTTCTATGTAACTTGAATTTAACTTGTTATTTTTTATTTTCATTAAAAGTTTAAGTTTTATAATGAACATGTTTTATAATGAACTGCATTTTATTCCCCTTGGAAAAATTTGTCGCGTCCATGATGTCGCGTCCGTTTTCGTGCTGTACCTAATTAAAAAAAGCAAAGAGAGAATTCTCATATTTCATAAGTCTACGAAGAAAAGACTTATGAAATCCTTTGACCTTCATTTGACACAGCTAAATTTTGTATATTTCTATAAGAGCTTAAAAAAAATGAAATTTTTTGTCGCGTCCGTTTAATTGTATAATTGATTACAACTTAACACTAATTTGTACTAAATCTTGCAAATATGTTTCTGAAATGTAGCACTCGTTCAGCGCGTCAGAACACTAAAAATACATTTAGACTCTTTAGGTTTCTTTCTTGTTTTTCGCGTAAGTAAAAGCGTGCGAATGTCACATCCGTGCCACTGGGAGATGCCCATATATCATATATATATAAATAAAAATAAAATACCAGTATGCATTCAATAAGGCATAAATGGATGAAGAGTTAAAAAAGAAGACCGCGTCTAGTTTATCGACATATGCTAACATTGCCATCATTGTCATTACACATCTAATAATGGCGTAGGAAAGTGACTACATACTTATATGCATTTTTCAAGCATGTCTTCAATAGTAATGGTTTGTGCTTATTTTTTTTAGGGTATATATAAATGCTGTATGGACAAATCACAGGTTTTTCAATGGTGGTTTTATCATGTGCTCTTTCTCCTTCTATCTTCTCTATGTTATATTTTTCATTTAACGAAACTTGCTTAAACCTGACTAGTCCTTGAATTGAATTTCATTCATAATTCTCGTACAAATATCGAATTGCCACCTAAGAAGTTTCCTTTGAATTTTTGGAGTTACTCCTTTAGAATCGATTTCATATATTGCCCGCGGTATGAGAATTTATAGCGAGTGAAAAATCGAGCGTTATATAAAAAATCAAGCGTTACGCAGTCAGCGTTGCACAGCAAAATACTAACAACAAAGAAATACCAAGAAAATACACACAGCAGCAATCTGCTATTGTATAAAATTGAATTGCAAATGTTTGTAAATATAACACAAACAGCCGTATTAATCAAAAATTACCACTAATTGAAGATTAAGTAGCAAGTATAACTTGTTTTTTTTTTATATTCTTACCAAGCAGAATGTGGTTTCGATTGAACATTTCGCACGGATCCATTGACTGGTACTGATAATGACACATTTAACAGAGGTGAAGGACTCGCCATTGCATGATTATTGTATTTGTAGTCAATTTTAAGAGCTGTAAATGATGGTTCACATTTCCAATAGCTAACTAGCTGGAAGGGACATGACGATGCACCTGGTTTTGTTCGCGCCTGATACTTGAGTATGTCCACATTGAAATATGATGCTGTTGGATTGTGTTCTGCCTGTCGACGCAGCAGCGCTGTAAGTGCGGGCATATTAAATTCCAACATGGTACTAAAGGAGCTCGATTGATTTTTATCTCTGCGCAAACATATTGTCAGCTGTTAAACATATCGTAGATATTAGAATTAAGAAACTTACATTTGTACTATTTTAGAATTGGGCAAAAGGTTATCCAAATTTTGAACATTTTTTATACGAAAGCCAAGCTTTGATGGATTTGGATTATTAGCTAAAAGGCCAGCAATGCCAGCGGGGAATGATAACATCATATCGCCACTTATTTTAACTTGGCAACGGGATTCGTCGCTTCCTCTAAAATTTAATTGTGTCGGTTTAATTAAGAATAAACACTTTTATGAACTTTTTTTAGATAAATACCTAAAATAAGCATGAATAATTTCATGAAATGCCACCGCCAACGGAACCGTATCGGAAATGCCTATCGTTAATGGAGATGGACCTCGCGAAGAACCTATACCACCTATGGCTGTGCGAAACTCCAAACTTCCAATACTATCAGCACGATTCATCGGTGATGGACTTATGCGTCCACGACCAGCAGGAGCCATTTCGGATCTTCGTGATGGTGGTCGTGGTATAGCAATGCTCCCTGATGTAGGTGTAGGTATCTGCCGACTGCTGGATTTTGAAATTGTTGCAGATGCAGGTGCCGAAGCGCTTATATCCCCAATTTCTGAGAAAATATCACCCAAATCAGCATATCTATTCAAAAATAAAAAAAAACTCAATTGATTTGAGCGAACATCATTCAAAATCATGATGAAATATTACCTGGAATTATTAGACATTGACAATGTTGGGCTTTGCAAGGGTGCATATGGATGCACCGTTGCTGTAGGCGTGGAGGCATTCGATATTTCTGGCGATTGTTGGCGTGAGGCCACTCCCGACTGTTGTAACTGCTGACTGTGCTGCTTGATTTTATAAGAAAATAAAACAAAATAGTTCATAAAAAGATTACCAGTTAACAAAATATCTAAGCCTACAGAAAATAGTCCGGTGGGTGACAGAGAAATATTCTCCACGGTTGCACGCAGCTCATCCACACTGGCTGACATTGGAGCTTGACCGTTGTTGAGTGGTTTAATTTTCACATGAATCTTCCTATCTGGTTTATCATTATCTGAATCTGAATCAGAATCAGAGTAGAAACTCCCCGCTGTAAGATAAAAAAAAGTTTTTCTACTTAGTTATAACTAGTGTCCGACCGAATATTCGGTTTTAGTTTTGGCCAGTTTCGGCCTTTTTTGTCCGTTAAGGCTGTTTGGCCTCTATATGGTACAAGTATGCTTAAAAAGTTGAAACATTTTCTATATTTTTAAGAAGTGAAGATGGTTTTTTTTTAATTTTTTTCAAGCTAGTTTGTGAACAAACCATCAACAGATTGATTCTGTAGCGGTAACGCTAATCTTATTATCGAATAAATTCACCTTTTGGTAACTTTTACACCCTTTTGGTATACGCATGGTTGTAGCGTTAATAGTGAATATTGTTCACATCTCCTTAGAAGGTAACAAGCAAAACAGCCAGATGCAAGAAAAAGAGCTTTATTTCTTCGTAAACGAGCTAACGACGTTTGACAACTTTACTGTAATGCACAGAATCGATCTGTAAAGGGTTTTCATTTAGTATTTTTTTTTTAAAATAATTTTTTTAATATCTTTTGTTGTTACGCAATTTTAATGTAATTTATTCTTTAAATAGTTTACAATAAATTAAAACCTTTTTATGACGAATTTTCAACTTTCGGTAAACTTTTAGAATTTTGAATTCAAAAGGAGTCCATCACAATATGCGATGATGTATTGACTTTCATGTCAAAAAAGTTCCAGACAAAGCACTCAATTTAATAAAAAAAAAACAAATTGAACATTTAAACAATTCGGAATATTTGGAGATTTTTCCATAAATTTTTTTGACTAACCACTCGCAGAAATGAAATTAAATTTATAAAAGTTTAGAAACATACAAGGTTGATTTATAAGGTTGTCGCAGGGCTGATCGCACTCTCTTCTCAGTACCCATAACTGTCAAAACCAGCCAATTTTGCGAATGACTACGAAGGAAGAACGGATGGTAATAGAGAGCACTTGCAGATTTTCTATGATCTGTCAACTTCGATTTGACAATTATGGGTACTCGCTCTCTCCCTTGCGACAACCTTATAAATCAACCTTGGAAACATATATTTGCTTTATTATTTTAAATTTTTATTGTTTTTGTTGTATAACATATAAATATGTTATATAAATATTGACATTTTTTGTGGTGTATTGTGGCTGGTATAAAAAGTAATTTCTTCGACAAGCCGAAAACTATTTTTTAGAAATTAAATGTATGGATGCTTTTTAAGATGTAAAGAACTATGTAGTGTTACCAGCATAATGTCAAAATTGTGGCAATACTGTTTACCTAAGTCTGGTATTTATTTCGTGCTCTTAAAATAAAATTTAAAATTGTTATTTTTTGCAAAATTATTAAGTTAAGGATACATCGAGTCAGTTTGCTAAGCTTTACTGAGGATCTTTATCTGGATTGTTACTGTTTTTCATCTTTCAAAGCATTTATAAATCCTTTTCAAAATAGTTGTTTGCATACAGTGGCGGCGTAACATGTGTTGGCATCCGGGCTGATTTTCTATTGAGCACCCCCAAAATAAAACAGCAAATACTAAACGTGTTTAAGTGACTTTATTTTTCTGAATTATTTGATCACACTATGAAATTTACTTTTGTATGCTTTTCCATAGACAATATGAAAAGATTGGTTAGCCGCGCTTGGCTCATTGTGGATCTTTAGTAAGATTTTATCAACTTCAATTTTGAAAAGCTTCTTTCACACAAAGCCACTAAAACACAAATAGTTTAAAAAAACCTTAGGCTCAGCTCTAGACTCTGAACAGATTCAGAATAACCCTATTTAACAATTAACCGTAGAAGCTCCAGGGCAGCCTATTGGGCCGCTTCTTGAGAATAAATACTGTCAGCTTCCATGTGGCGCCGCAGTCGAAAAATCTCCACGATAATACCCTCTGCAGGGGGATCAGGGGGCGAACCTTCACATGCCAACGTGTCTGACTGCCTCAACCTGGCGAGGCCAGCATTATCCATGTCGAAATCGTCCTAAGTCGACTCAAACCTCCACGTGGTGTTCCCTGGGCAACGGCAAACTGGCATCCGTTAGTTTGACGGCTAATTTGAGCGGCAGGTCGCTCCGTGGACCTTAAACATAGAATGTACGCAGGGTTTGGTTCCCGCCACATTACTACTGCCCAATGAAAACTAAACCAGCCTCAGATAAGAACAACGATTACGTTGACGACCACCGCAAACGAAAAACGGACAATGATTTACGGATATGCAAATGGAATGTCCCGACCCTTTGTAGTGAAGGTGCCATTATCCAACTGGCGGAAGCCCCCAAAAATATAAAAGATGACATCACCGCCATCCAGGAAATGCGATGGAAAGGGCAAATTTTAGAGCAAACAAGCACTCTGCGATATCTACTACAGCTGCCATGCGGAGAAGCGCAAATTCGAATGTGGATTCGTCGTTAGCCGGAATCTACGCCACCTTGTTTCCCGGTTCACACCTGTGAACGAAAGATTGGCCACGATCCGCATCAAGGCAAACTTTTTTTCATCAGCCTTATTTGCGCGCACGCCCCGACGGAGGAAAAGGACGAAACCGTCAAGGACGCTTTCTACGCTAGTCTTGAAGACGTATACGACCACCTTTCGGTCCATGACGTGAAAATAGTCCTTGGCGATTTTAATGTGAAAGTCGGAAGTTCAGTCTTCATGAAACCTCCACGAACAACGGTCTAAGACTGATTGACTTCGCCGCGGCGCGAAACATGGTAGTAAGTAGCACCAGATTTAAGCACTTCGACATCCACAAGGCCACCTGGCCGTCCCCGGATCAAAAAATGCGAAACCAAATTGATCATATCGTATTCGACGGAAGGCATGCCTCTAGTGTTCTAGATGTGAGTACATTTGGAGGGGATAACATTGACTCCGACCACTATCTTGTTGCAGCCAAGATTCGCATGCAATTATGCAATGCAAAGAACATACGCACAGGAATGCTACGAAAGCTAGATGTCGCTAAGCTGCAATTACAACGAAATGCCGAGGCCTATTCCGCTCAACTCTCGGTTAAGCTCAACCAACCAACCTCTAGACCCGACGACGCTGGCGGACTTTGGGCGCATATATCCCACTCCATGCGCGCTGCCACTGAAGAAGTAATTGGTTTCCGGTGTGTCGCATTACGAGAGCAGTAAAAACGCCGCTTATAGAAAAACGCTACAGTCAGCTGCAACGCGAGAAAACAACCGCGAAAAGAGGAAGGAAGAGAGGCGCCTTTTCAGACGCAAGAAAAGAGAGCAGGAAAAGCGTGAGCGTGAGGAACTAGAGGGCCAGGATAGATACCAGGACAAGAAGGATGCACGGAAATTTATCAACAGGTTAAGCGTCTAACACAAGGTTTCAAGCACGGAGCATCCGCTTGTAGAGACGAAAATGGAGATCTGAATACGGATATACAGTGTGTGCTGAGATTGTGGAGACAGCACTTCTTCAATTTACTTAATGGCGACGATTCCACTAATGCCGCCCATGGAGAGCGCAGTTCAGTGCCACCAACCAACGATGACGGAGTGGAAGTACCACCACCTAGCCATGAAGAGGTTCGAGTTGCTATCCAACGACTCAAAAACAATAAAGCAGGCTGACGGCCTGTCAGCTGAATTGTTTAAAACCGGTGGCGATGAATTGATAATGCGCATGCATCAGCTCATCAGCAAAATATGGCTAGCAGAAAGCATGCCCGAAGATTGAAATCTCAGCGTACTTTGCCCTATACATAAGAAAGGACGCCCAACAATCTGCGCCAACTATCGAGGTATCAGTCTTATTTTCATCGCATATAAGGTTCTCTCAAGCGTACTGTGTGAAAGATTAAAGCCAATTACAAAAACACTGATTGGACCTTATCAGTGTGGCTTTCGACCTGGAAAGTCCACCATAGACCAGATTTTCATAGTTTCTGGAGAAAACCCACGAAAATCAAATTGACACACACCATCTCTTTGTCGATTTTAAAGCTGCGTTCAATAGCCCGAGAAGGGATTGCCTATACGCAACAATGTCTAAGTTCGGTATACCTGCAAAGTTGATTAGGCTTTGCAGAATGACGTTGAGCAACACACGCAGTTCCGTCAAGGTAGGAAATGACCTCTCCGAAACCTTTAATACCGAAAGAGGTTTCTGACAAGGCGATCCACTGTCTTGCGATCTCTTCAACATCATCATGGAGGGGATCGTACGAAAGGCCGGTGTGCATCGTAATGACAACAATTTCTACAAAGATGTCCAGCTCCTTGCGTACGCTGATGATATTGATATTGTCGCAGCCAAGAGATGTTTCCGCTGCTTTCACCGCTATCGAAAAGGAATCAGCCAAAGTGGGTTTGACGATAAATTAGGGTAGAACTATACTTTGTTTTACCCTCATGTCAACGAATAAGGGAGCGCGGCGTCTAGATTTCCACGTTTCATCCGGCAGCTATAACTTTGAAGTAGTCAAGGAGTTCGTTTACCTTGGCACCGCCATTAATACCAAAAACGAAATCAGTCTGGAGATAAAGCGAAGAACAATAATTGCTAATAGGTGCTACTACGGGCTCAGTAAGCAACTAATTTCTAGAGCCCTCTCTCGATCGATAAAACTAACACTCTACAAGACGCTCGTTCTACCTGTGCTGCTTTATGGCGCTAAGGCATGGGTAGTTTCGCAAACTGACGCAGCTGCTCTGGGGGTGTTCGAGAGAAAAGTTCTTCGCAAAATCTTCGGTCGGACAGTAATTGGGTTTTTCTCAACAGTGGACTAAATTTTATTTTTTCACAACCAACTTCACTTTTAAGCCTCATTATAATATATATTTTGACAGCTGATATAGAGGGCCTTGCTTGTGCAAAAATTCGATTGATTCTGCACAGTAGTTTTTGGTTGATATCCTTTTAAATATGGAAACTGAAAAACAGCATTTTCGGCATATTTTATTTACTTTTTTACTATAGAAATGATAAAAATGCTGTTCACGCAATAAACAATTTTTTTTTTTTTTTTTTTTTTTTATACATGCAATAACAATACAGTTCAGCTACTACAGCTATATCGCACTTCCTCAGCAGTAACTCATCTAAAGCCACTACCCAGTAATCATTGAAAAATATCAATGTTATGGATACCCGTGACCACAAACAAGTTAATGTGGGAAAAATTTACCCACCAATAAATGGGTTGGGCTCAGGGACAACACCAAGACGTAACAACTAACCATGCGTATATATAGATTTAATTACACAACTAATTTTAATCTACTTTTGAGTTGACCTTTTGACAAATTAACATCAAAAACGCTACAATTGTTAACAAAGGAACTCGTGCGACTTAAAGGAGCAGTAGCCATATAATTTGTTCTACTAAATGGCAAATAAATTAAGTTGTTAGCGTTTCTACTGCTTCTACGGATAGTGTTAAAATTTATGTGAGAAAGAAGTTTTGGAGAATCGAATACACCTATTATGAGCTGGTGTAAATATACGATATCTGCCGATTTCCTTCGATCACCTAAAGACTGCATTTTTAATAGTTTTAAACGATCCTCATAAGGAGGAAGGTCTAATATGTCAGTTCCACTTAAGCCCCTTAGAACTGAACAAAACGTTTTTGAATTCTTTCTATTCGATCAACATGCACATTGTAACTTGGGGACCAAACTTGACTTGTATGCTCTAAGTGAGGACGCACAATTGCATAATACAACGTTGTAGTTGTAATCATGCTATTAAATTCTTTGGCCCAGCGTTTTACAAAACCAAGCATTGAAGATGCTTTTTTACAAATATTATCAATATGAATGTTAAACGACAGCTTAGAATCCATGCATATACCTAGGTCTTTGACGGTGTCTACACGACTCAAGGCAGTATCTTTAATCTTATAATCAAAAATAAAATTATTCCTTTTTCGCGAAGAGGTCATAGTTTGGCATTAATCTGGATTTAAAAACATATTATTTTTAGAACACCAAACTTCAAAGGATTTTAGATCAGACTGGAGTAGATCTGAATTATCTCTAGAATTAATCGTTCTGTATATTTTCATATCATCGGCATAAATAAGCAGATGAGAGTGTTCAATGACGTGAGTTACATCATTGAGAGCTAAAATAAACAGAAGAGGACCAAGGTGACTACCCTGAGGAACACGTGATCCAGCAATAAATTCAGAAGACAATGCGTATCGGAAACGTATTTGATAAGATCGCTCCACCAAATACGATTTAATCCAGTTCACAAAATATTGTGGAAATCCCATTAACTCAAGTTTAAATAAGATTAGATTGTGTTGTAGCTTAAAAATAGGACTTATAAATGATTTTGGAAAAAAGTGGAAAATAACTTTCGTTAATAGATTTATTGAATAATAAAGAAAGTGGTTGACTCAAAACGGAACCGCATTGTGTTAACACTGCGGCAGGAACACCGTCAGGTCCAGCACCAAACTCCTCATCGATCGATCTAATATACATTAAAATATCCTCTGGAGTGAAGGATATATGTTCCAAAGATACTCTGGGTTCGGAATTCATATATTCAAACTACTCTCCATCAGGATTAAAAGAATCTGAACAGAATGATTCTTTAAAAATATTGGCGAATAGGCCACAAATTTTGACGGGATTGTCAGCAAATCCCTCAGGAGTTCTAAATGAGGAAGGAAATCCATCAGATTTCTTCTTTGTGTTTACGAATCCCCAAAATTTCTTTGGATCTGTCAATATTCTCAGCTTAACATTATCTATATATTCGTGATATAATGTAGCTAAGCGATTTTCAAATTCCAGAAACAAACGTTTGTAAGTTTCTAGATCGTTTGAGCCTAAGCTACAGACGTATTTCTTCCATGCCCTATTCCTGTTGTTGCGAAGAGTCTTGAAATCCTTTGTGTACCACGGGTACGCAGAATTCCTCGCAAATTTGAGACTATAAGGTACTGATTGAGAAAACACAGCAAAGAGTTCCATATAAAAAAAATGTATGGAGTCAATTGAAGGCAATTTTAATTTATATATTCTAAAATTGCATTAAGTTTACCATGAAGCAACTGATTCAACTTCAAAAAGTCAGCTTTTTTAAAATTGAATTCATAAAGCTTATCTGCTGAATTAGAATTTACTATATTTGCTCTGTCGAATTCGTACCAAATACTCAATGGTGGATGATATTCACCAACAGTAGTTAGAGCATGAAAGGCCCTCTTAACAACAACATTGTTACTGTCTGTAGTTAAGACCAGGTCAAAAAGTCTTTCAAGACTATTATAAATACAACTCACTTGTTGTAAGTCTGAACATATATTATCAACAATTATATGTTCTTGGCGGGTCTTCGAATTAGATGCACAATAGTACGCATCATCGTCAGAAGAATGCCATTTTAAATCAGGTAGATTAAAATCGCCCAATAATAAAATGTCTTCGTCAAGTAAATCAATTATGTAATCTATGCACTCCGCAAGGCTTGCATAGACCTCTACACTACACTTAGGAGGAACATACGCATTAATAACATATACATTAGAGTTACAATGTATAACTTTAACGCAAATTAGTTCAATATTAGAAGAGCAGGGAATGTCAACAATAGAACTGACAAAGCAGTTCCTTACAGCCAAAAGAACACAACCACCGACAGAAGAAATATTGTCAGTGTATCTGTCTTTTCTAAAAACTTGAAAACTATTGTCAAACAATTCCAAATCAGTAATGCTTCCGTTCAGCCACGTTTCTGTTAACGCGATAATATCCTCAGAGCAATTTTGAGTTGATAGAAATAAGCTCTGCGTCTTAGAACGTAGTCCCCTTACATTTTGATAGTAAAGGGACAGCCTATTTAGTTTTTTTGAGTCTGGCGGGCGGCTTGAGTCACCCTTTTAGACTTGTTTTTTGAACTCAGTAACAAGAATATTATCGGCCCACAAATTAGAGTTAAGAAGAGTTGTAAAATCTTCGGCTGCAACTGTTAGACTAAAAGAAGCATGGGATGGGATGGGAGCAATTTTTTTGCATGAACAGAATGCATTTGAGTTCAATAACTTGGATTGCCTGACAAACGTCAATATATTTTCTATTGATGTGTCGGGCTGAAGACGTGAAATGAAAACAGTTCTGGTCCTCGAAACTGCTCTTAAAGTCAAATGACTGTTAGGCGTAGTTGAAATCGTATTTGGATTACTAGTCAGTGGAGGAATAGAAGGTGGTGTATAAGAAATCACCGTATTATTATTTTTTGATGGCATTGCTGAGGGCTACTCTGCCTTGGAAGGTCTGGAGGACGCTTTCCGACGCTTATTTTTGTTTTTCCTTTGTCTTTTAGAGCTTTTAAGGTATTTTTCTGATGAAACTGACAAAATTCCGGAAGAAGCAGTCATGGACGAAGGAACCGAAATGTTATCCTGAACATTAATTTCATCAGAACGCTGGTAATGGGTGCGGCACTAACATCGCTAAAAAATGAAACAATTTCTCTAAAGTTATTATTTAATAAGTTAAGGCTTTCCCAAAAAAGCTTTATTTTAGAATAGAGTTCATCCGGGTAAAGAGCCCTGCACGAAGCACAATACCAGCGAAGACTAGATCGGACTGAAATTAAATCGCCAAGGCACGATTTAAAAATACCAAAGAAGCATGGAACATTCGCTCACATGGGCCAGAACAGCTGAACATAGGGTACAGAATATTCTGGCTTTTGCATTGCTCGTTCAGAGAACAAGCAGCAATATTATCAATGGAAAAATAAAATAAATGTGCTTTCAGGGTTGGCACAGTAAAATGCAGCGTACACAAAGTGTTAAGCACAATAACAACACTAGAGACTCTCACTGCACAACAGATAAACAAACACCGTACAAAGAGGAATAGAAAAAATTAGGCATACAAACACTAGATTGTGTGAAGTACAACAAAAACTGTTCTATATTATTAACATAAATTATGTATTCACTAAAAGAACACTAAACAAAATAAATTTTTTTAAAAAACACATAAATACAATTCTTAATAGTTTTTAATACAAACGATTTAACAAAATTTTAAATTTTCCACTATAATAATTACTATTACAACACACACTAAAAAAAAACAACACCGATACCGACAAGTAGACGAGATCAACTGATCTATGTAAATGATCTATGTCTATGTATGCTATGTAAAAGGAGAAGATGTGCCAAGTGAGCGCCAGTGCCAAACTGGTTTGCAAAATTTCGATCCGGCAATTATGATCTCAAAGATGCACCACTTTAAAAGCAAATGTCATTTTAAAGTACAGACCAGTAATTCGTCACCCCCCCACGCACGACCACGGGGGGTTTTTTAAAATTGTGGCGAAAGTTAGAGTAAAAAGTTAAAAAAAGAGATAGATTTTCGCGCGCATTTTTGTTTATAAAAATGCGTACTTGAAAAAATAGGTACTTGAATTTAGGGAGATGCTTAAAGGACAAAATTACAAACAAAATGCACTAAGATTCATTGAAATTGAACCAATAGATTTTGAGTTATCTATCGAACCGTTTTAAAAAAAAGTAGTTTCGAGGATATCGTGTTTAAAGTTTTTGTTTTTCGACATTTTGCATATATTTTTTAAAATTATCGGTTGATAACACTTTAATCATTTAACATTATTTAATCAGCAATGCCAGGTATCGATCTAAAAACATGCATGTGTATTCTAGAAGCTCTAAAGAACACATTAGATAAATAAAAAAAAATGCTTTCTTTGAAAAATTTGCACGTATATTAATAAATACCTTAATAAAATTTTAAATCAAGCAAATAGTACTTTAGGTTTTATTAAACGATGGGCAAAAGAGTTTAATGACCCCTATATAACAAAAACCTTATTCACATCTCTGGTGCGACCTATTTGAGCTTTAATTGTTTTGTACCCTCGATATAGTTGTTACATTAACGCCATTGAATCAGTTCAGAAAAAGTTTCTTTTGTTCTGCTTAAGCCATTTTTACTGCAATTCTAATTATCACCTACCACCTTATGAATATCGGATGCAACTTTTAAATCTCCCTTCTTTAAATAATCGGAGAATTATGCTAAATACTACTTAATTAGACAGTCAATATCTACTGAGCAGAATTTAATTTAATATTCCTCTCCGCTCTAGAAGATCTTTTGAGTTACTTTACATGAACTTTTGTAGAACTAATTACTTGCAAAACAAACCACTCAGAAGCGTTTGTGGGGGACTTTAATTTTGTTTTAGATGCAATTTCTTTAAATGAATCCGTTTACACAATTAAACATAATATTTTAGATTATTTACAGTACCACCACTAATCTGGATCATGCTTTCCGAGGATACTTCATATTTTCCTGTGATGTTTTGCAACACCTTATACAATCAAGCTGTGTAGTTTAATATGATTATCCAGAGCGAGACCACGTCTGTCTCGCCTGGCATATGCCGGTTGAACGCCGTACGTCTAGCTTTGCATACGTGAGCTGTGCTCTAATCCATATTTATATAGATATACACTATATAGACAGATTTTGATTACCCAGAGCAAGACCTCGTCTGTCTTGCCTAGCACTCTATGTCGAGTTCTAATCAATCGTTCTATTTCCACAGCTATAAGCTATCCATATTACAACTGTATATACCTGGAAGCCTGACAGTTTTACATTTTTATAAAAATTTAATTGTACATAAATAAATTGTATAAATTTTGTCTAATATTAATTGCTACGTATATAAAGCCATAAGTGCTTTGCATTCAAATAAATAATAATACAAGAGTAGAGTTATTAAAAACTGTTAGTAGATAGTAAAAAGTGAATGCGATTCAATCGAAATTGAAGTTTACTTACTTACTTAGGTGGTCGTAACAACCCGTGTCCGGGTTTCAGCCGACCTCATCAGCTCTCGCCAGGCGCCTCTGCTTTGCGCGCGCCTTCTCCAATCGGATACACCAAGTGCGGTTAGGGCTTCCTCAGCCTGGTCCATCCATCGGAGGCATGGTCTCCCTCGTCGTCGTTGACCAGCGACCCTCGCCTCGAGCACCTTCTTCGCTGGAGCTGCGTCGTTCATACGATGGACATGACCCAGCCAGCGTAGTCGCTGCACAGTTATACGCCGAACTACGTCAATGTCATCGTAGAGCTCATACAGCTCGTGGTTCATTCGGATGCGATAGTCATCGCCGACTCGAACAGGACCGAAGATTTTGCGAAGAACTTTCCTCTCGAACACCCCCAGAGCGGCTGCGTCAGTTTGCGAAACTACCCATGCCTCAGTGCCATAAAGCAGCACAGGTAGAACGAGCGTCTTGTAGAGTGTTAGTTTTGTCGATCGAGAGAGGGCTCTGGAACTTAGTTGCTTACTGAGCCCGTAGTAGCACCTATTAGCAATTATTGTTCTTCGCTTTATCTCCAGGCTGATTTCGTTTTTGGTATTAATGACGGTGCCAAGGTAAACGAACTCCTTGACTACTTCAAAGTTATAGCTGCCGGATGAAACGTGGGAGTCTAAACGCCGAGCTCCCTTGTTTGTAGACAGCATATACTTTGTTTTGCCCTCATTTATCGTCAAACCCACTTTGGCTGATTCCTTTTCGATAGCGGCGAAAGCAGCGGTAACATCTCTCTTGGTTCTGCCGACAATATCATCAGCGTACGCAAGGAGCTGGACGGCTTTGTAGAAAATGGTGCCAATTACGATGCACACCGGCCTTTCGTACGATCCCTTCCATTATGATGTTAAAGAGATCGCAAGACAGTGGATCGCCTTGCCTGAAACCTCTTTCGGTATTGAATTTTTCGGAGAGGCTCAACGTCATTCTTCAAAGTCTAATCAACTTTGCAGGTATACCGAACTCAGAAATTGAAGTTTAGGTACACAAAAATTAATATGGAAGTTAATACTCCAACTCTCCATAAAATTTAACATGGGAAGGAAATAATAAAATGCCATTATTTTCCCAATTGGTGAGCAACCGGAGGAATCTCAAGAAGCTAAAAATAAGGGTTACAAAAATTACGGACTAAGTCACATAAGAAAAAAATAGTAGGGAGTACCAAAATAATGACTTAACCCTATTAATACTTGAGTTTTTGAGACTCAATTTGACTTTGCGCTGTTTTCCTGGAGTACAAATTTTTATAAATATAACTAGATGGAATATCCGGCGAAGCCAGGGGTGGTGTTGTATTTAGGGTGTATATAATGTATGAAAAAAATTACCTGTCTAATACCGCCTACTTTTCTAGACCTTGCCTAATGTGCACGCCCCCTTGCCTAAAAATAAGTGGGCAGACCACTTTTCTATACTAAAAACTGCTCATTATACCAAAGAATATATGTGCAAAATTTGGTTGAAGTCGGACAAACTGTGGAGGAGCTGTTGGGGTACATGATTATATTAAGATGGACGGGAAAAGTAGGCGTGGCATTATTTATATATATAACGGAAAAGTAGGCGCGGCATTATTTATATATATAACGGCCGCCACTTGGTCACATATCACCTTCACACCAAGTATAACTATCAAAACATGTACAACTAAGGAATTATGTTTTCTGAAAAGTGGGCGTAGTTATAGTTCGACCACGCCCATTTTTAGTGCAGTTATATAGTACTATGTAATAAGGGGTATAGTAATAGGGGATGTGGCAATTTTTTTTATTTATTATTCGAGATATCAACCTTGATAACAGATGCAAATTTGGTGCCCTTAGATGCTACCGTACCTGAGATCTTAACGGACACCAAACCGCACGAACGATTTTATATATTGGGTTGGCAACTAAGTAATTGCGGATTTCACTCATAGATGGCTTTAGTTGAATTTTTAGGTTTGCTGACGTAATCGAAATGTCAAACACATTTTGTTATTTGATTGTTGGTACTTCAACTATCAATCAGAAAAAAAATTTTGTTTAACGGTTGTGTAGTTTTTGTTTGGCGTCTGTTGAAAAATGGAAAATAAAAACGAACATTTTCGTAATATTTTGCTTTTTTATTTCCGGAACGGAAAAAACGCATCGCAAGCTCACAAAAAGTTATGTGCTGTTTATGGTGACGAAGCTTTAAAAGAACGGCAGTGTCAAAATTGGTTTGCCAAATTTCGTTGTGGTGATTTTTCACTCAATGATGAAAAACGCTCTGGTCGTCCAGTTGAAGTTGATGACGACCAAATCAAAACAATAATCGATTCGGATCGTCACAGTACAACACGTGAGATTGCAGAGAAGCTTCATGTATCACATACATGCATTGAAAATCGCTTAAAACAACTTGGCTATGTACGAAAACTCGATATATGGGTTCCTCATGAACTGAAAGAAAATCATTTAACACAACGCATTAACATCTGCGATTTGTTAAAGAAACGTAATGAAAATGATCCATTTTTAAAACGATTGATAACTGGTGATGAAAAATGGGTTGCTTACAACAATGTAATCGGAAAAGATCGTGGAGCAAGCCAGGTGAACCAGCTCAAACAACATCAAAAGCTGATATTCATCAAAAGAACGTTATGTTATCAGTTTGGTGGGATTACACAGGAATTGGCTACTTTGAACTTTTACCACCCAACCCAACGATCAATTCAGATGTCTACATTGAACAACTAACAAAATTGAACAATGCAGTTGAAGAAAAGCGGCCCGAATTGACAAATCGAAAAGGTGTTGTATTTCACCATGACAATGCAAGGCCACACACATCTTTGGTCACTCGGCCAAAATTATTAGAGCTTGGTTGGGATGTTTTGCCACATCCACCATATAGTCCTGACCTTGTACCATCTGATTACTTTTTATTTCAATCTTTGCAAAACTTCCTTGACTGGTAAAAATTTCAATAATAATGATAATGTCAAATCGTGCCTGGTTCAGTTTTTTGCTGATAAAAACCAGAAGATTTATGAACGTGGATTTATGATGCTGCCTGAAAGATGGCAAAAGGTCATTGCTCAAAATGGGCAATACATCTATCTATCTATATATATATATATAAAATTGTAAAAAAAAAAAATCTGTACATGAAATATTTTTTTGAAATTCCTTTTGCGATGGACGTTTTAAATGACGCTGAGTCCGAAAATCGCATTTTTAAAATTTTTGCCTGTTTGTTTGTCTGTTAAAGCATCACGCGAAAACCACTAGATGGATTTAAATGAAACTTGGAATCTAGGTTCCTTATATACCCGGTCATAACATAGGCTACTTTTTATCCGGTAAAAAAGGTTGAACCCGGTAGGGGGCGCTGCGATCGAATCCAGGCATTCGTTTTTTTCAGCTTATCTCCGAAACCGTTCATCCGATTTGCATGAAAATATGTATCGAGAAGTTTTCGGACACGCTGAGTTTTTTGACTTACCTACACCGTTCTATCTCGAACACCAGAGGGCGCTGTAGTACAAATATTTTGAAAAACCTCGAAAAACTCCTTAACCGTGCATCCGACTTACATGAAAATTGGTATATAGAGGTTTTCGGATACGGTGAATTTTCATGACTTTCTACACTGTTCTATCTTGAGCACCAGAGGCCGCTGTAGTACAAATATTTTAAAAAACGTCAAAAAACTCCTAAGTCGCTCATACGATTTGAATCAAAGTCGGTATATAGAGGTTTTCGGAAACGGTGAAATTTTATGACTTATTAACTGGGTTCTACCTTGAACACCAGAGGGCGCTGTAGTACAAACATTTTTAAAACGTCGAAAAATTCCAAATCTGTCCATCCGATTTGCATGAAATTTTGTATGTAGAGGTTCTCGGATACGCTGAGTCTTTTTGACTTATCTACTCTTTTCTCTCTCGAACACCAGAGGGCGCTGTAGTACAAATATTTTAAAAAACCTCGGAAAACTCCTAAGCCGTGCATCCGAATTGCATGAAAATTGGAAAATAGGAATTTTCTGATACGGCGAGTGTTTTGGACTAATCTTTTTTGTGCTATCTTGAAAACCAGCACAAATATTAGGAAATCGTAAAAAACTCCAAAACTACTCATCCGATTTGGATTAAAATTTGTAAATAGCGATTTTCGAGAACACAAAGGGTTCTGGTGCTATCTTTTTTGCTCTTTCTCGAAATAATCTTCTTTTCTTCTTTATGCGTATTTATATTTAACTTTCGTTTTTTTTTTTGCAAATCGGGACCGCTGATGCCGAATTCTGTGGTATTTGAGTTCGCATCAATACATGCGCAACTTAGTTGAGTCATACGTTGGCGGTGTTTTGATATTTCAATGTCTATTTTCAAGGCTTATTTAATTTTCGTCCAGTGTCCTTGCAAATTGCCAAAAATTCGTTTTTGCTCTGATTTTTTTCACGCACACAAAAATCACGATTTCTCTAACTTTTTCTCATAATTTCCAGATGTTGAAGCTATATTTTGCTCATTTCGCCGAAGTTACCGGCGGTTATTCCTTCTAAAGTTTGTGAAAAGTTTTTTCAAATCGACGAATGAAATCCAAAATTATTTATAACAACTCCCGAGTTAAGCCGGGTATTCAGCTAGTCTATATATATATAAAATTGTAAAAAAAAAATCTGTACATGAAATATTTTTTGAAATTCCTTTTGCGATGGACATTTTGAATTACGCTGAGTCCGAAAATCGCATTTTTAAAATTGTTGTCTGTCTGTCTGTTAAAGCATCACGCGAAAACCACTGGATGGATTTAAATGAAACTTGGTATCTAGGTTCCTTATAAACCCGGTCATAATATAGGCTACTTTTTATCCAGGAAAAAAGCTTTGACCCGGTATGGGGCGCTGCGATCGGGTTCCAGTCATTCTTTTTTTTAGCTTATCTCCGAAACAGTTCATCCGATTTGCATGAAAATTTGTATGTAGAGGTTTTCGGACACGCCAAGTTTTTTTGACCTATCTACACCGTTCTATCTCGAACACCAGAGGGCGCTGTACAAATATTTTAAAAACGTCAAAAAACTCCTAAACCGTGCATCCGATTTGCATGAAAATTGGTATATAAAGGTTTTCTGATACGGTGAGTGTTTTGGACTAATCTTTTTTGTGCTATCTTGAACACCAGAGGGCGCTGTAGTACAAATATTTTAAAAAACGTCAAAAAACTGCTAAGCCGTTTATCAGATATACATGAAAATTGGTTTGTAGAGGTTTGCGGATACTGTAAGTTTTCATGACTTATCTACTCTGTTCTTAATAATCTTAATAATCTCTTAGTAATCTTGAACACCAGAGGGCGCTGTATTACAAATATTTTAAATCACGTCAAAAAAGTACAAAACCGTTCATCCGATTTGCATGAAATTTTGAATGTAGAGGTTCACGGACACGCTTAGTTTTTTCGACTTATCTACTCTTTTCTCTCTCGAACACCAGAGGGCGCTGTAGTACAAATATTTTGAAAAACCTTGAAAAACTACTAAGTCGTGCATCCGAATCGCATAAAAATGGGAAAATAGGGGTTTTCTGATACGGTGAGTGTTTTGGACTTATCTTTTTTGTGCTATCTTGAACACCAGAGGGCGCTTTAGTACAAATCTTAGGAAATAGTGAAAAACTCCAAAACTGCTCATCCGATTTGGATGAAAATTTGTAAATAGCGATTTTGAAGTACGGCAAGGGTTCTGGTGATATCTTTGATCTTTTTCGAAAGTAGAGGGCGCTGTTGTCCATTTTGTACGTGTGTATGTTACTAAACTGTTCCTTAACGTCTGCACTGATTAACCGACTTCTTTTAATGAAATTTTTTGTGTGTGTTTGAGTGGATCTCTAAATGGTTCAGGCTCACAATTGGACCCGGTAGGTGGCGCTGCGATCGTGTTTAAGGCATTTTGTTTTTATAGTTTATCTCCGAAACCGTTCATCCGACTTGCATGAAAATTTGTATATAGAGGTTTTCGTATATGGTGAGTTTTTATGACTTATCTACTCTATTCTATCTTGAACACCAGAGGGCGATGTGTACAAATATATTAAAAAACTTCTAAGCTGTTTATCCGATTTTCATGAAAATTCGTATATAGGGGTTTTCTAATATGGTGACTGTTTTGGACTTATCTTTTTTGAACTATATATATAGGTAGTACAAACCTCTTAAGAAATCGAGAAGAAGTAGAAAACCGCTCATCCGATTTGAATGAAAAATTTTACTAAAGGTTTTTCGTGTACGGCAACTGTTTTGGCGTTATCTCTTTTGTTCTGTATCGAAAAATAGAGGGCGCTGTTGTACAATTTGTACGTGTGTATGTTATTAAACTGTTCCTAAACGGCTGAACCGATTTTGATGTAATTTTGTGTGTGTGTTTGAGTGGATCCCTGGATGGTTCAGATTCGCAATTGGACCCGGTAGGTGGCGCTGCGTTCGAATTCCACGAATTTTGTTATTATAGTTTATCTACGAAACCATTCATCCGAATTACGTGAAAATTTGTATTTAGGGGTTTCGGGTACGGTAGTTTTTATGATTTATCTATTTTGTTTTACATTGAACACCAGAGAGCACTGCAGTTCAAATGTTTTAAAAATGTCGAAAAACTCCTAGCTCTACATCCGATTTTTTACAGCTAGGAAAATTTTTACATAGGAGTATTCGGATACGGTGGGTATCTTGGACTTTTTTTTCTGCGCTATCTTAAACACCAGATGTTGCTGTAGTACAAATCACTTAAGAAATCGTGAAAATCTCAAAAACCGCTCATCCGATTTAGATAAAAATGTGTATATCGGATATATAGGATTTGATTATCGAGTATGGAAAGGGCTTTGGCATTATTTTTTTATTCTATCTCGAAAACCAGAGGGCGCTGTTGTACAAATACCGCAAAAAAACTAAAAACAACTCATCCGATAAGTCTGGTTTTTATAAGTGGATTCCGGGTACGGTGAGTCTTTTGGCGCTATGTATTTTGCTATACCTTGAACCCCAGAGGGCGCTGTACTACAAAATGCTTCTTTCTCATATATGTGTATTTATATTCCACTGTCTTCTTTCGCAAATCAGGACAGCTGATGCCGAATTCTGTGGTATTTAAGTACGTATCAACACATCCGCAAGTCAGTTGCGTTATAAGTTGGCGTTGTTTTGACATTTCAATTTCTATTTTCAAAGCTTATTTAATTTTTGTCCAGTTTCCTCGCGATTTATCAAAAATTCGTTTTTGATCTGATTTTTTTTTTAAATGTGCAATCTATCGAATACAATATAAAACTTGAAAATATATTTTTGCAAGCTATCGGCGGCACGCACACACAAATCACGATTTCCCTACCTTTTTCTCATAATTTTCAGATGTTAAAGCTACATTTTGCTCATTTCGCCAAAGTTACCGGTTTGAAAAATGCACACAAAATTCCTTCTAAAGTTTGTGAAAAGTTTTTTTCAAATCGACGAATGAAATCGAAAATTATTTATATGAACTCCCGAGTTAAGCCGGGTTTTCAGCTAGTATATATATAAAATTGTAAAAAAAAAATCTGCACATTAAATATTTTTTGAAATTCTTTTTGCGATGGACGTTTTGAATGACGCTGAGTCCGAAAATCGCATTTTTAAAATTTTTGTCTGTCTGTCTGTCTGTTAAAGTATCACGCGAAAACCACTGGATGGATTTAAATGAAACTTGGGATCTAGGTTCCTTATATACCCGGTCATAACATAGGCTACTTTTTATTCAGTAAAAAAGGTTGGACCCGGTAGGGGGCGGTGCGATCGAAATCCAGGCATTCGTTCTTTCAGCTCATCTCCGAAACCGTTCATCCGATTTGCATGAAAATTTGTATCGAGAAGTTCTTGGACACGCTGAGTTTTTTGACTTATCTACACCGTTCTATCTCGAACACCAGAGGGCGCTGTTGTACAAATACCGCAAAAAACTCAAAACAAATCATCCGAAGAGTATGATTTGTATAAGTGGTTTTCGGGTGCGGTGAGTCTTTTGGCGCTTTGTATTTTGTTATATCTTGAACACCAGAGGGCGCTGTACTACAAAAGACGGTAAGACGCTGCAAAGCGCAATGGGTGGTAAATATATATTTTTTTTTTTCTATATGTGTATTTATATTCAAACTTCTTTTTTCGCATATCAGGACAGCTGATGCCGAATTCTGTGGTATTTTAGTACGCATCAAAATATGCACAAGTCAGTTGCGCCATAAGTTGCGCCATAAGTTGAAGTTGTTTTGACATTGCAATTACAATTTTGCTTATTTAATTTTTTTTTTCAGTTTCCTCGTAAATTGGCAAGAATTCGTTTTTGCTCTGATTTTGCTCACATTCTTTCAAAAATGTGCAATCTTTCGAATTTAATATAAATCTTGAAAACATATTTTTGCAAGCGATTGGCGGCAAACACTCACAAATCACGATTTCCCCAACTATTTCTCATAATTTTCAGATGTTGAAGCTACATTTTATTCATTTCGCCAAAGTTACCGGTTTGAAAGATGTACACAAAATTCCTTCTAAAGTTTGTGAAAAGTTTTTTCAAATTGACGAATGAAATCGAAAATTATTTATATCAACTCCCGAGTTAAGCCGGGTATTCAGTTAGTTACAGAATAAAGTTATTTCGTTCCATGAAAAAATTGTCTTTTATTTTCTAAAAAAAAATCCGCAATTACTAAGTTGCCAACCTGATATATAGAATGAGATTTTTTTTATTGCCGCTGTTGTACAAATACCGCAAAAAACTCAAAACAACTCACCCGATAAGTATGATTTTTATAAGTGGTTTTCGGGTGCGGTTAGTCTTTTGGCGCTATGTATTTTGTTATATCTTTAACCCCAGAGGGCGCTGTACTACAAAATACAGTAAGGCGAAGCAAAGCGCGAAGGCTGATAAATATCTTCTTTTATTCTTTATGTGTATTTATATTCCACTTTATTTTTTCGCAAATCAGGACAGCTGACGCCGAATTCTGTAGTATTTGAGTATGCATCAACACATGCACAATTCAGTTGCGTCATAAGCTGGCATTGTTTTGACATTGCAATTTCTATTTTCAATGCTTATATGATTTTTGTCCAGCTTCCTCGCGAATTGCCAAAAATTCGATTTTGCTCTGATTTTTTTCAAAAATGTGCAATCTATCGAATACAATAAAAAACTTGAAAATATATTTTTGCAAGCGGTAGGCACGCACACACAAATTACGATTTCCGTAACTTTTCTCATAATTTTCAGATGTTGAAGCTACATTTTGCTCATTTCGCCAAAGTTACCGGTTTGAAAGATGCATACGAAATTCCTTCTAAAGTTGGTGAAAAGTTTTTTCAAATCGACGAATGAAATCGAAAATTATTTATATCAACTCCCGAGTTAAGCCGGGTATTCAGCTAGTTACAGAATAAAGTTCGTTCCATGAAAAAATTGTCCTTTATTTTCTAAAAAAAATTCGCAATTACTAAGTTGCCAACCTGATATATAGAATGAGATTTTTTTATTTTAAATTGCAGAATTTCAAAAAAGAATTGCTTTCATTCTGTCAAAAAATTGTGAGCGAAAAAGCGGAATTGTGGAGAGTTGCTAAATTGTATTATTTGCTTGAGTTGCTAGGTTATGTTGTGTTATAGTTTTTATAGTTTATTGTGCGAATTAAGTGTAAATAAATATTTAATGCAATTAATTGTGCCGTATTATGTTTGCAAAAAGTTATTGCAGTTGTCTCCGGCCATTTGCCAATTTCGCCATTGCATGGTTTTGTCATTTTATCAAAAACGTGCGATACCATCGGTGCCACCGACATGAAGCTTTGGCCAGCATGCAAATTGTCTTGCATTCACATAGTCAGGAGAAGCAAAAAACTGTTTAAGCTAAAATGATTATAATATTTTGAACAAATTTGGTTATACAATAAAGAAACCCAATTTTAAAGAAAGTTTTGGTATAGTTTTTTTAATTTCGTATTATAGTTGTGAAAATAAAGAATAATTTGGATTTATGACCCTTTAGCTGAAATTTATTCGTATGATTAGTGATATTATCTCAAATTGTGACTCTCTACCTGATAAAAATCGCTTAAATTTTTAACAGCTCCAAATTTACAAGCGATTAAGTAAGAAAATAACCAAAAACTATAAAATTTACCCTTAAAACATTAATTTACTACCAAATAAAGCTTTATTCTTATTAGAAGACAGTTTTGCTAAAGTGTTTTTAGTTTTATATTACGATTGTGCAAATAAAAATGATTTTGAAATTATGGCACTTTAACTAAAATTTTTCACTTAAAATTCATGTTGTGCCTCTTTAACTGTTAAAAAACGTTTTAATTTCAACAGCTCCTAGTTTTCAAGCATTTAAGTAAAAAAGTTACCAAGAAACATAAAATTTACTTTTTGTTTAATTGAAAATAAAGCTATATTATTATTAGAAGACAGTATTGCTAAAGTTTTGTAGTTTTATATTATGAGTGTGCAAATAAAAAGGATTTTGGACTTATGACCCTTTAACTGAAATTTTTCGTTTAAAATTCAAGTTGTGTCTGCTTAACCGATAAAACTTGCTTGAATTTTTAAATATACCCATTCGTCAACTAATTAACAAGCAATCAAATATAAAAAATTACAAAATAAAAATTATTTAATATGTTTTTTATCAAAATGTATTTTAAAATAAATTAATTTTTCATTTTTAGCACAGTGCAAAAATTGCTCAGTACATTAAAAAAATATAATGCATTCGTTTCAAGATTTTGTAGAAAGACTCATAGCAGTTTTTAGAAATATGGTTTTTATTTGCCACATCTTTGATGCCCTTTTGCTTTACCTCTTATAGCGGTAGCCTTTCGGAATATATCGAGCATAGTTTTAAATTTTTAAGGATATTATCAATAATTAGAAAAAAATAGCATCTTTTTTTTTTGCGTCAGAGGTTGAATAGTAACTTAAAAATAAACTTTTGATTAGTTTGAATATAAACTACTTACTTGATGCAACTTCAAGGCTTAAAAGGCTTCAAGTTGCTCTTTCTTAAACATTAGAGCCCTGCATGAATATATTTATCAAGTGAATATACCTTGATTCTCTGCTGCAGCAGTCAATGCAAGCAAAGCTGCAAGCGAATAAATGTAAACAACAGATCGTGTAGCAAAAGGATCGGTCCCAAAAGCGCAAGAGAATAACTTTTTATTTGTTCTCTGTTCTCTTTTCATACACTTTTGCACTGAGGTGAGCTTGCGATCTACGCGTTGTTTCAGTTATTTCTCTGAGTACTTAATAAACTACACGAATACTCATCAGGAATCTGCCGCAGTGACCTGAATAAGAATTAGTTATGTTGGTTTTCCCCGCAATAAGCTTTGTTATTCTTAATGCATAGTCAGTTTAATGTTGGATAGAGGTGCAATCAAACGCATTTATTTATGATAAAATACATTAATATTAATAAAAAATATTTCATTCCGAATGGATATTGATGTAGTGAGTAACATTAAAAACTGTACACCTTTACCACACAATAGCATAGCATAGGATATTACATACAATATTGAACCATACAATAAACAGAAAAGCTGTCAAAAATAGATTTTATCGGCCGTAGCCGAACTCCTAGAGGGGTCAAATATATAAGATGGTCCTATTATTTTTTGCCCTAACTGTTTTCATAACTTTAAAGCATATCGACTGTTTCAACTTGTGCTTTCGAAAAATCAAACAGCAGCATAAGCAGAAAACTAGTCAATAGTTTGCAAAGTGCTTCGGCAGTCGTCGTTTTGATTGACTGAAACTGTTGAAAAAAACAAAGGTCGAAGCAGCAGCAGTTGTTGAACTTTGGTAAGTCGAAGTAGCATAAGTTTTTACACAGTCGTTTTGCGCTTATAATTTCTGCTTATTCTTTCTGTTATACACCGAAAAAAATCGACATGTGTTTGAATTGATCACAATGTTATAATTTTCAAATTGTATTTTTTCACAAAAAATTTTTTTTATTTTTAAATACTTACATAGAAATTTATAATATTATGTTGTTATTTTGACGAAATTGTGCTTAAATTGAAAACATTGTGATCAAAAAATAACAGTACGTTCAAAAAGGCCATAGGATGACACATAGATGGCGTTACTAGATTTGTTTCCATAAGATTTTTATTTAGTACCAACCTTCAAGCGATGCGTATAAAAATTTGACAACAATCTGACAATTGATTCGTTAAAATCGAATTCTATCGTCGATATGTGACAATGGATGAAACATGGATTCACTATTACACACCAGAATCCAAAAGACAGTTAGCTGAATGGACAGCAGTCGACGAACCGAATCCAAAGCGAGCAAAGACCCAACAGTCGACTTGTTAGGTGATGGCGTCTGTATTTTGGGATGTGAAAGGAATAATAGTCATGGACTATCTCCAAAAAGGAACCACCATCAACAACGACTAGTACTGTGCACTTTGGATCGATTGAAGGCTTAAATCGCCAAGAAACGGCCACATTTGCAAAAGAAAATAGTGTTGTTTCACCAATACAATGCACCGTGTCACAAATCGATGAAAACGATGGCAAAATTGAATGAATTGGGCTTCGAATTGCTTACCCACCCACCGTATTCTCCAGATTTAGCCCCCAGCGACTTTTTCCTGTTTTCAGATCTCAAGAGAATGCTTGTTGGAAAGAAATTCAAGTCCAATGATGAATTAATCGCTGAAACTGAGGCCTATTTTGACGAGAAAGAGAAAATGTTGAGTAATATAACGAGTTTTTTTAAAATTTTGTTTTTTCCTTATTTATCCTACGGACTTATTGAATGACCTGTTAGCTTAAAACAAATTTATATGGGAATATTTAAAAAATTAAAAAATTGTATATAAAAAAAAAATTTTAAAATGATAATATTGTGATCAATTATAAAACATGGCGATTTTTGGAAAAAAGTGAAGTCGTACGAGGCATTGATATAAAAAAATTTTGTATAACCAGAAGAAATTAACTGCAACACATGCAATAAAGCTAAGATTTGTACAGTTCCATTTCCAAAGAATTCAGCAAGTAGAGAATCGCAATTGTTGGAATTGGTTCATACTGACGTGTGCGGTCCTATAAATGTGCAATCCGTCGGCGGTGCCAAAAATTTTATAACATTTATAGATGATATGTCACGCGTAATAACGTTGCAGCCCTGCAAACTTAACCGATTACGATGCAGCCCTACAAACTTTTTGTATACACGACAGCACACATCGAGTAACGCACGAGCGCGGCGGTCGTAACTATAATCGTATTCAATAATTTCCTCTTATGACTATTACATGTAATTCTATATAATAAAAAAAACTTAGATTGTTTTTCCTAACATTGCTCAATTCTATTACTCGGTTGTGACAATTTTCAGAAGTAGGATCAGAAATCACCCAAATGCTTGGTTTTCACTATGTCAATTTCAATGGTCAATTGCTGTTAATCAAATGAAAAATGCCAAGACGTTGGCATTTTTTCTATGTTTGGCAATCGAGACAAATTGAAAACAACTGAATTATCGAATTGAGATATACAAATAATACAGAATAGTTTTATTTAGGCGAGTTTTTTATGGCGGTCGTGGCGTAGTGGGTAGAGTGCGTGGCTCTTACGCCAGAGAACCCAGGTTCGAATCCATCTGACACAGAAAATTTTTTCAATTGAATTAATTTTTCTGTTCGGCCGTCACCTCTCTGCAGACAATGGCAAACCTCAGAGAGTAAAAACTGCCATGAAAAGCTTCTTGAGAACATAAGCCGTTCGGAGTCGGCGTAAAACATGTAGGTCCAGTTCTCGATCATTTGTGTTCAAACATTCCACAACACACACAACACAGTTGATCATAAGAAGCTCCGCCAAAGTCCTTTCAATTCAAATAGGCTATATTCTAATTGATTAAGTTTTATGTCGTCATACAACTGACACAGTGAAAATCAGGCTTAATAATGATCAAGTCGTTATTTGAAAAATAAAGAAAAATGTATAAATTCAGTGCCCTAAAAGTGGAAGAATTAAAACAAAAACTTCGTGATTTAGTACTTCCATGCATTGGAAAGAAAGCACAGTTGGTGGAAAGGCTTCATTTTCATAATAGCCAACGCTATTTAAGTGCTATGCACGAATCGTTTTCGAAGTCAATTATCGGTTTTACATCATCAGTTACGCCAGCGTCAACATATACTGTGTTTACATGCAGAGTTAACTCGGGGTTAACTAGTAGTTAACCCTGCATGTAAACGAGAGTTTAGTTGAGTTTCGTTAAATCCATGTAAACTCCACAAAACTTGCTGGATCTAAATGAGTTCGATCTGTCAAAATGCATTATGGCATTTATTACTAAAGAAATGGTGGCTGGAAGAGTTTTTTGGAGTGCTCACGACACCTTGCTTTTAATAGAAATATTTAAAGAAAAGAAAATATTAGATATAATGGACGGGAAAAAGTATAGCTTGCAATGTTATTATTAATTCTTTCCATGAGCATTTCGGTGGAATGTAATAAACGCCTGTGTACTCTTGATTTAAAAATATTCCTTCTTCGTACAGCCATCGTTGTGTATTGCCTTGTTAATATTTCTACCATTTGCTCCATTCCTTTTGTGTGATTTAAGCACAAAATTTAAATTTTTTTATTCATATCCATTGTGAAACACAAACTGTTTGCAAATAAATATGGCAAATGTTAAGTAAATTTGACAAGTCTAACTCAACTCGATGTTTTGCATGTAAACAACATCGAGTTAGCGTCGCCATGTTTTTAACTCAACGAAAACCCTAACCCCGAGTTAACTCTGCATATAAACACAGTAATATACTGCGTTTCCATGGCGAGTTTACGCGGGGTTAGAGTTTTCGTTGAGTTGACAAAATGGCGTTGCTAACTCAATAGCGTTTCCATGCACAACATCGAGTCGAGTTGGGCTCGTCAATGGCCGCATTCAGCGGAGTCAACTGTTGTGAACTATTATGATAGCAATAGCTTCGTGAGAGATGTTTTTCTCTGAATGTGTTGTTTCTCTAAGCGTCAGAAAAGTTGTAAAGTTTAGGGTTTTTAGAGTCAAAGTTTAAACCTTAACTGATACACTTAGGCTGTGAGACCATGCTGAAAAAAGAAAAGAATATATTTCTTTCATTATGTCACCATTTATTCTTTAACGCTCCGTACATTTCAAGCCTTCAGGTGTGTTCATGCTTTCGCATTAATTAGTCGTGATGTTATTTAAGGCGTTCTTTGAAAAAAAAAACATGAATTTGTAGCCACATTTTTTGAGGTATGCCAGTTAAGGGTTAAATCACTCAATAGTTGTGTTCATGTTTCATAGAATTTAACCTACCTGATCAATCTCTGATCCATTTAAGTGAGCGCTTGCATAATTGTATTATTTAGGGAATTTTTACACAACTGCTGCCACCTGTTGACTCCGCTGAATGCGGCCAATTTCTTTTTGACATTTGTGTCTTCCACTCGCCATGCAATTCACTTTGACAGATAGAACACAGTTAAGTCTTACAAGTTTCGTGGAGTTTATGTGGATTTAAAAAAACTCAACTCAACTCGCGTTTCCATGGCGAGTTAACCCCGAGTAAGTTCGCCTTGGAAACTCAGTAACAGTCAGTTTTCGCGACAACAAGACTTTCGTTTTCGTGACTTCAACTTTGTTTGCTGCTGCATCTACCAATACATACGCACAATACGCGATCGTACCGGGTGACGAAAGACACGTACCGAATAGCCCTGTACTCGCGCGCGAAGTGCCATTTTGTGCAGCTGTCTCTATGGCATCATGCGCTAACACGAATACGTTTGCTTCGGCCGAACAGAACAGGAATGGTGTGCCTTGCTTTATTCCTGTAACGGCTGACGCAACCAGACGATATGTTCACATTACGCTCAGTTAACGATGCCTGCGCAACGATAATTATCGTTATATAATTATAGAAGAAAGTACAGATGCCGATGTTCATAATACCTTCATTTCTGATATAAATTTTGAAGGTTTTGTTTGAAGTGACAATTCGGATGAAACAGATTAACTACAGAAATTCTTATACATATTTTTTTTTCTATTTTTAATTTAACTTTCATTTTTATTTTCTTTTTTATATATAAAATATATGAATATATTATTTTTTAAAATTTTTTAATAAATGATCTCAAATTGTTTTTTGTGTTGAAAATTTGGTGTCTTGAAAATTTGGTTTAAATTGGGGTAGCACAAAAGGAAGTTAGCATATTTTAAAAGAAGTCCTTATATGGAAAAACGTCTTTTTTATAAAATGTTAAAGTGAAAGTTTTTCAAAAACGTGGGTTATATGCGGGGTATCCCAAACAATGTATCAATTCAGGCTATTTTAAGAAAAACTTAGTTGGGATAAAATAAAGTTCTCTACGTTATTTTGTTCAAATGAAGTGATTATAAGAATATTTGCGTGTGATTATAATAAAATAGAGTATTTATTTTTAAAGAAACGAGATATTTAAAATTCGGGTTATTTGGAGGATACCCTGAATAATGGTCTGATTATACCCAGTTTTGTTACGAATGTTTTTTGAAGTGATTTTAGACCAAGTATAAAATTGGTTTAAAAAATATTGAAGGAGTCCAAAGATACATCGATTTTTAACTTTGTTTTATATGTGAGGTAGGTAGGCGTGGTGATTGTCCGATTTAGCCAATGCTTGGAAAATTTCTTAATCTATGTAAAAAAGTCGTCCACACAAAATTTCGTTGCTCTGCTGCAACTGCAAATAGTTTTGGAGACAGCCTATATGAAACGGTTACACTGTGTGTCGCCTACAGACTTCCAATTAAAAGATGGCAGATATGCAGTCCTGATAAAACTGTTGTAAGTGAAACAATATCCAAAGTACAAGAAGGGTTAAGGAAAAGCATGTGCCTGTTGGTTGATATTCTGGTGGCGTGCAAAGCTTATATGCTGCCCGAGGCACACTATCAAAGTACCACCCTAACCTCTACGAACCCTCTAGCCTCTACGAAGGATAGCCACCTTGATGCGGAGTAGAGGCTTAGGTTGCAATGACGCAATGGGCTATGACGACGGGAGCGCAAGCTTCTGGTAGGGCCACCCATGTCGTACAGGCCATTGTGGAGCAATGAACTAGGAGATATCCCCCTTAACTCCGGGGTCTAGGGATGGTGCCCACCGAGTAGTTTGCAGCCAAGAGGTATACTGTGCTGTAGTCTAGCGTATACTCTCTCTGGCCTGGCCGACTCAGAGAGAAACACTGGCCTTACCATGGTGTTGGGGCTCGCCATGGCGGACCTTGTATTTCCCCTTCAACCTAGCTTCTGCGTACCATAGCCTTCTGCGCTGCTCAGCCGGCAAAGATGGCGTAAGAAAAAGATGATAACAAACACAAAGAAAAAAACACAACAAATACCTGTAGTGCTAGGTGAAAGCACAGAAGAGTTGCTTGTCTCCAGCCAGGAGACAAGCGTGGGTAGTGCGGTGAGTATCAGCCATAGTGCTCCTGTGCTGCCCAGTCAACCATCCACTTCCTCTGGGGCCACCGGTAGTGGCTCCATTACATCAACATCCTATCCCTCTGGGGTCACCGGTAGTGGCTCTGGAAAACCTCCTCATAAGCCTAAAGTCCCCGGAGCGGTCACGAAGGCTAGGTACCAAAAGGCTGTCTTCGTTCTTGGCCGGATTGCCAGAAATGCGGAGGCTGGAACCGTTCATGTCCCAGATAGGAAAAGGTTACAGGCTGTGGTCGACGAGTACCTTGGGCAAAAGGCTACTCAAACTGCTACCGGAGCTTCTTCGAAACGCAATCGCTCTAGGGACGAGGGTGATAGTGTATCGAAGAGAGTGAAGGTTGGCACTAAGTCGGTCGCAGACGAAGGACCTACCTCAAGTAATCGTGCCTGCAGTGAGGTGGCTAGGGACCACCTGCAGGTTGCGCTGGTCGATGCGAACTCCAGCAGTCATAAGCGGATTTCGGAGGAGTGGAGCAATATCGAGGCAAAGTTGTCGGAGATGGTCATTGAGCACCTTCTCAACAACAAGGGCGGTACTCTCCCCTCCTTTGAATCCGCGGAGACTGTAAGACTCCAAGGAGTTCCTGAGCGAATGCGTTTCTAAAGTCAGGAACGCATGGGATGGCTTACGAGCACGTGGTCTCTTTGGAATGTCCTTCGATGGGATTAGCTTAAGGCTTAAGCCATCCCCTGCGTCCCTGACCTTAGAAACGCATTCGATGCTCGTATTTGGTTGCCCAAAATGGATCTGAAGAATGATCGACTGGTTGGGATTCTCCAACTCCACAATCCCAATATTCCCATGAACGACTGGGGGGGTCATCAAGAAAGAGGACCTCCAGAAGAATACCACGACCTTCCTGCTGCTCATTACCGAGGAGTGCCTGGGTGCACTCGAGGCGATGGACAACTGCCTTAGGTTTGGCATACGGCATGCCAAACTCAAGATATTCAAGGGACACTCGGCAGAGGACGATACGTGCGTAGACGAGATTCTCGACACGCTAAGCCTTGAGGAACCTGCACCAGATCCATCACAACAACCAACCACAGATGCTTAAAGTTGTCCAGATTAATCTGCAGCACTCTAGGTGTGCTACGGACAATCTGGCCATTCTCATGGGGGAGGATGGCATCGACGTATGCATCACTCAGGAACCATAAGTCAGGGACTCAACCGTAATGGGGTTCCGCAAAAACCAATTTAACGTCTTCTACAAAAGGACTGCAGGTAAACCAAGAACTTGCATTGTAGCAAAAAAACATATAAACTTATTTTTAATCCCTAACCTTAGTTCTCCTGACCTGACAGTCGTTAGGCTTGAAGGGGCAAGTACAAACATCACCTGGCCGCAGTGTATATGGCTCATGATAACGACGCCCCGCCAGATGAGGTAAAATTTCTGGTGAAGGCAGCAACACACAACAAAACACTCCTGGTGGGCTGTGACGCCAACGCAAGGCACACGCTTTGCGGCAGCTCGTGCAACAATATTAGAGGTGAGTCGTTATTTGATTTTTTTAACTCTCATCTTAACATTTGTAATCTGGGGAATGCACCTACCTTTACATTTCCAAGCTCTGACAAATTTAGTGGTTGGGAGGAAGTGCTAGACATAACACTTCTTTCCGATAACGAATCTCTTCGTGTGGTAAATTGGAGAGTGTCTAATAAGATCCTTTTCGGATCACAATTGGATCCTCTCGACTTGAACCTGCATGCAGAGGCTACACAACCTTTTCGTAACCCCAAACGCACAAACTGGGTTAAATTTGCCAGCGTTAAATTTGCACGCCCAAAAATTCTAAAACTAGCTAACACCCATATATCAACGACGGAGGAACTAAATTCTTCCTATGAGGCCCTCGAGAAGGCCATGCAGGTCGCCTTTAGGGTATCTTGTCCTATAAGTAGGGGTAGGAAGAAATCTTTTCCTCCGTGGTGGAGTAAGGATCTCTCTGACCTAAGAAAAAATGTCAGAAGAACCTTCAATAAATACCACAGAATGAACAACTCGCAAACGTGCAAAGAAGTCCTAAATACTTACAAGAAAGCTATCAGTACACCCAATCAGTTGACAACCTTAAGGATTCGGCAAGACTGAGCAGGATCCTATCTAGGGGGCACTCCAGCCCTTCCTTTATAAAAAAAAGAGGATGGCACGTGGACGGAATCGACGGAGGAGTCATTTTAACTCCTAATTCAAACACACTTTCCAGGATGTACAGATAGCAGTGATGAAATCTCACGTAGGGAAACATTGATGTGTCCCGAGGAGCCTCACTGACCACATTATCACAAAGGAAAAGATCTTGTGGTCCATAAACAGCTTCTCACTCTACAAATTTCCAGGCCCGGATGGCATAATACCGGCAATGCTGCAAAAAATGCAGGAGCTAGTTTCGCCTCCGCTCATGAAAATATTCACAAACTGTATACGTCTTAACTGTACTCCAAAGAGCTGGAGGAAAGTCAAGGTAATCTTTATCCCGAAAGTTGGAAGGAAGGGCCATGAATCCGTTAAGGACTTCAGACCTATTAGTCTCTCATCGTTCGTTCTAAAAACATTAGAGAGGAGAGGCTTCTTAATTTATATCTAAGGGACACTCTCAGCAAAACCTCCATATCCACAGCACATGTTAAGTTTTTCTTGAAACATTTTTTAGGCTTGTCTTTTAGCAGCGACTCGCACGCTTGCTGGAAGGCCATCTATAAATTTCGTTTGCATTATAGCCATTATATGGAGATTTGCGTTGAAAAGATAACCAATTTTTTACCGTTCTATTCCTGCTGCTTCAAAAAAAACGAGTTCACGTTCAAAATATGCAAAAATTGAATTACAATATCACACCATTTTCGAAATCTGTTATTCAGAATTCCCAAAAAAGTACGAAACTATTAAAATAAAGTCTCTTTTCTTGCTTTTAACAATAATGACAAATGGATATTTTCATGGATAATTACCATTCTCGTGATTCTTACCATTTTCATGATTCTCTTCCCATGCAATCTCTTTAGGTGGCTGCACACTGTAACCATCTTCATCTACTTCGGTAGATGCGAAACCAGCTGCACCACTCTGCCCACTTGCACTTCCAGCTGCAACAACTGTTGTTGTCTCAACATTACCAGGAGCTGAGGATATTGATGGCGCTATACCTCCTCCAGCACTGCTGCTGCCACTTGAGTTTTGGGCTTTTACTTTAGAATCCTCGAGATGAGGCACGTGCGAATTTGCTCCAATATCATCGCTGCAAAAATTGTGAAATAATACTCATTTTTTTAAGAGTTAAAATCAACGGGGAGTATTGACGAAAATAATAAAAACACACCATACAACAATACAATACTAGTTTTCGTCTACCTGTGCAGTCGTTCTTCTTGGAAATTATTATCAGCATTTTCCGAATCCATTTTTTTCTTCGATTTTTTCGTTTTTGTTTTATCGCGCCTACTGCGTAAAATACCTGAAACTATTAAAAAAAAATAAGACTTTTTTCTCCAACTATTATAAATAATTCTTTGTTGTAATAAGTTACTTTCCTAAAGGTGTTCCGATATAGTGTTTCTGACAAGAAGTTCAATATAGTCATAGATACAAACATTTGATTCTAAGAAGTTACCACTAAAAAAGTTAGCGGAAGTTATCACTAAAAACATAATAATTAAAAACTCAAAATACCACATTCCATAGACATGATTCCCTTAAAAATAGGTTAAGTAAAATAATCTCATATCATCTGAGCATACATTTTTAAGGCTGGATGCTAATTAATAAAAAAAAAGTTGTGAGAATACACACCTTCAGAATCTTAAGTGAAACACATTAAAATAACTTAAAAATAATAAGAATTTATACAACTTTCAGAACTAAAACACCAAAGGAAGTAAGTGCTTATAATAATAAATTGTGAAGCCTTATTCAGAGAAATCTTAAAAAATCAGAGAGAGAGAATACATACACCATATTACAGTATTTTATAGGGTTTTCAAATTCGAATACGGATGTTCATATAATCGGATACTTTTAATATTTTTATCCCATGGAAAATTATATAAGATTATTTATTCGGGATTCAATATACGAATAAGCATTTTGGAATGGTTTGTTACCAATACAAAAACCAACACAATTGAGTTTTTGTGCATTTATTGAATACTAAAAAATTTCGCATATTTGAAAACCCTAATATTTTTAATGACGCCTCAATAAAATTGTAAGACAAGAACCGAAAATAAAAAATATATTCTAAAAAACGCCAGACTCATAAAAAAAGGTAAACAAACATGCGAACGTTTATAGATTAAGGCATATCGACTCTCGAAAAATTGTTCGAATCAGCTCCATACCCGTACTTCCATTAGGTTAACTTGGTGAATTTTATGGTGATTTCAAAATATTTCGGACTGCAGCTGTTTGTGAGCTGGATTAATTTGAAAAAAAAAAATTAAATTTTTCGTTTCGGGTACAAATATCGTACAAAAAAACCTCAAAAGTGGCAGAGGAATATTCCCATAAAAATTTTGAAGGATTTTCCAGATCGACCCAGCCTACGAGGGTCATAGAGCTAAAGCCCAATTATTTTGTGAATTACCATACATCAAAACCAGTTACTTTAAAGAACCTCATCGAACATTTTTTTAGAGCGTGCTGTCAATTATTATAGATATATTATATATGTTATATAGGCACTTAGTGAATGAAATAAAGTTATTATTACAGAGTGGAAAAAATCTTTGGCTTCATCAAACAACAACAACCAACGTTGCTCTTACTGTTGAAATCATTTTGCAATTTTACAAATAAATTCTATATTAGTTGGCACATAAGAAAAGTTCTTTTCTAATCTATTTTATTATATTTAAATAATAATTCAAGCAGTTTTTACACAAAGTTTGTCCCTTTAAAAAAAAAAAGCATTTCCATATGGAAAGGTAGAAGTGATGTAACTACAGTAAAAATTTGCCAGTAATTAATTTATCTCAGTTTCTTATGTATGAGGTTTGAACTGCTTTACTTTATATAATAATATCGTAAAACTTTTGATAGGAGGCAATCAGAGCTACTGAAAGCTTATGCACTAAATTCATCGCACTCGATGGAAACTCGTTGTGACCTATGCTATCTTTAAGTAACTAAAAAAAGTCGATTGAAGTTTTTTTCTGAAAGGTTAAATTTTTAATTATTTATTTTTGTTCCTTAAAAGTCAGGACCATGGCGCAAAAAAGCAATTTTGGCAAAATAACCGGATTCTACAGTATAGGTTCGATACTATGATTAGAGGCGAATAAACCCCTAGCTGAGTTTCGTGAGTTTTTTTTATTTGTTTTTATATTATGGAACTGTATGTATAAGACATGAATGGCGAAAAAGTTTAGATTTTTTTCGCTTTTTTGGGCATATCTTAAAGAGAATCCAAATTTTTCCTATCTTCTACAAAATTGTAGCTGAAAAAAAAAATTTAACAACTCTTGTGAACATGCTTATGAGCTGTTCATAAATTACGTAACGTTTTTGGCCAATTTTTTATCCCCTCCCTCCTATGTCACACTTCGTCACAAAGTTTTTCCCCCAATATGTCTCACTTTTACTTTTTAAAATTTTTTGAGTTTTTTTTTTATAATTTGGCGGTTTGTTATGAAATAGCATAGAACACGTTATATTTGTTTTAAGTTTAATTATTATAGAAATAAATAAAAATAAATCCTTCGAGGTTGTGAAGGACTTCGTCTACCTGGGATCCAGCATTAACTCCACCAACGATATCAGTAGAGAGATAAAACGAAGGATAACTCTTGTCTACAGATGTTACTTTGGGTTTAGTAGGCAATTGAGGAGCAGAGCTCTCTCTCGACGAACAAAAGTCACGCTCTACATATAAGTCAATAATCTTGCCCGTCCTGTTATACGCAGCACAAACCTGGACGTTGAGCAGCTCTGATGTAAAGACTTAGGGAGCTATCGAGAGAAAAATCCTTTGGAAAATCTACGGACTAATCTGCGTCAATGGCGAGTACCGTATACGATAGAACGATGAGAGCTATACGCCGACATCGACATAGTAAAGCGCATAAAAATCGAGCGGCTTCGCTGGCTAGGTCATGTTGAGCGGATGGCGGATCGCTCCAACGAAGAAAACATTAGATTCGGTACCCAGCGGCGGTCAACGCAGAAGAGGACGACCACATCTCCGTTGGAAGGACCAAGTAGAGGGCAACCTGACGAAACTTAGAGCTTCCAACTGGCGCCAGCGAGCGCAAAACAGAAATGGCTGGCGCAATTTCTTACAACAGGCGAAAACCGACTTACAGTTGTAAGCGCCACCCAAGTAAGTAGGTTATTATTATGGAAATTACATGGAAATTTCACGTTGTTCTCTCGTGTTTGACCAACAATTTTATGAACAATTTTAAAAAAAATTAAAAAAAGCACCAAAAAGTGGCGATACGTTATAACTTGGATGCTCGACAGTAGTGAAACTTGTTGTTTGTTTGTTTGTTTTAGTTTTCTTAGAACTCTTTGATGTTCGCTTTGAACGTGAAGTTATAACAGCTATTTTCGACGAGTGCTTTAGATTAAGAATTCACATTTCAGTTCAGCAAAGTGTTTTGAAGCTGTGTTTTGAACAGTGTTTTGAAGCTGCTACAATTGTTGAAGGTATTTTAAATGCCTTTCATACCTTTGCTCGGTTTAAACATAGTTTTAGCTGTCTTTTTCAGTTTGTGATCCGTTCGTTTTATTAGGTGCGTTTTTTTATTGATAAAATATGACAGCAATATTTACAATAAAATTAAATTTAAGTGGTTGAGATGCGTGGCTTGTATGCTATAGAACCCAGGTTCAAATCCCATCTGACACAGAATGGATTTTTAATTGAAATAATTTTTCTGTACGGTCGTCACCTCTCTGCAGACAATGGCAAACCTGAGAGTAAAAACTTAAGCTTATAAAAGAAAACTTAAACTTAAAAAAAAAACTTATAAAGCTTATTGAGAACTTAAGCCGTTCGGAGTCAAAATAAAATTTGTAGGCCCAGTTCTCGATAATTTTGTATTCAAACATTTCACAACACAATTGATCATAAGAAGCTCGGTGAAAATCTTTTCAAGGGCTGAAATGGCCATTTCGTTTTTTTTTTTTAAATTTAGTAAAATTTCAAATTTTGAAAACTGAAATTTTTTGTAACGCAACGCACCACCGAACACCCCCACCCCCTATATCACACTTCGTCACGAATTCTCGACCCCTTTCCCCCCTAAAATTGTTACGTAATTTATGAACAGCCTCTTATGTGATCTGAGTGTGTCTACACCAGAGAACTGCAATGAATACTTAAAAATAAGTAGTACTCGAGTACTATTCGTTGATTACTGCTACTATACTACTTATACTTATTCATACTCATTTTTGAGTAAGTGGCTCATGATTCAAAAATTTGATTCACTTTGTTTTAAATCAATCACATCCGAATAATGCTTTGGAAACTACTTATACTCATTTATACTCAGTTTTGAGTAAGTGGCGCATTGATTCAAAACTGTGACTCGTTGCAGATCTCTGGTCTACACTACTTAAAAAGTCCAAAAATAAAATTTTTTTAAGCGAAAAATATTGATTTTTTTAACAGCGAAATTGCTGTTTTCGCAATTTCGCGAAGATAACTCCTAAACTAAGAAGAGTGGACTATTAAATGAGCCATAAAAAAAAAAGTTCGCCAAACTCGCGAAACCCAGTTAGGGTTTTACTCATCTCTGATCATAGTATCGACTATATACCGCAGAATTCTGTTATTTTCTTGACCGTCGCACAGTGTAATCAGTGTACAAAATATTTAATTGCTTTATCGATTTTTCGTAGATGAAAAAAAACATGATGTTTTCTATCAAAACAATTAAAACTTCTGATGAGATTATAGGTCACTGTTTCTCAATCTTTAACCAAAAACGTGTTAACATCATGTTTCCATGTGCACGAAATCTTACGATTTTGCGTGATTTCGTCAAATCTACATTAAAATCTCCTAGATTTTCCATACAAGTTTAAGATTATAAAATCTCGAGATTTTATCAAAATCGAACACAAAATCTTATCAAAATCAATGCGGCATCCCTGAAAGTTTATGCAGCACTATTCAGCTTTTGTCAAAATAGTTATTTTGGAAACTGGCTGATGATTCGAAGAAAAAAACATTTCTACTTCTGGCACTAGCATGAAAAAGAAAAAATACGAGCAAAGGAAGCCTTGAAGCCAACATAAGGAGCGATTCCTTGTGGCAGTTTGTGGAGAAAAAAATGAATGAACTCCGTGGCTACCGCAAAAATGAGCAAATTTTTTAAATTCCGTTCTCGCATTTTTTTTAACCCTGAAAGGTCATGCTTCGTCGAATCGAATCGACAAAGCACTAGTATTATATTTATTGTATTGTTATATCTATCGGCTGGTGTGGTTGTTAAAAAAACATACAGTCTGGAATAATAATTCTGGAAAAGTTCTTCAAAACTGCATCAAAAAAATTAAAATCTTTACCGTTGGACCAAAGATAATGCTGATTTTCATGCATTTTTTCGATATATTTTTATGTTATTTTCACTAAAATTTAAATAACGTAAATATTTTTAATACTATCCTAGCTTTGAAAATATCGTTTTGACTGCTTCTATTTATTCCTGGACAGAGCTAATCAATTTAATTAGCATTTAAATAACTTAAATATTTATCATTTATCATTGCTTACATTATTTTTGCAGTAAGTGTTTGTTGCAACATATAAGATTCTTGAAAAATTTGAAAAATCTTCTTTCGCTCATTTAGGCGATCGCTGGAAGATGGATCCAGCGCGATCCTTGAAACATTTGGAAAATCTTCTTTCGCTCATTTCGGCGATAGTTGGAAGATAGAATATGGTTGGAATATAAGGCAGGCTTTGAAAAACCGTTAAAGTGAAACAAAACTTTTGAAACTTGTAAAAAGTGTCAAAAAATCTTCTGGGACTCTTCCCAGCAAATCGCTTGAGATCTCTTTCGGCGATTCGTTCGTAACTCTTCTATTTGCGAATCTCTAAGGATCCTTTTGTATATTGAACTTTTAATTAATGTTAATATCAAATTAAATTAAATTGAAAACACCCATTTTTAGTACTACATATAGTGTATTTTACCACATTTCTATCTACAAAGATAGAAATTGCCCCGACATAAACGCATCATCCATTTATTATAAACAACGTCTACAAGTGCACAACTTTTCGGTTTACAATCTCTCCACCCATCAATGTACAAATTACTGGTGGAACGAAACTGATGGCGATCTGCCCGTTTCGACGTTTATTTCGTGCATAATACATCATTTGTCTACACACTGCCTAGCAGATACTCTACCAATAACAATTTACTCCAATGGTTGCGGTTACCAGAACCGTAACCATTTTTTGTCAAATGCTTTGCCAATTTTTGGAATAGAAAACAACAAAATTATAGGACAAAAACACTTAGAGAAAAGATACACACAGGTGGAGTGTGGCAGTGCTCATGCAAAGATAGAGTCAAAATTGAAAAACCAGACCATATATTTGCCATACGACTATGTCAGGGTAACCAAAGATGCCCGAAAAACAGTCAAAATAACAACAAAATTTTTAAAAAGCCATTTGATGCTTTATATTTGAGTTACGATTTTTTTAAAAACTATAAAAATACTAAACTTATTAGATTTTCGAGTATTAAAAAGGGCCTATTCGAGCAAAAAATTATCCGATAGCATCCCAACTTAAATCTCTTTTATATTTAGCAAGTGGTAGCATTAAGTTTAAAGGTAATTTTGATCATGCATACACTGAACTACTTAATAGAATTAAGCAATATTCAGGTCATATAGAACCAAAGCTCATGCAAACCGGTCGACTCTTAATCCAGCAAAACAAATGGAAACATTTACACGATCTAATGGCTGTAATTCCATCGGAGTATCACTACTTTTACGATAATCTTAGCCAGGCGAAGTAAAAGTTCTGCAAATGCACTCAAAATGCTTCAATTAATTAATATTTTATCTCTTGCTTCTAATATTTGTACTGAATTTTCATATGAAATTCAAAAATGTTAAAAAAACAACGCCCTTGAATAAAAAATGGTTTAAAATGATTTTAAGCGTGAATTTCTTCTTAAAAACGTTTATTTTTAATAAGGTGCAAAAGTGTCTGTCTACACATTTTATCATACATAAAGATTTAATTTTCAATGCAATACTGTCTATTTACCATAGCAGGAGGCTTGTTCATAGACCTGCAGAAAGCGTTCGAATGTGTGAACTACGAAATCCTGATTGAAAAGCTCCATTATACTGGATTTAATGGAAAAACCTTAGATTTGATGAAAAGCTACTTGCTGAATAGGTATCAAATAGTTTTCAACGGTCAAGCTCGCAGCAGAGTTGAGAAAGCTTTTTGTGGAGTACCTCTGTGTAGTGTACTTGGACCAACTCTTTTCTTAATGTTTATTAATGACATCAAAAAGATCACCTTAAACGGTAAACTTATCATGTTTGCGAATATCGCGGTTTTCTACCCATCGATGAGCAGAATTGCATTACGAGCTCATGTCGAATACGACATCTCCATACTACAAGATTTTTATATTTTTACGACGTCGTCGTGAGGTCGATACTTTTAGGCTCACCATCAACGAATCGGATGTTGTAAAGGAGAAAGAGGTTAAGTTCCTGGGTCTCATGATGAGCAACAATTTATCTTGGAATCATCACAAAAAGCAAATTGTCATATGGACATAGGCTGCTGTTCAAATTTAAAAGTAAAATATCGGAGGATACTAAGAACCTTATCTACGAGGCGCTATTTCATTCTTATTTTACGTATATGCCAATGTGCTGGACCTACAAAAACACTGTGGAGCTAAAAAAACTCCAAAAAATCCAAAACAAAGCGGTGAAACAAATATTTCGTTTGCCAAAGAGGTTTCCCAGCCGCCAGCTCTATTCGTCAAAACTTAGATCAATTCTACCAATACACGGTCTGTACAAATATCAACTGCTTGTACACGTATTCAAGAATTTGCACAACTTAAATTACAACACAAACCAAATTGCCCATTCAACTTAGTCGTGGCGAGATGCAGGTTGGAGACCACAAAGCAACGGTACATATATACAGCGCCGACGGCGTTTAATGATTAACCTGATGATTGCAAAAATACAGCTTCTTTAGGCTTATTCAAACACAAAATAAAACAATACTTGCTGAGCAATATTGAAAATAATATATTGTGTAAATATGTAGACTATTGCAGACAATTAAAAATAATCATGCAAATGTGGCAAACTTTTATAAGCAATGGAAGCAAATCTTACTTATCTTTGTAAATATATTGTATGAATATTAAATAAATAAAAAAAAGTACATTTTCTTCTGTGAAATTGATTTTTTTGTGTTTTATGTTATACTGAAATATTTTGTTTTGCATTTGAACCACGGATTAAATAGTTCTGCTCTTATATGTACTTTTTTGGTATATTCACTTTTTTCAGAAAAAGCCAATTTTCACCTGAACGCGGTGTTTGTGAGAGGTATTATAGTTTTCTGTGTGGCTGTATGTTTTTTACACTTCAGCGAAATTACACATACTGATTTTTAGTATAAAATAATGACGCCCTATTTCTTGTTACATCTTTTGTAACTCCCTCAAAACTTATTTGTACACCAAATAAAAAACGAAGAGAACTAGATTCAAAGATAAAAAAAATTATAAAACAAAAGCAACTCCTATGTTTCAATTTTTGTACGTTTCGACTATGGTATGAATTAAAGAATTAAACAAAAAACAATTAAAAAGAAAAAAAATCTTTTTTGACCGACTTTATTACTTATTTGTTATCTACTTGTTCTGCTTAGAATTGCTATAAGTTGAAACATAAAATCATTTTTGCACGTGACTCTATATAAGGGTCAAAATTGAGATTTTAAAATTCAATAAAACGTTCTTGGATAAAAATTGAATAAAAAGTTTTTGGGGGTAAAAATTGACAACACTGATTTGAGCCTCATCAGCTGTTTTTGGTCACGTCCCTTTTTTGTGTTAATAGCATGCACAAGCCTCTATTTAACTAATCCTTGGCTGCCACACCTAGCTCTAGTAACATAGCTGCCACACTGAGCTAACTCGTCTTACCAAAATAGTTTATATATTAGTATATATATTTAATAGTTTATTAAAATAGTATATATATTTTGACTTACTAAAACAGTATATGAACGTTTAATGCATGCTTTTGAAGCTCTTATGGTATAATAATCCTAACCTCAAATATTAACTAAAAAAATAACAAAGCATAAAAATTTAAAAAAGTTGAATTTGAGAAAAAAGTCTGTATCAATGAAATATCCCATATGGCAGCTCAGGGTTAAAAACTTTTTTGAAAAATTCCAATATATTTACTGCAAAAACAAAAAGATTCCTCAAGAAAAATTTAAAAAATGAAAAGTGAAATCGTGAGTGAAACTGAGCAGAGTTCTTAAAGGCGCTTCAGATAATGAAAATGACAAAATCGAAGAAACCATCATCGATTATAGTATCAAGATTATAATGAATGCAAGTATTTTGAAACAAAAAATTTTCAGGAGATATTATGTAACTTTAGTTTTCTAGTCAAATGAAAGTTCCCTATAGTGTTGCGCATTCTATTAATGAGCTTTGGAATTGTCTGAAATTTGATAACAGAAATTATACAATTTGAACTCTTGCCGGTTGATCTGAGAGTTCACAACATTTAGCTTCTTAGCTTACAAATTATATTAGAAACATATTAAAAAATTCTATGAAATCTTCACAGTCTCCGTAAGGATTAAATTTCTCGAGCCTAGGAAGTTGTTGAGGATGTTGCTCCAAGATCAAATTTGTAGTTATCTTTACAATTTGCTGTTATATTAGTTAAGTGTTTTGCATACCCTGAGAATTTGATGTGAATATATTCAAAAGTGATGTTGTTCGACGTGAATTGCTCTGGCCTGGTTGTTGTCGCGTAGTAAGGCGCTCATTTAATGATGTTGAATGTATCTGTTCCGACGTGTTTTTACAAGTGCCTGCAGCAGCTGACTGGATGGACACTGCAACTGATGTAGATGTTAATGGAGAGTTGATTGGATAATGCTGTTGACGCTTATCTTATGTTTTTTTTTTTTTTTTTTGTAATTTAAAACGTTTTTTGATTCACGGGTAAGCAGCATAAGTTAAAATAAGTTTATAGATAAATGTTCAGTATAAGTGATAGGTGAGTGGGATTGGGGAAAGGTTAATTCCGTGAATAAAACATTCTTGCTTTTTTATGAATCAGTGCCAATACCAGCAAATAAAATTTTATACATAAAAGCAAATTTAACAGAAATTGACACCGATAAAAAAGGAGTTGAAAACTGAAAGAAAAAAAATGGAATTAACTATAGCTAATGTGACCAACTCTTGGCGAACAAAAATCAGTATATTTTTCCATGCAAAATACTAGTATGAAATCGCTCCAGATCAGTATGAAGAAATACACACTATTTCTGATTGAGTTTAGCTTTAATTTGACGTTCGATATTATATGAATATAAAAGGAATGAAAATAAACGTAAAGAAAAAATTATTCAATACTTCCGGTGGAATCTAGATCGATCGACATGGTGCTGAGGCTTACGTTACAGGGAGATGTGAAAGTTGGTTCTTTGAATGACAATTTGTCATGACTTGCAGTTTTTCGAAGCAACTCTCGTTACTTACTTACTTACTTAGGTGGTCGTAACAACCCGTGTCCGGGTTTCAACCGACATCATCAGCTCTCGCCAGGCGCCTCTGCTTTGCGCGCGCCTTCTCCAATCGGATACACCAAGTGCGGTTAGGGCTTCCTCAGCGTGGTCCATCCATCGGAGGCATGGTCTCCCTCGTCGTCGTTGACCAGCGACCCTCGCCTCGAGCACCTTTTTCGCTGGAGCTTCGTCGTTCATACGATGGACATGACCCAGCCAGCGTAGTCGCTGCACAGTTATACGCCGAACTACGTCAATGTCATCGTAGAGCTCATACAGCTCGTGGTTCATTCGGATGCGATAGTCATCGCCGACTCGAACAGGACCGAAGATTTTGCGAAGAACTTTTCTCTCGAACACCCCCAGAGCGGCTGCGTCAGTTTGCGAAACTACCCATGCCTCAGTGCCATAAAGCAGCACAGGTAGAACGAGCGTCTTGTAGAGTGTTATTTTTGTCGATCAAGAGAGGGCTCTGGAACTTAGTTGCTTACTGAGCCCGTAGTAGCACCTATTACCAATTATTGTTTTTCGCTTTATCTCCAGGCTGATTTCGTTTTTGGTGTTAATGGCGGTGCCAAGGTAAACGAACTCCTTGACTACTTCAAAGTTATAGCTGCCGGATGAAACTTGGGAGTCTAAACGCCGAGCTCCCTTGTTTGTAGACAGCATATATTTTGTTTTGCCCTCATTTATCGTCAAACCCACTTTGGCTGATTCCTTTTCGATAGCGGCGAAAGCAGCGGTAACATCTCTCTTGGTTCTGCCGACAATATCAATATCATCAGCGTATGCAAGGAGCTGGACGCCTTTGTAGAAAATGGTGCCATTACGATGCACACCGGCCTTTCGTACGATCCCCTCCATGATGATGTTAAAGAGATCGCAAGACAGTGGATCGCCTCGCCTGAAACCTCTTTCGGTATTGAAGGTTTCGGAGAGGTCATTTCCTACCTTGACGGAGCTGCGTGTGTTGCTCAACGTCATTCTGCAAAGTCTAATCAACTTTGCAGGTATACCGAACTCAGACATTGTTGCGTATAGGCAATCCCTTCTCGGGCTATCGAACGCAGCTTTAAAATCGACAAAGAGATGGTGTGTGTCAATTTGATTTTCGTGGGTTTTCTCCAGGATTTGTCGTAGCGTGAAAATCTGGTCTATGGTGGACTTACCACGTCGAAAGCCACACTGATAAGGTCCAATCAGTGTTTTTGTAATCGGCTTTAATCTTTCACACAGTACGCTTGAGAGAACCTTATATGCGATGGAAATAAGACTGATACCTCTATAACTTTCGCAGATTGTTGGGTCTCCTTTCTTAAGTATAGGGCACAGTACGCTGAGGTTCCAATCGTCGGGCATGCTTTCTTCTAGCCATATTTTGCTGATGAGCTGATGCATGCGCCTTATCAATTCATCGCCGCCGGTTTTAAACAATTCAGCTGACAGGCCGTCAGCACCCGCTGCTTGGTTGTTTTTGAGTCGTTGGATAACAACTCGAACCTCTTCATGGCTAGGTGGTGGTACTTCCACTCCGTCATTGTTGATTGGTAGCTCTGAACTGCGCTCTCCATGGGCGGCATTGGTGGAATCGTCACCAGTAAGTAAATTGGAGAAGTGCCGTCTCCACAATCTCAGCACACTCTCGTTGGGTTTTTAAAATCTCGAAGAACTGAGTGCAGGCACATACGATGTTAAATTTTGAAGTACAGAATGGATCTGAACATAGCTCCTTTGAAATTTGAATATAAAAAATGAGTAAGCAATAGAGCTGCAATACTAGCAATGTCACTATTGTGTCGAATTTCCCCATTCAGCTTAACTATCGAATGGTCGATAACCACTATCGATTGGTGCTTATGCTGGCGTTTTTGTAGAGAATAAAATAAATGTTTAATCTTTTATGTCTGAAAAAAACCTTTGTTTTGATTAAATCCAAACTGATTGAATCCAAATTCAATCAGCATCGCGGTCTGAAAATCAATACGATACTGATTAAATCAGTATAGTACTGATTAAATCAGTATAGTTGGTCACATTAACTATAACTATAAATGTTGCATAAAAAAAAAAAAACTATATGTTACAAAAAAGCACAGTGGCGGACTAGCCATACTGGAGAATTCGATATCTCTTGTATTCGATTCGATAAAACTTGTAAGATAATGTCAAATTTATCCTCCCGGCCTCCTAATAAGGGTGAGATTTTTTTTACATAAAATACGTTTGCGATGATCCATTCTGAACTTATGATTAAATTTTTGATATGGAATTTTTTTCTTGAATATGAAATAATAAAATTGCTTTCAACAAATATATATTTTTAGATTTAATCTATTCCGTTATTTTTTTATAGCTTCGCATTAAAAAACATTACTTATAGAGATCACTATATTATCCTTTTATATCGATAGATGGTTAATACATAATTTAAAACAATAAATTGCTAAAAAATATGTTGTTTTCCTTTGCCTAAAGCTAGAATGACAGCATAACAAATGTTTATTTTAGTGGTTTATATTAAAAAAACTTTTTTTCTTGCATTAAAAATTGTATTATAATTATAATATTTTATATATTAAAAATTATAATTATATTAAAAAAACTTTTAACAGCCGGTCATGCTGTAACTTTTCATATAAAATTTTAGGTTCCAGTCTGTCACTGTACAAGAATATGAGAACTTCCAAGTTCTAATTTCTCACATTACAACAATTTATAGATTCCCGCTGTTGTTTATGAATGACACGTTTAAACGATATTACTTACAAAATATTCTTTAGTAAATTATAGGATAATATTACAACAGAAGCCGCTGTAATCACGATCAAGAACGGCAATGAAGGCTTTCTTTTTAAATTTATGAAATGTGGTGGTTGCTGTGAGATAATTTGTTATAATATGTATTCGACAAAATTATAATTTTGAAAATTTACTCTATTTTTTATAAATTACGATTTTTCAGGATGTCAGCAACCGCTACCTATTCAAAAGTGATTGTCATTGTCATAAAAAATAATTCCTGTAGCAAAGTTAAAATTCAAACTGAAATTAAGAATTTGTAAATACTAAAAGTCAAGTTTAAGTATTCGTTAAATTAACTTAAATTTTTAACTATACATATTATATAAACCTATAAGTTTGATCAAGTTAAAATATTTCTTAAGATATTAAATAAAAGTTGTATACAAATTTATCAAAACGCATATTAACTGCATTTTTGGCAAGCCTAAAAAATATCGTTTTAATTTATTTGTACACCTTTTTACAAATAACAGTATATCGAACGTAGCGGGACTATATGCGTGTTTAAAAAAAGTATATTTACATTTATGTTACTTCTGTAGGAAGCACCCATGGTGAATACTTGAACTGTACTACTGTAGCTGCTGAAAACTACTCTTTTAACCGCTAAATAAAGAATAGAATAGATGTGTAAAAATAAATCGTAGCATACGCGAGCATTAGAGTGATCCTTAGTTGTATGGAGAAAACATTTTATTTTTCTGATCTTCGAATTCCGCACCGGATTTTTGTTCCTAAACATAACAGAGGTAAACTGTGAAATTCTCAGCAAAAAATATTGATATTTAAACGTGCCTCAAGCGACCTCTAAATGAAAATTTCATTTATATGAAAAAAAAGTGTCATTTTCCCAAAAAAAAATCCCAATTACATTTTTTTAGGCTTAAATTTTCTAAAAACTGTTACGTACTAACGTACGAAAATCGGACTTAAATTATCACAGTAATGTTTTTTACTTTTGTATTAAAAAAATCGCAAAAATCCAAATTTAAAAAAATTCAATGAAATGTTATGGAAATATTTTCTCAAATTTAACTTAGTTCAGATACAAAAAATTGTTCGATTACGTTCAATAATTTGGTCGTTACGAAAATTCACAAAAACCCAAAAACACGAATTTAAAAAAACCAAGAAAGAAATTAACTGAGAATAGTTTTTAGCTATTTTGTGCAAAAAACTACAAAAACCAAAAATCTGATAAAAAAAGCTCATGAAACTACACTTTTTCTTTTAAAATTCTCAAAGTGCCCTTTTCTGGCATATCGAACAAAGAAAATATCAAAAAACATAGATTTTTCATTTGAAATGACTTCAATAATTCTTACAAATATATCTGATTTTCTTTCGAACAATTTTGGAATTCCGGGGTTGTAAAAAATATGTGGTTTAAGAGTAAACAATAATGAAAACACCTCAAAATCCAATTTTTCAGCAACTTGCAAACTCTCTCTGTAATGTGTTGAAAAATTTTATATCAAGCATACAAATGCAATAAATGTTTTGTTTTGTTTATTTTTTATTTTTGATACATTACCAAATGTGAGCAATTTCAAAAAGCTTCGAAATCACAAATATTTGCATTTAATATTTGCCTTCAGTCGTTATTCTGGGATAATGTGTTGCGATTATGGTCTGGATATATTCTTCTATAATCTTGAACAACTTGTACAAATGAAAGATGTTGCAAGCTTATAACTAAGAAGAAATTAATTATATAAAACGGAATAAAAGCGCATGCCAAAATTACTTTGAGGGTTTTATAATTTAAGCCAGGGCAACCCAATTTTCATATATACATTTTGGTAACCCTGGAATTACAAAATTTTTAATTTGAATTACAAATTACTATGTTTTTTGATTTTTTATGATTGTTTTCTTTGTTCGATTTGCCAGGAAAGGGTACTTTGAGAATTTAAAAGAAAGTCAAGTTTACACAACCTATTTTTCCGATTTTTGGTTTTTTTTAGTTTTTTGCACAAAATAGCTCAAAACTATTCTCATTCGAATTTTCAAAATTCGTATTTTTGGGTTTTTTTTTCGTAAAAATATTTGTTAAGATATCCGATTGAGAATTCAAACAATTATTTTGACCGGATAATTATCCGCATATGATTCAGTTTATTAAATAAAAGTAAATCAACTTCAAAGAAAATTAATGTTAAAAGAAATAAACTCATATTAATTAATTTTATGTATCCATTTAAACGACAGAACTAGTCTGCTCTACGGTCTCTCGTCGACTGACTTTTACTCGTCGGGTAGGCGTCGTTGACAGCTTGGCCGTTCCTGACCCTCGTCGTCTCTGACGAACCCGGATTTTCTTGGTTGGTGTAATATATATTTGGTTCTGAATTACACCATGGCTTGAGGTGTAGTGGATTTTGTTGTTGCAATAGCGTTGCAGTCGGTAACCACTGTAAATGACGTTCCCCATAGATAAACTTGAAATCTGTCCAACGTTTTCACGATGGCTAGCACCTCCAAGTCGTGGCAGGCATATCGGCTTTCAGCTTCGCTGCATCGTCGGCTGTAATAGAACACTAGTTTCATATTACCTTCTTCTTCAAGCTGCATTAGTAACTCTGATACTCCTATGGCACTAGCATCAGTGTGCACTTCATGTGGTTTTCTGTAGTCAAACAACGCAAAAATAGGCTGGCTTGTCAATGCTGTCTTCAGTTTTTCAAAGGCATCGATTTGTGGCGGATTAAACTGGAACGTAGCATCTTTTTTTAAAAGCGTAGTGAGTGGCTGGGCGATATATCCGTAATCTTGCACAAATTTCCTGAAGAAACTAGTCACACCTAAAAACTTACGTACATCCGTTACGTTGGCTGACACTGGAAATTCGCTGATACATTTAGTTATCTCTTTTCCAGGCTGGATTCCATCAGCGATTATAATGTGGCCCAGGAAGTCCACTGTTGTCATCATGAAGACACATTTCGACGGTCGTAGTGTGAGATTGGGTCCTTTAATTGCGCCCAGGAGTTCATTCATCACCATAATCATCGATTCCGTTGTTTTCGTCGCGATGATTACTTCATCCACGTAGCTGATGATGTTCTGTCTGTGTTCCACAGTTTGTATAAGCTGTGTCACCATTTCCTGGAAAAACATCGGTGCATTTATCAACCCGAAAGGCATAACGTTATGCTCAAACAGTCCGTCTGGCGTCAGGAACGCAGTATACTGCTTGCTCTCTTCTTTAAGCGTTATCTGATAGTATCTACTGGTCATTTCCAATGTGGTGAAAAACTTTTTTCCAGAGAGTTGAGCCAGTTGTTCCTCAACAATCGGCATGGGCAACTGTTTTTTCACTGTGACTGCATTTAGTGCGCGATATTCTACGCACATTCGGCTCTTCCTGTTCGCCTTCTCGCAAGAACCACCGATGCCGCATGTGACGTACTTGGACCAATGATCTTATGATCCAAAAGGTTGTTTATTATACCCGATAGTATTTCTCGTTGAGCGAAGGGTACCTAATACCTTTTTCCGACGATTGGCTTGTCGGTCGTGAGCTCTATCTTCATTTGAGTGGTACCACAACAACTCAGACGCTCGATATTTTCTGAAAACAGTCAATATAACAGGTCATTCAATAAGTCCGTAGGATAAGTAAGAAAAAAACAAAATTTTGATAAAACTCGATTCTATTATTCAACACAGTTGCCTTCGAGAGCGATACAACGAGTATAGCGATTTTCCAACTTTTCGATACCACTTTTATAGTACGATTTCTCTTTCTCGTCCAAATAGGCCTCAGTTTCAGCGATTACTTCATCATTGGACTTGAATTTCTCTCCAACAAGCATTCTCTTGAGATCTGAAAACAGGAAAAAGTCGCTGGGGGCTAAATCTGGAGAATACGGTGGTGGGTGGGTAAGCAATTCGAAGCCCAATTCATTCAATTTTCCATCGTTTTCATCGATTTGTGACACGGTGTATTGTCTTGGTGAAACAACACTTTTTTTTGCAAATGTGGACGTTTCTTGGCGATTTCAGCCTTCAATCGATCCAAAAGTGCACAGTAATAGTCGCTGTTGATGGTGGTTCCTTTTTGGAGATAGTCGAGGAATATTATTCCTTTCACATCCCAAAATACAGACGCCATCACCTTACAAGCCGATTGTTGGGCCTTTGGTCGCTTTGGATTCGGTTCGTCGACTGCTGTCCACTCAGCTGACTGTCTTTTGGATTCTGGTGTGTAATAGTGAATCCATGTATTATCCATTTTCACATATCGACGATAGAATTTGATTTTATTGCGGTTTAACAGCGCCAAACACTTCTCTGAAGCATCAATTCGTTGTTGTTTTGGGTTGACTGTGAGCTCATGCGGCACCCACTTTGCACAGAGCTTTCGCAAACCCAAGTGTTCGTGTAAAATGGTAAAAACACTACCATCTGATATCTTTACAATGTCAGCTAGCTCGTGCACCTTCAATTTGCGATCGTTCATAACCAATTTGTGTTTTTTTTTTGTTTTGTGGAATAACAGTCTGATTTGGGCGTCCACTGCGCTCTGCATTCTTTGTGCTGGTACGACTACGTTTAAATTCAACAATCCACTTTTCTATCATTTGTCTCGATGGAGCAGGGTCCGGATAATGTTTATCAAGCCATTGTATGTATCAAGCCGTTGTATTGTATGGTTTCCACTGTATTTTTTTTTTTCATCAAAAAGCAATGCTTTATCAAAACTTGAAATTCACTTTTATCCATTTTTTTTTCAATAACAATAGTTGCACACAAAATGCTATAACTCACGAATCATTTGTCAGATTGTTGTCAAATTTTTATACGTATCGTTGGAAGGTTGGTACTAAATAAAAATCATATGGAAAAAACCTAGTAACGCCATCTATGTGTCATCCTATGGAATTTTTGAACGTACTGTTAATTATTCTGCACAAATTTTATACTGTTTTAGTCTTTTCCGTTTAATTTATCGTTTACTTTAAACTGCGCCAGCCCGTCATGTTGGACTTGTAACACGCCGTCTTCAATGACTACCCGTTGATTTTCGCGACACAATATGTCTCGGCCTAGAAGGATATCCTTGTGAAGAAATTCGTCTGGTATGATGTGAAATTTTACGTTCATGCGATGACCATCCGTTTCCATCTCGGTGTGTACAAATTCTAGCGATTCGACTATTGAGCCTCCAAAACCTTTGAGTCGCTTGTAGCATTTTATGCGTTGGTTGCTTATTGGCGTTGATGACTCGTTTATAAGCGAATAGTCGCTGCCAGTGTCCACAAAAGCAATCAGCGTACGATCACCTATGCACACATCCTTCATGACCGGTGGTATTGGAGCAACGCAATGCAGAACTTGGTCGACGCTGTCTACCACCTGTGCTACTGTGGTCTTTTTTGTTGACCTGCAGTCCTTTCCTTCGTGTCCCGGTTTGGAACAAAGAGAGCATCGCAATTTACGCTGCGGATGTGGACATTTAACTGCTATGTGTCCCAGCTCGTTGCAGTTAAAGCATTTAGGACCACGGCTTTCGGTCGCCGTTGATTGAATTTCTACCTTGCGTTCAGGCTGGTCGTTGCGTGAAAAACTTACAAATCGTGAATTTCAAAAAGTAGATGGCAAATTCTCTATTGATCTCAGCAAATCGTTACATGTTTGCAAGTTCATCGTGAGTAGGGTGCGTATAAGAGTGGAGTCGTTAATTCCATTAACTATGTATGAGCTAATTGAAATTTCATCTAACTCACATTGACGGCCCATAGTTAACATGGCGAAATAGTATTTGCTGAATGTTTCGCTCACCTTTCTTTTCCGCTTCATGAGTTCGCGGTGGATATCTGCTGCATCCGTCGAACTTGGAAAGCCCCTATTTTTTGACCACAAATTCTGACCATGTCTGGAAAACAGGCTGCGCATCTAACCACTCTTTCCCGACACCTCGTAGCTTGTGCTGCACTGCAAAAAGTACAGTCTCGTCGCTCCACGTATAAAGTTGTTGAAGCTGCTGGATTTTACTCAAAAATTGCACTGATGTTGGTACCCTTTTCAGGGGATCAAAATCTGGAAAAAAGCCAATTATATTTTGCACATCGTTAAGAGAACGCACCTGTGCGGAATCTGGTGTTGACCGCATCGTTGGAAGAGTCATTCGACCGTGCTGCTGCGTGCCAAAACCTTGGAACCCTGTATCGTCATGATTCGTTGATGCTGGTGCTCCTTGGTTTGCTGCCATTCGTGCTACCTGATCCGATAATGCTTAGACCACATTTCTCAGCTCTTGCATCTGCTGTTGCCACGGTTCCATTACTTCTACTTGGTCTGCGTCAATTTCATCGGTGCGTTGCGTTTCAATTAATTGGGCAAGTTTCGTGGCTTTGTTGCCTGCCACGTGCACATTATACTTCCTTAACAAACAATTAATTTGTTCCATTCGAAGTGTGCTAAGCTTCACAGTATTTTTTTTCTTTGCCATTCATCATATTAATCCGTGTATTTATTTTTATAAAAATGATTTAAATTTTTTATTTTGACTTTGCTTACTTTTACTTAAAGACCATGTTTCTTTTCACTGTGCACCTGCACGTCTTTCCGCCTTCCACGTTTTCCTTTGACTGTGGAACCGTTTTTTTTTGTTATCAAGCTTTTTATCTTGTTGCGACCCTTGTTGTTTTTGTGCGTCTTTTTTCCCATTTTTAAATCAACGCAGTCAACGCCGTTTTTATTGTTTCCGTTGCTTGTTGCCTCCTTTGCTATTTCGTGCTCATAGAGTTTCTTCTGTATTCTTTCTTTCGTTGCGATCCGTTACTGTTCGCCGTTTTATTTTGTTATTCGTAAAGCTTAAAAAAATGTAATTGGGATTTTTTTGGGGAAATGGCACTATTTTCCCCTATATAAATCAGATTTTTAATATAGAGGTCGTTTGAGGCACGTTTAAATATCAATATTTTTTGCTGAAATTTTTACAGTTTACCTCGGATATGTTAAGGAACAAAACCCCGGTGCGTAATTCGATACCTTCGAAAAAAAAAATAAGAACCACTCTAGTGAGCATCCACGAACGCCCAGAAACGCATACTCGAATACATGTCGTACTTGCGAAACAGAACATTTTTTATGTTTTGTTTTTGTCTTCCATATAATATACACTGTATGTTAGTGCGGGTCAATTTTTTTTTGGCGACAGAGAGTAAGCAAAAGTATCTACGGGCAATTTCAAGAAACTTTACCGAAGTAACCATGGGTCTAAAACATCGGGAAATTTTGACATTAAAGGGGCTTTTTGTTTTAAAAAATGTTAATTTAATATTGAAGACTTTCTGTTTGGATATATGGCCAGGGTCATACAAATAGCACACTTTTTAATATTTATTGAGATTATTTCACATTTGCTCGAATTCGAATAATTCGAATTGAAAGTTCGAATTAAAATCAAAAAACTTCAACTTTTTCGTGTGTTCAAGCGAAAGAACGCTTTAACCCAAACATGGAAGTTCTCAGTTGATCACAAAATAGCGCACTTAAATTTAAATGTTTGAAGGTGTTAATGAAGCGGGACGAAATAGAGCAGAAAAAAATCCACTACTGTCAAAAACATTATGGAGGCATGGCTTAATTTAACAAAAATTAATTCCATAAATGACCTCCAATTTTAGAATACAGAATTTTACAAGAAAATTAAGTAAAATCACATCGGCTAAAATGACAAAACAAATTTTCATCGCCTATAATGCAAAGAAAAGAATTTGAAATACACCACCAAAACTATTCATCAGGGTGTAGAGAGATGGTACTGATCTCCTTTTATGAGTGTGGAATTTGACCACTGATCAGAATTGATAATAAAATTGATTAATTTCTGTATTAAGATATTGTCAAGACGACGATGGAGCCTTTAGGGTTCGCTCTTTTCACCTAAACTAAACTTGTATGCTATTTATGTGACCATGGCTGCATACAACAGAACTTATTTTCCGAAAAACAATTTAAAAGTCGGTAGGGAAATATCGCCTTTAAACAAAAATTTTTTAAACAAAAAACATTTCTGCTTACAAAATTGGATTAATTTGCATATGAAAAATCGGTCAAAAAATTAAGGCAATTTTGCACATTTTTAGGCGAAATTTCGCATTTTACTGTAGGGATATTTACTACATAAAAACTACTTAATTTTTTGGACGAAATTCCACATTTATGTTTTTGATTTTTTGGGTATTTTATCATTTGGCTGATATTTTATTTTATTTTTTGGGCGATATTTCTTACCGCCAATTGAAATCACTTTAATACAAATTCAAAATTTGTACATCGATGGCATAGTACACAATTGTTAACATACAACCATTCTTTTCAAAAACTGCTATTATATTTTTGGTAGAATTTTTCAAAAGGGCCTATAATAAATAGGGAGGGCTTCTGGGACTTTGAAATTGAAAAGGCCAAAAAAGCCCCCAAATATCATCCCTGGTGCATAGGCTGCTTTTCGCTGCCGACGCAATGCTATCACATGTACGCTATAAGCAACTTCGTGAAACGAAACGAACAATGGCATTCTGCCGCACAGAAGGATCAATTCACTCAGCACAAAGTATGTCAGTTGACGATAAGCATTCATGAAGGCCATGGCAGAATTATAAGGTAGGGCCGACTCGGAAAAGAATGGAGTAGACAACAGAGAAAATGCAGGGTAGTTGTCAAAATCAGCTGTTCATTCCGAGTTTCTTTGTGTTCACGTTTCGCAGTTGATTTTAGGTTAGAATTGCTACAAGTTGTCTTGCAAATTTAAGACTTCTTCCACATTTTATAGTTTTTATTACATTGTTTTTATAATATATTCACTCAAATTATCACATAATTTTACACACGCGACAGCACAGTTTACAACTTGGAAACATTTTTTATTTACTTCGTTTGCAATTTCTACGAAATTCGTCGTTTTGACAACTAGCCGGCATTGTCATTATTCCCTATTCGATGACGCGTGAGGCCACTAAGCGACTTGGCCCTACCTTATAATTCTGCCATGATGAAGGCAAGACATCGCTGCACAACGTTTTCACGAAACCAAGGTTGATTTATAAGATTGTCGCAAGAGAGAGAGCGAGTAACCATAATTGTCAAATCGAAGTTGACAGCTCATAGAAAATCTGCAAGTGCTCTCTATTATCATCCGTTTTTCTTCTGTAGTCATTCGCAAAATTGGTTGGTTTTGGCAATTATGGGTACTGAGAAGAGTGCGATCAGCCCTGCGACAACCTTATAAATAAACCTTGCACGAAACTGTTTTACGTACAAAAAACAAAATTGGAGCAGAGCTGCCACGCTCTCTCGGACGCACACACACAAGTATGCATGTTTATGTGTTAGTTTGCCCATTAAAGAGCAGCACGGGTATGTTTGCAAGACATTTGTTTGTGGTTCGCATGCTCACTCTATTCAACTCTAATCTTTAATAGTATTTAAACATATACAACATAGAGAGCGACAACAAATAAGCATAAAGCATAACAAAAACAAGAAAAACGAGCACTTTATCAAAGCAAGCATATGAAGTAAAATTGAAATGTGTTGAAATGCTCATTGTTGGATACTGAGTTCTTGGTTATTTTATTTTTATTTTTGAAAATGATAAGACAATGAAAAAGAATAAGTAAAATGCATAAATCGAATATAAAATTAACGAAAACACAAGAACTTGTCAACAAATAATGTATAATGTTATTATTTTGTGTTTTAAAAGTTTTTCTGATTCCTATCAGAGCAAATAAAATCACATCAAATGCAGTTATTTCTCTATGACAAATTTGTATTGCTTGGTGTGCTAGTTGTTTTTTGCATTAATTTGGTTGTCTCTATTTAATCGTATCGAATGTATTGATCATTTAGAAGTAATGAGAAAGTGCATATCTTGGTGAGAGGCTAACAAATGCTGTAGAGTGAGCACTTTTATTGTGAGAGAATGCTGTATTATGTTTGCTTATGCTTTGAAGAATAAAGTAAATAAAGCATAAGACAATAAAATGCTTGATGCACTTTATTGTATCCAACACATTCATGCATCCCTTTATTGCCTAATCACTGGATTAAAATCAATTTCGAGCTGTCGGAAATTTCATTTAAGTTTGGATGTCGGAAAAACGCTAAGTTCGCATTCAAATATGTATGATTAGTTTTTTTATAAAAACTTGTCATGGTTGATTTTTTGGTACGAGGAATCTATTTTTGATATTTATTTTATATCCAACAAATGTTAACTGAGCAGGCCACTCTGTTATTGTTTTTTATCAACTACTTTCTGTCGTCGTCACAACGATTCCGACGTTCGTTTGCGGACGAAAGCAGCACTTGTCGTTCTTATTCGTTTAAAAAACACCAGAGCTTTTTTTGATAAATAAATGACACACTCCTTAATGACCTAAAAAAAAAAGCTCCCAAGTGGGTTCTTGCTAATAGAGTAGAGTTTAATGTAAGCAAAACCCTGTGTGTTTTCTTTTAAGCCACAAGCGCATTAATTGCCTTTACTTACTTACTTAGGTGGCCGTAACAACCCGTGTCCGGGTTTCGACCGACCTCATCAGCTCTCGCCAGGCGCCTCTGCTTTGCGCGCGCCTTCTCCAATCGGATACACAAAGTGCGGTTAGGGCTTCCTCAGCCTGGTCCATCCATCGGAGGCATGGTCTCCCTCGTCGTCGTTGACCAGCGACCCTCGCCTCGAGCACCTTTTTCGCTGGAGCTTCGTCGTCCATACGATGGACATGACCCAGCCAGCGTAGTCGCTGCACAGTTATACGCCGAACTACGTCAATGTCTTCGTAGAGCTCATACAGCTCGTGGTTCATTCGGATGCGATAGTCATCGCCGACTCGAACAGGACCGAAGATTTTGCGAAGAACTTTTCTCTCGAACACCCCCAGAGCGGCTGCGTCAGTTTGCGAAACTACCCATGCCTCAGTGCCATAAAGCAGCACAGGTAGAACGAGCGTCTTGTAGTGTTAGTTTTGTCGATCAAGAGAGGGCTCTGGAACTAAGTTGCTTACTGAGCCCGTAGTAGCACCTATTAGCAATTATTGTTCTTCGCTTTATCTCCAGACTGACTTCGTTGTTGTTATTAATGGCGTTGCCAAGGTATACAAACTCCTTGACTACTTCAAAGTTATAGCTGCCGGATGAAACGTGGAAATCTAGACGCCGCGCTCCCTTATTCGTAGACATGAGGGTAAAACAAAGTATAGTTCTACCCTCATTTATCGTCAAACCCACTTTGGCTGATTCCTTTTCGATAGCGGTGAAAGCAGCGGTAACATCTCTTGGCTCTGCCGACAATATCAATATCATCAGCGTACGCAAGGAGCTGGACGCCTTTGTAGAAAATGGTGTCATTACGATGCACAACGGCCTTTCGTACGATCCCCTCCATGATGATGTTGAAGAGATCGCATGACAGTGGATCGCCTTGCATGAAACCTCTTTCGGTATTGAAGGTTTTGGAGAGGTCATTTCCTACCTTGACGGAGCTGCGTGTGTTGCTCAACGTCATTCTGCAAAGTCTAATCAACTTTGCAGGTATACCGAACTCAGACATTGTTGCGTATAGGCAATCCCTTCTCGGGCTATCGAACGCAGCTTTAAAATCGACAAAGAGATGGTGTGTGTCAATTTGATTTTCGTGGGTTTTTTCCAGGATTTGTCGTAGCGTGAAAATCTGGTCTATGGTGGACCTTCCAGGTCGAAAGCCACACTGATAAGGTCCAATCAGTGTTTATGTAATTGGCTTTAATCTTTCACACAGTACGCTTGAGAGAACCTTATATGCGATGGAAAAGACTGGCGCAGATTGTTGGGTCTCCTTTCTTAAGTATAGGGCACAGCACACTGAGGTTCCAATCGTCGGGCATGCTTTCTGCTAGCCATATTTTGCTGATGGGCTGATGCATGCGCCTTATCAATTCATCGCCGCTGGTTTTAAACAATTCAGCTGACAGGCCGTCAGCACCCGCTGCTTTATTGTTTTTGTGTCGTTGGATAGCAACTCGAACCTCTTAATGGCTAGGTGGTGATACTTCTACTCCGTCATCGTCGATTGGTGAAACTGAACTGCGCTCTCAATGGGCGGCATTGATGGAATCGTCGCCAGTAAGTAAACTGGAGAAGTGCTGTCTCCACAATCTAAGCACACACTGTGTATCCGTATTCAGATCTCCATTTTCGTATCTACAAGTGGATGCTCCGTGCTTGAAACCTTGGGTTAGACGCTTAACCTGTTGATACAATTTTCGTGCATCCTTCTTGCCCTGGTATACCTCTAGTTCCTCACGCTCACGCTTTTTCTGCTCTCTTTTCTTGCGTCTGAAAAGGCGCCTCTCTTCCTTCCTCTTTTCGCGGTAATTTTCTCGCACGGCTCGCGTTGCAGCTGACTGCAGCGTTTTTCTGTATGCGGCGTTTTTTACTGCTGTCGCGATGCGACACTCCTGATCGTACCATTAGTTCCGAGGTTGAGGGCGCTTCTTCAGCGGCAGCGCGCATGGAGTGGGATATATGCGCCCAAAGTCCGCCGGAGTCGTCGGGTCCAGAGGTTGGTTGGTTGAGTTTAACCGAGAGTTGAGCGGAGTAGGCCACGGCAGTTCGTTGTAATTGCAGCTTAGCGACATCTAGCTTTCGTTGCATTCCTGTGCGTATGTTCTTCCCATAACATAATCGCATGCGGATCTTGGCTGCAACAAGATAATGGTCGGAGTCAATGTTGACCCCCCGAAATGTACGCACATCTGGAACACTAGAGGCATGCCTTCCATCGATTACAACATGATCAATTTGGTTTCGCGTTTTTTGATCCGGGGACAGCCAAGTGGCCTTGTGGATGTCGAGGTGCTTAAATCAGGTGCTACTAACTACCATGTTTTGTGCAGCGGCGAATTCGATCAGTCTTAGACCGTTGTGCGTGGAGGCCTCATGAAGACTGAACTGACAGACAGTGGGGGCCAAAGATGCCTTCCCTTCCGACTTTCGCATTAAAATCGCCGAGGACTATTTTCACGTCATGGACCGAAAGGTGGTCGTATCTGTCTTCAAGACAAGCGTAGAAAGCGTCCTTAACGGTTTCGTCCTTTTCCTCCGTCGGGGCACGCGCAAATAAGGCTAATGTAGAAAAATTTTGCCTTGATGCGGATCGTGGCCAATCTTTCGTTCACAGGTGTGAACCGGGAAACAAGGTGGCGTAGATTCCGGCTAACGACGAATCCACATCCGAATTCGCGCTTCTCCGTATGGCAGCTGTAGTAGACATCGCAGTGTGCTTGTTTAGAGCAGCCTTGCCTTTTTCATCGCATTTAATTGCCTTTAGCACACCTTGACCTTGAACGGTCAAAAGATCCGATCAAGTGCTAGTATGTTTCACATGCCAATGTTGTATGTTTGTTGTATTGTTTGATCTATGTTATTATCGGCAATTAAACATTCATGCAGGAAGCTGCATTATCGTTGTTATATTAAAACTATTAAGGAATTGTCTTCGACTGGATCGAAGTTAAAATAACCACGGACATATTTAAGTTTTTTAGAAGTCTTTAGTGTGGCGGCCGTAGCGTAGTGGGTAGAGTGTGTGACTCTTACGCCAGAGAACCCAGGTTCGAATCCTCCATCTGACACAGAAAATTTTTTCAATTGAATTAATTTTTGTGTTCGGCCGTCACCTCTCTGCAGACAATGGCCCACCTCAGAGAGTAAAAACTGCCATGAAAAGCTTCTTGAGAACATAAGCCGTTCGGAGTCGGCGTAAAACATGTATGAATTGTTATGTGAAAAATTGTTCAAACAGTCAAAAATTGAAGAATAAGTTGATTTCCTTTCAAAAGTGAGTTCTGCCATACCTGTGTGATTTTAAATTGAAAACAAGCGTTATTATATATGAAATAAGTTTAAAAAATGGATTCTAATTAGAAATTATTATTTTTCCAATTAGAAATATGTAAAAAAGTGAATATAAAAGCCTGGCGTTTTGCCACCATTTTCCATTCATTTTGATTATCAAAGTGAAAATCGAACTGCAGGGTGCATCCTTTTTTCTTTTAAGTGGGGGACAACTTGGGGGAAAACTCGGGGGAGAAAGTCCCCCTCAGTATATTATATAATTTAAGCTATTTATTGTGCTTATTTTCAGATTTCCACGCTCTCTGGATATGAAATTTCCACTATAAGTCATGGAAAAAACCAATATCGTCGCACAGACATCTACACAAAGTTATTGTCGTAGACGTACGTACCGGATCCGTATTAGTCATCAATACTGTTGAGACTGCCTATTAAGTCATAAACCCCTCCACCCCTATTCTGATACAGAAAAATCCTTTAGTCTATAACACAGTTATGCTAGCACGGGAAAAATATATTTAACAAAAACTAATAATGAAAAGCCTACAATACGACAAAAGCTTCATAAAACAATTCATTTTAAAGGCAATTAAAAGCCATACAAAATGTTTATATCAAATGATTTATGAACGTTGATACATTTCAATTCAAAAGTTTTATTCGGCTATATTGAATATTTTAATAAGTTATTATCCTTTAAGTCGCTACACCCGACTACGGCTCTGTATGAATTTTTCTATGTGTGGGTAAACCAACACCAAAAAAGCATATGCCTCACGCTTTTGCTAAAATACTTCCTTTATTTCTATATTCTAAGAATATTTTTGTCCGGCTAAATTTATTTTAGTTACAGTCTTATATAAAGTATCAAGTCAATACATTAATTTTTGTAATATTTATGAAGATTCTTCAATTTTGATGTCGTCTCTTTGTATGGGAGGTAGGGGGAGTTTTCATTCGATTTTGTCAAGTAAAACTCAGAGTGCATATAAAAAATGAATTCATATGTGGAAAATTTTATTTTAAGTTTGTAAATTAATTTTTGTGGAAATAAAAGTGATTTTACCGGTCCGATGGCGTCTCATTTTTTATGGAAGGTAGGCGTCGTTTTCATTAGATTTACCAAAGTCAGGATTTATATTAAAAATTTAAGCTTATGTGCAAAATTTCAAGTCATTTTATAATAATAATGAAATAATAATAACTCTAATAATCAATATCAGCTCGTTGCATGTATAAAATTCTGTCATCTCGCTGTCGAAAATACAATAGTCTAAAAAATAACATACTAAATAATTTAAATTATTAATCTCAAAAATTATTTAAGACTCAATAATTTTCAACTAATTAATTCATACATACAGCCATGGACATACAAATAGCACAAATTGCAACCAAAAATACAGTACCATATTACTCGTAGCTTACTTTTCGCAGTCCTATTTTTTTTATCCTACTGTTTGTTGTAATCACATGATCGATGTCTAACTGCAAAAATTCCCGTTATCTTTTAATTTGTGATGTGTGCTTTTCTTTCATTTATGTTAGTGTTGATTTGCAGTGGACACAGAAATAGCACAAATTTGACTTACACGTGTTTTTTAAAAATTTTGTTAATTGTTTTCGTTCTTTCGATTTGCAATTGATTTCATCAAATTTTTTTTTAAAAAATAAATAAAAATGGGCCGCGGAAAACACTGCACACCCGAAAAAAGTGCTATAATTCATAATTTGAGCAAAAATGGGAAAACACCCGCCGAAATAGCTGAAATTGTGCAATGTTCCAGAAAAATGGTGTATAATGCTATCCAACTAGCAAAAACAAATGTGTGTTATCTTCATCAAAACAAAGACAGAAAACCAAAAACACGAAAAACCACCATTTCTGTAGATAGAGCTATAGTGCGTATGAGTAAAAAAGAACCATTTAAGACACCAAGGCTTATAATGCAGGAAATAAATGAAAAATATGGTCTCAATGTATCCAGAAGGCTTGTAGCAAGACGTTTAAACGAAGCCGGGCTCTTTGGCCGCATTAGTCGCAAGAAACCACTCCTGTCAAAGAAGCACATAAAAAATCGTTTAACTTTTGCAAAGGCTCATAAGAATAGGGAACTAAAATTCTGGAAAAATATTCTCTGGACCGATGAAACTAAAATTAATAGAATGGGGCCTGATGGGAACACAACCGTACGACGTCCAAAAGGTGAAGCAATAAATCCAAGATACACCAAAAAGACCGTAAAGCATGGCGGTGGAAGCCTAATGGTGTGGGGAGCGTTTTCTTGGCATGGAGTTGGGCCAATAGTGCGAATAAATGGAAAAATGGACCGATTTCAGTATCTGGATATACTTAAAAATAAAATGGAGCCATTTGTTTATGAATCAATGCCAGTAAATTGGTCTTTCATGCAAGACAATGATCCGAAACACACGGCGAAAGTAACAAAGGAATGGATTCAGAAGGAGAAAATCAAAGTTTTAGATTGGCCACCACAAAGTCCCGACCTCAATCCCATAGAGAACTTATGGAACGATGTGAAGGTCGTAATTTCAAATAAAAATTTTAAAAATTTTGATGATCTATGGGCAGGGGTGCAAGATGCTTGGTATTCTATCCCGAAAGATAGATGTCAGAAGCTCGTGGAGAGTATGAATCGTAGATGTGAAGCAGTGATAAAAAATAGCGGATATAGCACAAAATACTAAGTAAGTCCCTTTTTTCTTAATTTTTTAAATTTTTTAAAATTTTTTACTTAAATTTTCAGGTTATTTTTCGATGTGCTATTTATGTGTCCAAGGCGTTTTGAACTGTTTCTCAAGTTATGAATTAATTTAGTTGTACTCTTCAAGGGGTACCTGCGTCGCAGTAAATCCCCCCGCTTCGGCAGCATGCACATCGGATTTGGAGGTGCAAAATTCAAGTTTTGATCAATTTATAGCTGAAACCTCAACAAAACCTAACCCCATCGGTTTTAAAACGAGAACACGCCTCCGTATGGTTGTTGCAAACGGTGACAAAGTTAATATTCCACTACGCATAACGAGTGCGGGTATAAAAAATGTTTTGTTGTTTGTAAGGTAAATTATCCGTCGGTAATGTGTGGCAATTAAAAAAGAAATGAAAATTTATTTTTGTTATATATAAAATTATTAAAAACAAAGTTAAATTTGTCTTTTTTCCATTATATTTGAATTTCATAAATTTTTTTCCCTTAAATTAGTAGGAAAATCAAAAAATTGTATTGTGGCCCTCTGGCGAATGCCTTAGAAAAAAATGAATATCAAAAATAGTTTCCTCGTACTAAAAAATCGCCATGGGCAACTTTTAATAAAAAAATGAATAACTTTTTAATCTCATTTGTAAGTGAGTGTACTATTTTGTAACTTTTCTTAACTTCCAAACTTTAACGAAATTTCCGGCAGCTCGATATTGAGGCCCATGGTTCCTTTGGCAAACCAAAATTTACCATGGATTCTGTTTTTGCTACACTCTTTGTTAATTTCCATCCGAAAAAATTGACCCGGCCTATTATATATATTTATATTGACATAGCTACGCGACTTGGGGCCAAATTGTTCACCTATGGATATCTTTAACAAGTGGATGCTTGCTGGTTTGCTGGTACTTGAAACTACTGGAAATCTAGTACAATAAAATCTAGATTAAATATTGATTATTGCTAAAATGCAGTCAAAGCCTTGCACGAATGTTCGTTCGTTCGTTCGTAGAAAAAAATAAAAATATTTTGTTCGTTCGTGGAGAAACAAAATAAATATTTTGTTCGTTCGTTGGTAGAAAATATATGTTCGTTCGTTCGATCGTGGAAAATAGATGTTCGTTCGTTCGTAGAAAATAGATGTTCCAGAAGTAGAATCGCAAATAACTTCTAAGTCCTTGCGATTTATAACAGTTAATTTGCGCATTACGTCGGATTGTTTGTCCGCAATTTCATTTTTTTCTTTTGTGGGAAAACAAAACAAGTATTTTGTTCGTTCGTAGAAAACAGTTGTTCGTTAGTAGAAAATAGTTGTTCGTTCGATCGTTCGTAGAAAATAGTTGTTCATTCGTTCGTTCGTAGAAAATAGTTATTTGTTCATAGATAATAGAAATTAAAATTTTGTTCGTTCGTTCGATCGCAGAATTTTTTCTATGAACGAACATTTAGCAAAGAAAATGTGCTCAAAGAAATAATTTTGCTGATCGGCCGTCACCTCTCTGAAGACAATGGCCTCAGAAAAAAAAATGCCATGTAAAGCTTATTGAGAACATGAGTCCTTTGAAATCGGCATAAAACTTGTAGGTTCAGTTCTCGATCTTTTCTGTACAAACATTTGATAATACTCACAACATAAATCGATCTATAGAAGCTCGGGCAAAGTGCTTTCGAGAGTTGAAATGGCCAATTCATTTTTCTTTTCTTTTATTAAAAAGTTTATTTTTTGTAATTGTTATGCACCATGTGCTGCCTTCTATTTGCCGCTTTAAAAATAATAAATATCAATAATGGTAGTGCTTACGTGGGCCAACGTGGACATAAAAGAGCTGTATACACTTACGCATGCACACATGAGCGTGCGTTTCCATAGTGTGATTTTCCTACCAGGGTTTTTTGGTCAGCAATATTATACTCAAAATTTGTTAAATAAAACTTAAATAGCTTTTTGTATGATGGCATTTTTTTTTTAACGAACTCATTAATTGTTAAACTTATTCAAATTAAACTGTTTTATTTTAATTTATCAAAACAAGAAATAGTAAATAAGTATTTCTTGAGTGCAGAGAAAAGCATTGGGTTGGCTCAATTTATAAAAAAAAAACAAAATAAAATTGAAAATGATAAAATGAAAAAATGTCAGAAAAGAAATAAATAAAAATTAATAATATTAGCAATAAAAAACAAAAAACCTACTTGGCATAGAGGAAGAGATGGAGGTTGTTGTGTTGGTGGAACTATTATTATAGTTGAAAGCTTTTTGTTCATTTAATTGTGTTAAAGCAGACGACACTAATAAACCTTGATTATTATTATCCTGCTGTGACTGAAGCTCTGAGTTATGAGAATTTATGTTCGGACCGGAACCATTTCTATCCATACCGAAATTTCCGCTTGTCGAACGTTGGGTTGTGTTTGTTGCAGCAATATTTGTGGTATTCTGTTTATTTGCTGTCGCTGACGATAAACTCGATGCGGTTGGAATGCTTGAAGAGAACCAATTTCGAAAATTACTTCTAACAGAGGTAGTGGTTGAAATTGTATTTATTGCGGGTATTCCTGTTAAATTGTTGTTTGTTGTAACACTTAGTTCAGGTGATGTTGGTCGAGATGTAATAGTGGACCCTGCAAGCATGCCGTCGTCCACTGCATTTAAAATGCCACTATCATGGCTGCCACAGCCACTACCAATCGAGACAGCTTCTGCGCCACTTACGCCACGATGATCCAAAGAAACAATAGCACGCGTTATAGCACCCTGTATGCTTGTAGCAGAATTTGTTGCTGATGATACAGATGCTGTCGTATTATTTGAGCGATGCGCAGTTGACAATTGTTGCTGTTGTATTGAAAGAGATATAAAGTCCAGTTCAGGAATTTCTGGTGGCAGTTGAGAATAAATTAGTAGACATTGTTTATGCATAAAAGCGCATTTTTTTTTACCGGGTTTTTCCAGGCCTGTGTATTTATTTAGAACAAATTGTTCTAAAAGCTTGTCGACGGACATGTCTAAAAACTGTCGCTTAAAGTCGGAATGCACCTAAAAAAATTCAAGTGGTTATGTTAAAATTAGACGAAGATATTAACCACCTGTTCTTACCTGACCAACCATATCGTGATTATTTTGCAACAACTCTAAATAAGTTGAAAGAAACTCCTTCATTTGACGTAAATGAACTTCTTCGATCTCTTGGAATCGCTGAATAAATTAATCCTAAAAAAATCGAAAAACCTACTGATCGTAACAAATACCTACCTTGCATGTCTGCGTCATTCGCCGCTCAAAGTCATTCTTAATCGGGTTGTGTTTGTCCAGCAAAGCTTTATAGTCCTCTTGCAGTTTTCTTAATTTCGTTTCAAACTTCTCTATGTCCTTCTGTGATGCGTTTTCTTTACGTAGTTTTTCTAATTCCAGCACTTTATTTGTATACGCATCTCTGGCTTTCTGCACTGCAGCTGTCGAGGCCTGCATCGATTGTACACATTCCAACGTATGTGATTCTTCTTCTTTCACCGTCTTATGTTTCTTATGCAATTCATCGGCATACTTGGCAACATCTTTAACAAGTTCACTTAATTTTTGGACCATTTGCAAATGTAACGTGGAGAGTTTTTCTGCCGATGTGCGCAGTATGGTCCAGACCGGAGCAAATGTACTACTAAGAGTTCCAGTGCTGGCCTTATGCGCTAATTTTGACATCATTTTTGAACTTTGTTCCTCTATATTGGACTTTTCTCGAAAAAATTCTGATAGCTCCTTGCTAGCGACCAGACCAAACTTCATGTTGTGATAAAGAACATCGAACCCGTTGTTCTTCTCACCCTAATTATATAAAATATGGATAAGAAACAATAGAAAGAAATACAAAAAATGCATGTGTTACCCAAAAGTAATCATTGAAATCGACAGTCATGTTTACTGTAACTTTGTATTTGAGTTGTTTGTAATGCCTATAATAATAGTTAAAAGAAGACAGTCTTGTGCACTTCAGTATAATTGACTTTATTCAATTCTTAGAAAGCTTCCTCAAATAGTACCACCAGGACGTTCATCGTGGTCAACGGTGGATGGATAGTTTGATTTTTCAGTGTAATAATTGGACGATTTTTTTGGAATCTGCAAATGAAAATTATAAAATTTAGTTGTTAAACTAAATAACAATATAAACAATTTTTTATTTTCATTGACTTAAGACACATCTAACACAAGCATATGAAATTTATACATTTATTCTTTTCGGTATGGGTGGAAACTAATATAAAAGCCCACATCTCCTCCTTGTACTCCTCACAGAACCGAGAATATTGATGTATTAAAGTGTCGAATATGCACACTTCTATTATTTTCTGCAATTAAAAGTATCGAATGTGACATATTCGTTACTTTGCATTGGATTTTTTTGTAAAAAAATTAATTACTATATAGTCAAACTATCGAATGTGTCAAATTTTTTTTGAGTTTAAGTTTTTTTTCAGCGGTTTTCTGTGGGAAGTGTCAATATTAAGGACACACTAGGTGTGTTTCCGTACTCTACACTGTGTAAGATTTGTGTAAGTTCAAACTGAGAGAGTGAAAATGAAATGCGAGAATAGTTGCAAAAGTACGGAAACAGCTTCTAGTAAGTTTCAAGCACAAAACAGCTGATTTTGACTGCGGACATGTCAAACGTAAATTGCGCCAATTAAAATGATCGTCATTTTGTTTGTTAAGTTGATGCTTGTTCTTCTTGATGCTTGTACTTACTTTACTCGGAGTCTTGAGTTCTAGCACTCTCTGTGCACTTTGTGTGCTCGAGAGAGCGGTTTTATGCTTGTTCTTCTTCTCCCATTTTAAGCACAGAAAGTACGGAAACAGAAAATAGTGTCCCACAAGTTACACAGTGTGAGTACGGAAACACACCTACTATGAAGGAATATGAAGATAAATTTAAAAAATTTGTTGAACTTGATTTCGCCGAAGCATGATTGATCTATACAGGGTGTCCCAGACTTAGCGTATGACCAGGTGGGGGTTGGTTCGGGGCGACGCATGATAAAAAATGCAACTGTGAAGTAAATTTTCTTGCAATAGAACCAAATTTCTTAGTAATTTTTATGACGTAATTTTTTCCTTGTCCAATTCCCTATAAGCCCGGATATATTGTTTTTGCCTCAGAGCAACTATTTTTTGTATTAATTTAATTTTTTTTCAATATATAAAAGATTTATAGTAATTTTTATGACGTAATTTTTTCTTGACCAATTCCCTATAAGCCCGCATATATTGTTTTTGCCTCGGAGCAACTTTTTTTTTTTATAAAAGCAATTGTACAAAACAAGATATAAAAGGTATAAAATATTTGTATAAAATTTTACTACTTTTTCCATTTGCACTGGCGCACAGTGATGCGAGCTCATATAGCGAGTGGGCAAAATTAGAATAATGGACCGATTTTGATGAAATTTCATATTTAGGTAAACTCAAAAATGAACTCAGCTTTTTGATCAGACTTCTAGTTTAGCTAAGAAATGTTTAGTTTAGCTAAATTTACAGTTTGAAAACTGTAAAATTGTCAATTTCAGAATGTATTCAGAATGTAACTAAAAAAACATTATTTAATAAGCAAATATCAACAATTATTATTCGGCAGGGTACCGAAGCTAAAATACCCCCCGAGGCCGAATTAAAGTATATTCGAAGTCTTAAGCCACGACAGATACGATAACATTCAGTTTTATATATTTACGAAAATGTTCCTATTTTGATGACGTCACTTTGTACGTGAGATAGGCGTGGTTTTCATACGATCTTGCCGAATATCATAGATATGGTTCATATTATGTACCAAAGCTCATGTGCAATATTTCAAGACATTTCTTTAACTTTTGTGGATTTCTTAATGATTTTAGTTTAAAATAAAGCCACTTTGTATGAGAAGTAGGCGTGGTTTTCATCAGATTTCGGCAAACATTATAGAGATGGTTTATATTAATATCACACATCTTCAAGACATTTCCTTAATTTTTGTGGACTTTTAAGAGATTTTACCTTTGTATGGGAGGTAGGCGTGGTTTTTATCCGATTTGGCCCATTTTCGAACTTGATCTTAATTTTTAAAAAGCTTATATTTTGAATTTCATCGGGATAGCTTTAAAATTACAGACGGACATACGGAAATCGACTCAGGAGGTGATGCTGATCAAAAATATATATACTTTTCTATACCTGCCACCTCATTATTGGCGTTACAAAGGGAATGACAAAGTTAATATACCCCTTACGCAGTACGCGTATAAATATGTTATGAATCTCTATAAATGAATTTTTCAAGAAATTATTCAATTTTCATTCAATAAAATGTTTGAATAAACATTTTCTAAATTTTCACACAGAATGTATTTTTTAATATCTTCTAAAGGAAAACTTGATTTATTTTCTATTACAATTTTTTTTTATGAAAGCAAAGCATCCGATTGAATCAACATACAAGAAAGAAGATCCTTGTTGGCGTGCGTTGTCGAGTCTTTTCTTGTATGGGACAACCGGACATTCCTCATATTTTTATTATTTGCTTCCAATGCCTCCTCAGACAAATTACCTTGGATAAAGAATATTTATATAGCAAAAAATTTATATTAAAGTATATTACAAATATCTATTGGCAAATCATAAAATTTAATTACATCACTTCCATGTACTAGAATCTTATGCACAATGCTTCTCGTTATTTTAACTAATTCTTCAAATGCTGTAACATTAATTGGCAGTCCATATGAAAGCAATCTCAGAATAATGGAAAATTTTTTTTATCAATTCCTCATTAAATCCAGTGATTTCAGCTGCAATTACTGTGTTGAAAAAAAATCGACGAGCCGTATTTCCGTTATTTGTGGTGCGGAATTCAGTTTAGAATTGATCCACAATTAAACCTGTTCTTGTTCTGAACTTTTTTTTAATTTTTTGATTAGTTTCCAAAAACCGCTTCATTTTCCATTCGAACTTGCCAACTTTTGAGAAGGAGAGAAATATTTTGAAAGGAAGTCGGTAGGCAATATAAACATTTTATCCACGCGTGCAATGTCGACAAACCAAACTTATAATTATCAATATTTGCAGATTTAGAAAAATGTTATATATTAATTTCTGTTGGATCGCATTTGTATTCGATAAAACGTTTGCTACAGTCCCATCTATCATTGTTCAATGCATTTCAAAACCAATTTATACTTTGTACTCACTAAGTACTAAATCTTTATTCTCCTTTGCAAAAATGAATTTAATGGGTCTGCAAAACAGTGAAAGGAAGCTTTTTTGGTTTATCCAAAGTGGCTGTTTTGTAACTTGATTAATCATTCTAAAAAAAAATAAAAAATAATAGAATTATCTTGCAAATAATACTTTCAATTGGCAATGAATTCCTAGTATAGGGAAAAATGTATTATCATCGTTTGGAAATTTTATATGCCCCATTTGGAAATCAATAAAATTTTTGAAATGGTACCATCCTTTTCACAAAGTTCCAAAATTCCCTGCAATGATTCATTCCCATCAATGATTTTAAATTTGCTTCTGCAGAAATTTCAGTTGCAGTTAACCATGACAATTTGTTTTGTTTTTCTGTCCGGAGTAATATAATGATGGTAAAGCATCTTCGAACAAATAATTGATTATTTGTCTCAGTATATTATATTTTCTTTTCGAAAGATTCAGCATCATATGTATACAGAGACAAAGCTTCTGAAGGAGAAATGGAATAGTTTTCAATTAAATCATCTATACTGCGATTTGTTGATCTTCGTGATGACTCTTCAAATTACTTTGACGGGCTTCCCGATCGATGGCTTATACTAGGTTGCTGTTAGCATATGTTTGAAAATATATGTGCATAACAGAAATTTTCCTTGACTTACATGATCGAGATCAGCAACATTATCTTTAAAAGAAACAGTAAATTGCTTTTTTCTTATCGTTCTTTTAGGTAATTGCATTTCGTCCATTTGCAATTACCTGGAAGGAAATATTAAAAACTTTAATTTTTTCATTAACTCGTCTTTATCAAGGACTTTATCTGAAATTTGTTTTTTACAAAAGAAAAGAGAGCAGAAACTTTGTCTCCTTTATTAGCGGATAACCAGCAATTAAACAAATCACGATTTATTAAATAAAAAAGCATTATTTGTTAAATTAAATTTAATACAGTTAAATTAAATTAAAAAGTTTAACTTTTAAAATCGGTTTGAAAAATTGCACGGAATCAAAAAATAAACGCAAATATCAATCACTTCTTCATTGCTAAAATTGATATATTTGTTTACATTTATTAAGTGACGGTTTTAGGCAACGTATATGCTAGAGAATATCGGAGTTAAAAATTTGGATCCTAAAATCCCACGAAAAATTCTGAACCGTAAAACAAAAAACTAAAAAATTTCCTCTACTACTTTTAAAAACCCTCGTATTTTGTAACTTAAATCCCCAAATTAAAAAAAAAAATCGTCCGGGATCCTTAAATTTGAGTACCCTAGTATATGCAAAACAATAATAATAATAATACTCTTGTGAGAATGCACTCTAATACACACATACATATATGTGTTATTGTTTGTCAATTAATAAGTGGAGGTGTTAGAACAAATCGCAAATTAAGCCTTTTTAAAATCGAAGTTGAACTAATTGGGGGGAAAAAAGTGGAAAAGTATTTATTAACTCTTAAAATATAAAGTTATGTGTTTTAAAAAAAGACCCCAGATATGTTTAAAAAATGCATTCTTTTTTCCATTAAACTTTTTAATTTTTCGTTTAAGCTTTTTAAAAATTTATTGACCCATTTTTTGCGGACGTTGCGAAAACGCAACGCAAAAAGGGTGTCTTACCATTTGATACCTGAAGCTTACCTGTCGAAAATTTTAAATTATCTAAACATTGATTCTGAAAACCAATAAAAATATCTAATCGACCTGTTTTTGGATTTTGCGTAAAAAACAGATTTTTTTGTTTTTTTTTAACCTTGAAAATTCGGAATTTTTACAATTTTAAGGAGGTTTTTTAATTTTTCTATCAAAAAATGTAAAAATAATAATCTACCAAAATAATTTTTCTTCCAATCAGAAAAATTTTTATTTTGCATAAAAAAACATTCTATGCCATTTGCATTATTTAATTGCACGGCAGATTGTATGAAAATTGCATGTTGCGTTTTCGCAACGTCCGCGCATAGGGGTAGCACTTTATAGTGCAGGCGCTGCAGGGAAGTGAGTATGCAAAATGTGAGGACCGCATTCCGTTAATAGATTTTAGTTCAGAATAGCTCAAAGATTAATAATATGAATACTGCCGGTCCATTTTCTGGTACAACTTTTTTTTACCCCCACTCCCCTTATTATTATAGGAAATCGATGGAGTGGTATGAAGTCATTGTAACTATTATTTAAGTCATCATTTATAGTTTTTTCGTATAATGAGAGTAATGATGGGTTGTGTAGTGAAATAAAAATTAATATTATTAATCTTTGAGCTCAAAACACCTGGTTTTCCCCCACATGTTTCAATTTGCTTACATTTAAGTGTTGAATAAATTTGAAAATATTTCAATAAATTTATAAAATTGACCAAAAACGCGGCATAATGTTTCGTAAAAACTTTTTATCTGTTCAACAAATCGAAGAATTCATGGATGCAAGTTCCCACGAAGTTAATATAGAAAAAGTATCGTGCTTGTATTGATTTTTCGTTTTATAAGGAATAAGAAATCGCAGCTATACGTTCGTATGACAATGCCATTGTTACAGTAATGCCAAATCTTTTAATGGATGAACCAGTAAAAAGCAAAGTGCTTTGATCGAAAAAATAGAAAACATGTACTCATTGCAATGCCAAACGAAATTCATGAATACAATGGGCCATATGAATAAAAACTAAGCAATTGCTTTTTCTTAAGATCTTCAAGCAATAGCTGAAATGTATTCACGTGTGTGTATCTATTTCTTGAAGGACAAGCAATTGCTTGAGTTTTTATTCATAAACATTTGAAGAAAAAGCAATTACTTAGTTTTTATTCATATGACCCAATAATAAGACGATGGGCGGAGTTGATTTATATGAGTTCGAGGTAAAAAGTGGTACTAACTACTTTCAACTAATGCACTCGATGTTGCGTTAGTAAATGCAAGGAAGACCCATAATGTTTGCACTAGGCCTGTGCGAGTTGCTTCGAGTTCGAGTCGAGTCGATTAGTGCAATTCGAATCGATTTTCTATTCGAGTAAATCGGTTTTTCGAATTACTCGAAATTCGAGTAACTCGAGGAACTATCGAGTAGCTAGATTTTTTTTTTTTCATTTTTACTCTCAATAATACATACCCAGTTGAAATTGATGTTTAATAAACTAAGGGAAGATATATATAATCGAACATGGAGACATAAATAATTTTTATTGGTTTTTACTTTTTTGCGATCTCAAAGAGCCATGCGATCTTTTATAGAGACATACTTTTTGTATAATCCTTAAATAAACTTAAATTTTTAGGCCATTTTATCTAGGCAAAGGTGAAAAATTCCCCAAATTTATATTTCCATTCAATCAAAGGATGAAAACAAAGCTTAACAAAATATAAAGGGACATATATCGATGGTCAAACGTCGACACCTGACATTTCACAAACTTTGCAGAAAAACCAAAAACTTTATTACCCCCATAATTTTTATTTTAAAATTAAAAAAATTTATATTTTCCCAAAACTATATTCAGGTCGTTATGTTAGTGCGAAACAAAGCGTTTTCGTCCTACAATAATTTTCTTTTTATATTCATTTATAAAATATATTAACCCCTATGCGCTCTTCAACAACAACTTCAAAAAGGTATGTATAACATTGCTATAAAACATTGAGGATTTTAAAATGATTTGGTTATTTGTTTATAAATTGACAATGCATTTTCAACTGGGTGCTTTTCGCTATCATCTCGGTACGATGTTATAAAAACGGCTCAACGACTGGAATAGGGTTGCCACTTCTGTGGGAATACTTATCATTTTTATTGCAGAGAATTTAAATCGAGGTTGGATGCCTCGAGGCACTTGTTTTTATTCTAAGAGTTATATTAAATGAACAAGTCAAAAGAATAAGAGAGAAAGAAAGACAATATAATTAAATTTGTACACATGCAATTTATTGTTATTTTAAAGTATCTAACATACATTTTAAAGATATTTAACTAAAGATTTTTTATGCAAAAATATCAAACTTGATACCGTTTGTGGTAGTAGAGATGACCGCTTTTCGTTAACAATATCACCAGCTGAAGAAAAAAGCCTCTCACTCTCGACTGCCTCAAGTTAAAATTTTTCAGAATAACGGGAAAGGATGAGTGAAATTATAAATTTATTCGAAAGTTAAAGAATAATGTTTCAAATGAAATGTGGTAACTCTTTTCAAAAAGAACTCATCAGATATAACGTTACTCATTGGGAAAAGTTTTTATTTTAACCTTGACCGCATCGCACAGTGTGTCAAATACACATATGCAAGTACACAAATAAAATATTTATATAATAATTATATATGTCATTTCAATAAATAGTAATATGTACTGATACGCTTTGAAATTTTAATTCAATAAAGAAAAATTCACGCTTTAATTTTTATGCTTTTCATTACATACATATCGCTATGAAACACTTTGAAGGTATTTATCAGAGATCTGCAGCAAGTCATTATAAACATAGTTGACTCGAGTATATACGCATTAATTTGGCTTCTACTTCATATTCAGACTTATCAAAAATGTTGAAGCATTCATAACACGCAACTTAAATCCAATGCTTCAAGAGTCATACTCTGACTCACAGTCGAACGTAGTCGGTATGATTCTAACTTCATTTCAATAAGTACAACATGTTGTGAACAACATGCACAAGCACTTCAAAGGAATGATGTGTTTTTCAGGGTTACCAGCTCTGGTATAAATTAAGAATTTTAGTTTGATAAATGCTATTATTGAATTGTTCTAATGCTATTGACTATATGGTAATTTTTTTTTTACATAACTAACAATTGAATCACTACACTCTGCTGATTTATCAATTGAGTCAGAACTGCTGATTTATCATATTTAAATAATGTATTTTCTTTTTTTTATGTGAATATACGTGAAGTTACTTATATAATTATTTTGCTGAATTTAAATAAACAATCTTTATGAAATTGAAATTTATTTTTATTATTTCTTTTGGAGAAGCTCCCTTTATATACAAGGTGTGTTATTTTACTTTTACACCATTTCGTGAAACGCACAGCGAAATTCTATAAAAAAGTGTTTACTGCATCTTAAAATCCAATTAAATGTATTTCGTTATAAAAAATTCTATGGTAACCCTGCTTCTCTTCTAACAGCGAGCGTAAGTTCAAAAACAGCCACTGCGTTTGACTGGAAAAATTCGCACGCATTCCTAATGAACTATGGGACTTTAGCTTGAGCTATGAGTACTTTGTTTGAGCTATGGGTTTTCGGTATGATTTATAACAAGTTCTTTGATGTTGCAGAGTATTTGGTAGACTTTGACGTTCGATTGACGAATCAAACATTGAACTATGATTTTCTTTCTGTAGCAAGAGTGCTTCGAGTAGTAGTGGTGGTTTTTGTTTGAAGTGCACGCACTACAACTCGGTTTTGCATGAATCACTATAAGTCGCAAAAACGTGACTCGTTGCAGATCTCTGGTATTTATGCGTATAAAAACTGAGAGTAAAGTTTCTTTATACATATATGTCAAATTTTAGTTACTTGCCCTTCATTATTTATGATAGTTTATGGTTTATGATCATAGTTACGCAATAGATTTTATTTGATATAATATATAAAACTATTTGAACTAATATGAATCAAATATATGCGATTTATTTGTAAACTACTTCACTGTAATGAAATATGAGTTGTGAGCGGGTATGGTCAGCACTACATTTGAAGCTCTGTTGTTTTGAGCTATATGCACTGAGAAAAATGTTTACGCAAATTAAAAATAAAAAAATTAAAACTTATTTTTTTTTTTGTTTAATTGATAAAAATTTACCACAATTGACACAAACTTGCGGTAAATTATAAACATATGGACAGTGAAATATGGTCATTTTGAAAGTAGGACAAAAAAACATTTTTAATGCAGTTCTGAAATCCAAATTCATTGGACAGCTTTTAATAATAATATCAACTTTTTTAAAAATGATCGAGCAACCAGTGTTGGCTCAGTGGATTTGGACTGACTCAAAAGAATCTTCAGCTTCTTCTACTTTTCTAAAAATGCAAGTTTCAGTTCATTAAACTCAAACTCTCTATGAAAAATTAAAAAATTCGATCTCCTTAGGCTTTTAGATACTTAAAAACAATCTGGCTCATTTGGCATATTTAAACAAAAAGAAAAACAATTTCATATATTCATATATTTCATATAATTTCATATATTTTCTCAACATTTTTTTTTATTTTCGAATATACCTTATAATAAATAAATAAAAATAAAAAATTTACCAATAAACTTTAATAAAGCTTGCATCTAATATGTATTAAAAATGCAAATGTGAAGGGAAAACATTTGTAAAAATCTTAAAGCTATATTTTTATAAGCTGCTTGCGATATTTAAAGTTTAATTAAATTAGAGATAAGGTTTTATAAAAAATTCATTTCAAATAATGTTAAAAAAAATAAAGTTTAAATAATTATTATTTAATTTAATGAAGAATATGCCCACTGCGCCCTTTGCATAAGACTTCTTCTTTTCTTTTCTTTTAAAAGAAATCTTTTTAAAATTCTTTTTCACAAATACCATGCAAGGCATGCCGGCATTACCATTTGCTCGCTTGTTTGTTTTTAGAGTGTAGCTTTTTGAGTTTTTTTGCTTTTCTCTTCTTGCTTGGTGCGGCATAGGTTGATGAGTGTTTCAACATTGTAACCTAATAGGAAATTCAGATATATTTCTAAAGCATGCATATAGAAAGCGAAGCAAGGAAAGGGATTCAAGATTAAAAATAAAAGAAAAAAAAAATCAGGTAAACATAAGCTGTCATAGCATAGATTTTTATACGCACCATTTTTTTTAAATACACCACAAGTGGTCGTCCATTAACCATGTGCCAGATTTTTAGTTTTTTTTTACCCCTTAATTTCCTTGACTTTCCGTTCTGCATTCGAAAATAAGCCATAAAGATCAATGAAAAAATTAACCAAATCGGTAAAAACCACGTCTAACTCCCCCACAAGTGAAAAACAGTAAAACCTCTTAAGATTCCACAAAAAATAATGTAACGACTTAAAAATATGCACATAAGCTTTGATTTTTAATATGCACTCTTAGCTTGGAATTCGGCAAAATCAAAAGAAAACTCTACCTACCTCCCGTACAATGTGACATCATCAAAATAGCAAAACCTTATATATTATAAGGTTATAAATAAATTACAGTATTGACTGAATATTTTACACATAAGCTGTGATATTTAAATACTTAAAGGCTGTGGGGTATTTTAACATCGTCCAAGTCGAAGATAATTCTTCACTAGTTTTTTTTTCATTCATTCATTATCTACCTCATTCTCAATGATTGAACAAATCAGGGCTAATTATATAAACATTGCAACAACACATCAAAGCACAAAGGTGCTATTCTTACCAGATATGCTTACGGTGAAAAACGACATGCTCTTTACAGCAACATATACTTTTAGACCAATTTTCTACTGGGTATTTCTACTGATAAGTGAAAGCACTCAAAAACTCGAAAAACTTCGAGTTATTCGAAAACTCGAGTTACTCGAAAATCTGAGTACTCGCACAGGCCTAGTTTGCACTAAATATGCACGGAATCTCTAATGTCACAACATGAGTTCAGAGCTTTTGTTGCATGTAGTTTGCTGCTTTCCTAATAACCATTATCTTTGAAAGCTCCGCCACCGAATGAATCCATACGTTTTGATAATGTGAATCACACAAATTCTATGTGTATCTATCACAGAACTGCAAAACTCAATTTTTGCTTGATTAAATCATTCACTGGAATTTTTACTCAACGCAACTCATTCAACAAAGTTTAGCTTTGAATAAAATCAGTTCGTCTGACATGTTTGAGTGAACGAGTTTGACGCTGAATAAAATAAAATGATGCTGATCTCTCTTTCTCTTTCTCTCTCTCTCTCTCTTTCTCTCTTTCTGTCTTTCTGTCTCTTTCTGTCTCTTTCTCTCGTTCTCTCTTTCTTTCTCTTTCTCTCTTTCTTTCTCTTTCTCTCTTTCTTTCTTTCTTTCTCTTTCTCTCTTTCTTTCTCTTTCTCTCTTTCTTTCTCTTTCTCTCTTTCTTTCTCTTTCTCTCTTTCTTTCTCTCTCTCTTTCTTTCTCTCTCTCTCTTTCTTTCTCTCTCTTTCTTTCTCTTTCATTCTCTCTCTTTCTTTCTCTTTCATTCTCTCTCATTCTTTCTCTCTCTCTCTTTCTTTCTCTTTCTCTGTCTCTTTCTTTCTCTCTCTCTCTTTCTTTCTCTTTCTCTCTCTCTCTCTTTCTTTCTCTTTCTCTCTCTCTCTCTTTCTTTCTCTTTCTCTCTCTCTCTCTTTCTTTCTCTTTCTCTCTTTCTTTCTGTTTCTCTTTCTCTCTCTCTCTCTCTCTCTCTTTCTTTCTCTCTCTCTTTCTTTCTTTCTCTCTCTCTCTTTCTTTCTCTTTCTCTCTCTCTCTCTCTTTCTTTCTCTCTCTCTCTTTCTTTCTCTTTCTCTCTCTCTCTTTCTCTCTCTTTCTTTCTCTTCCTCTTTCTCTCTCTCTTTCTTTCTCTTTCTTTCTCTTTCTTTCTCTTTCATTCTTTCTCTTTCTTTCTCTTTCTTTCTTTCTTTCGCTTTCTTTCTCTTTATTTTTCTTTTTCTCTTTTTCTCTCTTTCTCTTTTCTCCTTTTCTCTTTCTCTTTTCTCCTTTTCTCTTTCTCCTTTTCTCTTTCTCCCTTTCTCTCTTTTTCTCTTTTTCTCTCTTTTTCTCTTTCTCCTTTTCTCTTTCTCTATTTCTCTTTCTTTTTCTCTCTTTCTCTTGCTCTCTTTCTCTCTTTCTATCTTTCTATTTCTCTCTTTCTCTCTTTTTCTCTTTCTCTCTTTCTCTTTCTCTCTTTCTCATATAAATGAAATATTTTCCTTTTCTGTAAAATCAGCCGCTCTCTTTTTTTTAGGCCTTGTAGCTCTTTTAGGCATAAGTGTACTTTATATAAAGTATTCGAGAAGAATAGAAGTCAACATAGAAGCTCTCTTAACAACTAAGGAAAATATTTCTTCTTATGAAAATCTCATGACATTAAGAAAACTTTATAGATTTCCCTCCTTTATGATCACCCTTATACTTGTTATTTATCTATTAATTACTCTTGTTGCAGCCGTAAAGGTAACCAATCTGTTTAGAAACTTAATAATTAATTGAAAAAGAAATTTGCTAATACAGATCCACATGGTATGAAAATAGGTTTTTAGTAATAACTTTTGATTGGAAAAGAACATTGGGATATTTTTTCCAAATAAATTATTTTTGAAGCTACTCTTTTATAAAAATTATAAAAGGAACATTTTTAAAAAAATTAATTTCATCTTAAAAATCGAAAGGGTATACCCTTGCTTTTTATGATAGAAATAGTAAATAAATTTTTGTTTAAAACTGAATCAATATTTGCTAATAAATGTCATGCCATGAGAAAGGGAGCTTAAAATGCAATTTTTAATTTAAAATATTTTTACAACAAAAACAAATTATAAGTAATTTTTTATTAATATTTTGGGCTTTTTTTGAAAAAAATATTAAAAATACAAATGTTCAGTAATTGGTATTGTTAAAATATTTTTTGGCAAGTACTTTTATTAAACTTTATAACAAACAAAAAAATTTTGTGAAATATGTTAAAAACTAATGGAGTTATTTATATAGAAAGTCATATTTTTAAATTTCCGATGTTTTTTTATTCACATTCCTTCGGGCAAACAAGTTAAAGGCACAAAGTTGTATAGAAGCCCTGTTAAATAGAAACTTTTCCGATCAAATATTTACACACACGGAAATTTGGAGATAAATAAAGAAAATTTTAATATAAAAAGTTAAAAATTTAAAAAAAACAAAAAGGTAACTTTTAGAATTCTCTTAAATCAAATATAAATGAGAATGAAACAATTTCGAAAATGCGCTCCTTATGATATCGACTAAATACTGTTAAAAATTACAACAACAAATTGAAATTAATTTCTCCAAAATTCTCCAAAATGGATTCCATCATGTGTGGCTTTAAAATACCTTTCGTTTGATACCAAATTTGTATATATTTTATGGAAAATATTGAAACTGTGGCAAAAAAACGAAATTTTCGCTGATTTTAAAACGTCATTTTGAAACCGTAAACTATCGATTGAGCACGTATAAAAAAATACGTCGACCTTAGATTTTTGTCCTCTATCACATATCCAAAAATTATTCAAATCGGTGAGTGACACCGATAAGTACAAGAGTAAGTACAAGAGTGTCAGCATAAAAACAAAAAACCATTATTTAACCCATATTCAGCTAATTTTGTACTGGAACCCATCTTACAGTAGTTTTTTACAAAAAATAACACAGATATTGATTGACCATTAAAAACAACGTATTCATGCAGATTTTCAGAGAGATCGAACTACGTTCTGAAGTGTCAGCATAGAAATAAAAAAAACATTATTTACCATATTTTCGATTACTTTTGTACTGGAGCACATGTTAAGGTACACTTTTTTACAAAAACCCTCAAAGACCTCAATTAACCACTTAAAATAACTTATGCATGCAAATTTTCCAAGAGATCAAACACGTACAGTGGTGTCAGCATAAAAATTAAAAAACCATTATTTGCAACATTTTCGACTACTTTTGTACTGGAGCCCATATTAAGGTACGCTTTTTTACAAAAACCCCCATAGATCTCAATTAACTTATGTATGCAAATTTTCCAAGAGATCAAATACGTACAGTGGTGGCAGGTAGAACATTTTTTCTTTTAATGAGGGTTCAGTTTAGCTTAAGATCTGCCTGTTATAAAATTTCACAAGTACCTGATCTGTCTATGTTTAAAGCAGCATAAATTATTGTTTGCTTATTAAAAAAAAAAATATGGAAGCAAATTTTTAGAGATTTCAAGCAAGGCAGTTTTTTGGATTTCCGATTTCTTGACAACTTTTGCATTGAAGCTACCTTAGTTTAGCTTAAACACTAGAAGTTGATTATTTAACTATACCTAAAACTGATTGCCTTGAAAAATGTACGAAAAGTCTGTAAAAAAAAGTCTGTATGTAAACATTATTTTTTTTTCAAAATGAATTAATTTAACAAAGTAGATGTCTTTCCGTGTATTGAATATGACAAGGTGTTTCAGTTATTTCGTTGTCCAAGATGGCATCACCAGTCTTTGCAAGTTTTTCGATGGTTTTGTATGACGGGTGTTTGGTGGTTCGGTATAGCACAAATTCCAATCAATCATTCTGTAGTAGTTTTCGCAATCGAACCTGATGTTTGGAAGACGATAAGTGCGAATTTGTCCGAATTCTTCTTCGGACTTCTCACGTGCTTGCAAAATTTTTGTGTAGCCCATAGATCGTGTATTACCATCGTCATCAAAAATCATAGCCAGCAACAAATTTTCTGGGTGCGAAAAGAAGCAATTGTTTTTACAAACATTGTCAACAATTTTCCGATAATTTGAAGGCAACAATCTTGAATTTCTTCAGAAATTAAAAAAGTAGATGCTGTCGCGCGTGACGCAATACTGATATTTAATGTTAAAATACATTGGAACATACACCCGAATAATGTATGTTGCCGATTTCTGTAAGTCTTGCGTTGGTTGTGCTTGTGACAAGAAATAGCCCTAAACTCTACTAGCTTTTGTGAGCCAACGCGCGTGCGTACCGGATGGATGCGTACCGGTTTTTTATTAGTTAAAGTCGTCGAACAAATGCCTGTCGCTACTGCAGTTGCTATATCAAACAAATATTTTTGATCGGTACTTTCGATATTTGGTAATTCCGATATTTGGTGGCATAATTCCCTCAACAAATGGAATCGCTATAAAATTTGCAATCTAAAGAAATAAATAGAAATAAAAAAAGTATCTAAGTAAGTATATAAAAAATAATTTAAAAAAGGTTTAATGCCCTACTTTGTGTAGACAGAATAACTATTTAGTACGCACCGTATTTTCTACGTTTTCTATTGCTTTGGATATCTTGCCGGTTGTTGTAGCTAGTCCAGTTGTAAACGAAGAATCAATTTTTGCAAATAAATGGCGAAATGGCAATTCATTAAAATGTATCATGCAAATGAACCAATGTAACGGTTTATCCAGATCTACCTCCAAACAGCGTTTAATTCTATTGTTGATGCCGGTGTTTTTCACTCCGCCATCAGAACAAACACCAATTAAGTCCGATATATTGTGATCCTTTGTTTTGAAAAAGTTCAAAACAATTTCGGCAGTGGATGGTGCTGTCGAATTACCGCGAATTGGGGAAGCGCCCAAGAATTTTGAATATGGCTGCTTTAGAATGGTTAAATGTGTTTCGTCGATTATTCGCGGATGGCGCGTTCCATCATCCGTTTTCTCCAGGGTAAGGGTTTTGTCTCTTCTTTCGTCGAATGCAAAAACTTTAATATTAGAACTACAAATGATTTCCTGCATTACTTTTTCTTGGTTTTCCTCTCTTTCGCGAACAACTTTATTTTTATCGATAATTATAGACTTTCCAGTTCTTTCGACTTTTAATTTAAAATTGGGTATCATTGACAAATCCTTTATAAGCGATGATGCTAAAGCAGCAGCTACTCGATGAGAAATTTTGTATCGATCACATTCTAATGCAAAATTTGGCAAACATCTTGCCGGAAGCAGGCGCTGTTTATGAGCGTGTTGTGGGGTACTAAACGCGCTTGTGCTTGGTAAGTAATGGCTTTCGCTGGTCAGCTCAAAATTGTCTCTTAAAGTGTAAGCCTCCAAGTTTGCTGATATTAGTCCCTCCATACGCGTTGAAATTAACATTCGACGCTCGCCACGTTGATCAAAAATGAAATCGATTTCCTTTTCTGGAATTTGGTATTGAACGCTGCACAAACACTCATTTCTATCACATTTGCAATGAGCAATGTCAAAAAATTCATCATTGAGACTATTTATTAAATGTGGAATATTCGCACGAGTTTTATGTTTTATTATATCCTGATAAGTCGCAACGACTTTGTTAACTTTTTTATGATTCCATTCGATGATATAATTGGTATTGTAGTTTTTTTCCATATATCGATAATTTCATGAGACGAGGCTAGAAAAGTTTTTCGACTATAACCATTGTTTTGATGTTTGGACGCCAACCTTACCTGATGCCAGTTGTATTCGACGCAAGATATCTGCTTTAGTTGGCAATTTTTCGTTGTTTAAAATAATCGGCTTGCCCAGAATTAAAAAATCTTCACAGAGAACATTTTCAACGGCCGTTGCTATTGTTCCACTAGATGGCGAAGCCATTGATTCATTAATTTCAGTGTTAATAATTTCTATTTCATTTCTCGCCATGGTTTTTTTAATTTTCTTAACGCACTCTGCACACAAATGAATATGACACTTAACTTTTTCTCTTTTTCTCTTTTTCTCTTTCTCTCTTTCTCTTTCTCTCTTTCTCATATAAATGAAATATTTTCCTTTTCTGTAAAATCAGCCGCTCTCTTTTTTTTAGGCCTTGTAGCTCTTTTAGGCATAAGTGTACTTTATATAAAGTATTCGAGAAGAATAGAAGTCAACATAGAAGCTCTCTTAACAACTAAGGAAAATATTTCTTCTTATGAAAATCTCATGACATTAAGAAAACTTTATAGATTTCCCTCCTTTATGATCACCCTTATACTTGTTATTTATCTATTAATTACTCTTGTTGCAGCCGTAAAGGTAACCAATCTGTTTAGAAACTTAATAATTAATTGAAAAAGAAATTTGCTAATACAGATCCACATGGTATGAAAATAGGTTTTTAGTAATAACTTTTGATTGGAAAAGAACATTGGGATATTTTTTCAAAATAAATTATTTTTGAAGCTACTCTTTTATAAAAATTATAAAAGGAACATTTTTAAAAAAATTAATTTCATCTTAAAAATCGAAAGGGTATACCCTTGCTTTTTATGATAGAAATAGTAAATAAATTTTTGTTTAAAACTGAATCAATATTTGCTAATAAATGTCATGCCATGAGAAAGGGAGCTTAAAATGCAATTTTTAATTTAAAATATTTTTACAACAAAAACAAATTATAAGTAATTTTTTATTAATATTTTGGGCTTTTTTTGAAAAAAATATTAAAAATACAAATGTTCAGTAATTGGTATTGTTAAAATATTTTTTGGCAAGTACTTTTATTAAACTTTATAACAAACAAAAAAATTTTGTGAAATATGTTAAAAACTAATGGAGTTATTTATATAGAAAGTCATATTTTTAAATTTCCGATGTTTTTTTATTCACATTCCTTCGGGCAAACAAGTTAAAGGCACAAAGTTGTATAGAAGCCCTGTTAAATAGAAACTTTTCCGATCAAATATTTACACACACGGAAATTTGGAGATAAATAAAGAAAATTTTAATATAAAAAGTTAAAAATTTAAAAAAACAAAAAGGTAACTTTTAGAATTCTCTTAAATCAAATATAAATGAGAATGAAACAATTTCGAAAATGCGCTCCTTATGATATCGACTAAATACTGTTAAAAATTACAACAACAAATTGAAATTAATTTCTCCAAAATTCTCCAAAATGGATTCCATCATGTGTGGCTTTAAAATACCTTTCGTTTGATACCAAATTTGTATATATTTTTATGGAAAATATTGAAACTGTGGCAAAAAAACGAAATTTTCGCTGATTTTAAAACGTCATTTTGAAACCGTAAACTATCGATTGAGCACGTATAAAAAAATACGTCGACCTTAGATTTTTGTCCTCTATCACATATCCAAAAATTATTCAAATCGGTGAGTGACACCGATAAGTACAAGAGTAAGTACAAGAGTGTCAGCATAAAAACAAAAAACCATTATTTAACCCATATTCAGCTAATTTTGTACTGGAACCCATCTTACAGTAGTTTTTTACAAAAAATAACACAGATATTGATTGACCATTAAAAACAACGTATTCATGCAGATTTTCAGAGAGATCGAACTACGTTCTGAAGTGTCAGCATAGAAATAAAAAAAACATTATTTACCATATTTTCGATTACTTTTGTACTGGAGCACATGTTAAGGTACACTTTTTTACAAAAACCCTCAAAGACCTCAATTAACCACTTAAAATAACTTATGCATGCAAATTTTCCAAGAGATCAAACACGTACAGTGGTGTCAGCATAAAAATTAAAAAACCATTATTTGCAACATTTTCGACTACTTTTGTACTGGAGCCCATATTAAGGTACGCTTTTTTACAAAAACCCCCATAGATCTCAATTAACTTATGTATGCAAATTTTCCAAGAGATCAAATACGTACAGTGGTGGCAGGTAGAACATTTTTTCTTTTAATGAGGGTTCAGTTTAGCTTAAGATCTGCCTGTTATAAAATTTCACAAGTACCTGATCTGTCTATGTTTAAAGCAGCATAAATTATTGTTTGCTTATTAAAAAAAAAAAATATGGAAGCAAATTTTTAGAGATTTCAAGCAAGGCAGTTTTTTGGATTTCCGATTTCTTGACAACTTTTGCATTGAAGCTACCTTAGTTTAGCTTAAACACTAGAAGTTGATTATTTAACTATACCTAAAACTGATTGCCTTGAAAAATGTACGAAAAGTCTGTAAAAAAAAGTCTGTATGTAAACATTATTTTTTTTTCAAAATGAATTAATTTAACAAAGTAGATGTCTTTCCGTGTATTGAATATGACAAGGTGTTTCAGTTATTTCGTTGTCCAAGATGGCATCACCAGTCTTTGCAAGTTTTTCGATGGTTTTGTATGACGGGTGTTTGGTGGTTCGGTATAGCACAAATTCCAATCAATCATTCTGTAGTAGTTTTCGCAATCGAACCTGATGTTTGGAAGACGATAAGTGCGAATTTGTCCGAATTCTTCTTCGGACTTCTCACGTGCTTGCAAAATTTTTGTGTAGCCCATAGATCGTGTATTACCATCGTCATCAAAAATCATAGCCAGCAACAAATTTTCTGGGTGCGAAAAGAAGCAATTGTTTTTACAAACATTGTCAACAATTTTCCGATAATTTGAAGGCAACAATCTTGAATTTCTTCAGAAATTAAAAAAGTAGATGCTGTCGCGCGTGACGCAATACTGATATTTAATGTTAAAATACATTGGAACATACACCCGAATAATGTATGTTGCCGATTTCTGTAAGTCTTGCGTTGGTTGTGCTTGTGACAAGAAATAGCCCTAAACTCTACTAGCTTTTGTGAGCCAACGCGCGTGCGTACCGGATGGATGCGTACCGGTTTTTTATTAGTTAAAGTCGTCGAACAAATGCCTGTCGCTACTGCAGTTGCTATATCAAACAAATATTTTTGATCGGTACTTTCGATATTTGGTAATTCCGATATTTGGTGGCATAATTCCCTCAACAAATGGAATCGCTATAAAATTTGCAATCTAAAGAAATAAATAGAAATAAAAAAAGTATCTAAGTAAGTATATAAAAAATAATTTAAAAAAGGTTTAATGCCCTACTTTGTGTAGACAGAATAACTATTTAGTACGCACCGTATTTTCTACGTTTTCTATTGCTTTGGATATCTTGCCGGTTGTTGTAGCTAGTCCAGTTGTAAACGAAGAATCAATTTTTGCAAATAAATGGCGAAATGGCAATTCATTAAAATGTATCATGCAAATGAACCAATGTAACGGTTTATCCAGATCTACCTCCAAACAGCGTTTAATTCTATTGTTGATGCCGGTGTTTTTCACTCCGCCATCAGAACAAACACCAATTAAGTCCGATATATTGTGATCCTTTGTTTTGAAAAAGTTCAAAACAATTTCGGCAGTGGATGGTGCTGTCGAATTACCGCGAATTGGGGAAGCGCCCAAGAATTTTGAATATGGCTGCTTTAGAATGGTTAAATGTGTTTCGTCGATTATTCGCGGATGGCGCGTTCCATCATCCGTTTTCTCCAGGGTAAGGGTTTTGTCTCTTCTTTCGTCGAATGCAAAAACTTTAATATTAGAACTACAAATGATTTCCTGCATTACTTTTTCTTGGTTTTCCTCTCTTTCGCGAACAACTTTATTTTTATCGATAATTATAGACTTTCCAGTTCTTTCGACTTTTAATTTAAAATTGGGTATCATTGACAAATCCTTTATAAGCGATGATGCTAAAGCAGCAGCTACTCGATGAGAAATTTTGTATCGATCACATTCTAATGCAAAATTTGGCAAACATCTTGCCGGAAGCAGGCGCTGTTTATGAGCGTGTTGTGGGGTACTAAACGCGCTTGTGCTTGGTAAGTAATGGCTTTCGCTGGTCAGCTCAAAATTGTCTCTTAAAGTGTAAGCCTCCAAGTTTGCTGATATTAGTCCCTCCATACGCGTTGAAATTAACATTCGACGCTCGCCACGTTGATCAAAAATGAAATCGATTTCCTTTTCTGGAATTTGGTATTGAACGCTGCACAAACACTCATTTCTATCACATTTGCAATGAGCAATGTCAAAAAATTCATCATTGAGACTATTTATTAAATGTGGAATATTCGCACGAGTTTTATGTTTTATTATATCCTGATAAGTCGCAACGACTTTGTTAACTTTTTTATGATTCCATTCGATGATATAATTGGTATTGTAGTTTTTTTCCATATATCGATAATTTCATGAGACGAGGCTAGAAAAGTTTTTCGACTATAACCATTGTTTTGATGTTTGGACGCCAACCTTACCTGATGCCAGTTGTATTCGACGCAAGATATCTGCTTTAGTTGGCAATTTTTCGTTGTTTAAAATAATCGGCTTGCCCAGAATTAAAAAATCTTCACAGAGAACATTTTCAACGGCCGTTGCTATTGTTCCACTAGATGGCGAAGCCATTGATTCATTAATTTCAGTGTTAATAATTTCTATTTCATTTCTCGCCATGGTTTTTTTAATTTTCTTAACGCACTCTGCACACAAATGAATATGACACTTAACTTTTTCAGTGTTATCTTAAAAATCTGAATGGTTTACTTTCGTTATTTCCAAAGTTATTGATTCCACTAAAAAGATGACCCTAAATGCAGTGCATTTATTTTCTCGTACAGAAGATCCTCGCCAAAGTTTTCCTTGTTTTTGTGTTTTATAAATATACTTTTTTACAAGGTTTTTCAATTTGTTTCCCTGAATGTTTAAAGAAGGTATTCTCACAAGAGACAGTTCTAATAAACTAATAATAAGAATGCCAAAACAAAACTATCTTATAAAAAATAAACCTTTTTAAAGATACAAAAGTTACAAATAAACCTAATTGGTAGAACAGGTACTTGTAAAATTTTATAACAGGCAGAACAGGAACTTAAGCTAAACTGGACCCTCATTAAAAGAAAGAATGTTCTACCTGCCAACACTGCACGTGTTTGATCTCTTGGAAAGTTTGCAAGCATAAGTTATTTTAAGTGGTTAATTGAGATCTATGGGAGTTTTTGTAAAAAAGTGCACCTAAAGATGGGCTCCAGTACAAAATTAGTTGAAAATAGGTTAAATAATGTTTTTTTGTTTCTATGCTGACACTCTTGTACGTAATCCGATCTCTCTGAAAATTTGCATGCATTAGTTGTTTTTAATAGTAATCCGATACCTGTAGTATTTTTTATAAAAAGTTTACCGCTAGATGGGCTCCAGTACAAAAACACGATTTTCATAGAAAACCGCTATTTGAGGAACCAGGAATTCATTAAAAAAAAAAATATTTTCTGCATTGTCTTTCCGTCCCATTTTATTATTTAGGGGTGGAATTGGGTGTTAATTTTTCGATACACCCTAATATATATATATATATATATATATATCGACCGCCTCTTAGAGCACCTGCATATCAAGTGTTACTATCAAAACGTGTACAACTCAGGAATAAGCATGATTTCGAAAAAATGGGCGTATTAATGCTAAGACCACGCCCATTTTTTTGAACAGTTGCCGACAGTAACCATATGAACTAAATTACCATATTTTAGTCTTCTACGGTAAAAGCCGTCTGATATAAAGCATTTTTACTGATTTGTGGGCGGTACAAGTGGGCATGACAGCATTTATATATACATAGTGACTGCCGCTTGGACCAATAGCACCTGCTTACCAACATTCACTATCAAAACGTGTACAACTCAGGGAAAATCGTGATTTCGAAAAAGTGGGCGTAGATATGGTGCGACCACGCCCATTTTTAACAGTTTCCGACAGTGACCATATGAACTAAATTACCAAATCTTAGTCTTCTATGGTAAAAGCCGTCTGATATAAGAAATTGTACTGATTTGTGGGCAGTAAAAGTGGGCGTGACAACATTTATATATACATCGGACTGCCACTTGGACACAGAGCACCTGTATACCAAGATCCACTATCAAAACGTGTACAACTCAGGAATAAGCATGATTTCGATAAATGGGCGTAGATATAGTGCGGCCATGACCATTTTTTGTACATTGGCCGACAGTAATCATATGAACTAAATTAGTTAATCATAGTCTTCTACAGTAAAAGCCGTTTGATATAAAGCATTTTAATTGATTTTCGGGCGCTAAAAGTGGGCGTGACAACATTTATATACACATACCACATATCCACATACCCACATACATACAGTGGCGGACAAAAGTGAATACATAATTGAAAATTTTCGGTTAATTTGTTATAACTTTTTTTTTATTGAAGATAATCAAGAAATTATTTTTACATTGTATACCTTAAACTCTCTTAGTTAATAAAAAAACGGAATTAAGAATGTTCATTTATATAAGAAACTAAAAAAAAATCAAAATTCTTCGTTAACAGCATTTATCCAGTTTTGTCCATTTCAGTTGTTTGACAAATTAGTACTTCGTCCGTAGTCCTTTGTTTGCTAAAACACTTCTCAATTCTTTTTGGCATACTTTCCACTAAATTTTGTATTGTTTGGTGTGGAATTTTCGCCCATTCAATATTAACTCTTTCCCAGAGTTCGGCAATATTAGTTGGAGCACGTTCCTAGTGAGAAAGCATTCTTTTAAATCCGGGCTTTGTGCAGGCCACTGCATTGTTAGAAATTTTTGGTCAGCCAACCATTTTTTGACAATAATCGCTGTGTGCTTAGGGTCTCCATCATGTTGAAACACAATCTCATCTTCTGGATAAGCGCATTCATCGACAACGTCGGGTAAATTGTCACGCAAAATGCTAAGGTAATCTTCCTTTTTCATAATTCCATCGATCTTTATCAATAGGCCAAGGTTCCACCATGTGAAGCAGCCCCACACTATTAAATGCCCACCGCCGTGCTTCAGTTTGTTTAACTTGGTGCCTTTGAACCGTCTCATCGGATCGGTGCCAATAATACTCCTTACCATCCGACTGAAATCGATTAATTTTGGTCTCATCTGACCAAATTACTCTTTTCCAGTCTTCAATAGTCCAGCTTTTGTGATCTTTGCCAAATTTAAGCCTGGCTTTTACATTCTTGTCAGATAGGTCTGGTTTTTTTTTTTAACTGCAGACACCAATCCAATCCTACGCAAAGCTCCCCTTACTGTGCGTTCACTTACATCTTTGTTCAATGACTCTGCAGCAATTTTAGGTGTTCTCGCATTCCTAGTCATCATTAATCGTTCCACCAAACGAGCATCACCATCAGACAACAATCTTTGCCGACCACCACGACTAATAGGTTCGGTAAAATTTTGACGTTTTCTTACTAAATTTACTGTCCGGTGACATATCTTTAATTTAACTGCTATATTTCGAGAGGAATATCCTTTTTCACTTAATCTTAATATTTCATTCTCAACTTGAAGTGAAATTTTTTTCATTTTGATTTTGGTTAATATTAAGCTGATCTTTAACACTTGTTTCTTTTCCAATTGCTCAAAAAAGAATAGCATATAAGTAAATAAAAAGAAAGGCAATACAAAAACAATTGCAACGGTAAATCCCATTGTAAACAACGAAACTAAGAATGGACAAAACTGGATAAATGCGGTTTACGAAGAGATTTGAATTTTTAATTTATTTTTATTTGAATTAGCACTGGTTTTTAAATATAAATTTGAGAAAAGAATCTAAAGTATACAATGTAAAACTAATTACTTGAATATCTCCAATACAAAAAAGTTATAACTAATTTACCAAAAATGTTCAATTATGTATCCACTTTTGTCCACCACTGTACATCAATTTTTATATATTTTGAAAATTTCGAGTTTGAGTATTTTTACAAAAAAAATTCCAAAAAATCCAAAAATGTTACATTTGGAAAAAAAACAGCACGAATAATTTTAGCATAGTCTTGAGATATTTTCTGCAAGAAATTGAAAAACCTCTGTTTGACGAATTTGTTCCAGCCAAAACAAGATCTTTAAGACAAGGTCAACAACCATGGTTTAGCCATAAAATAAAAAATTAAATAGGCCATCCCGACATAGCCTACAAACACTGGAGACGATTTAAAACACCTCACTTTGCTGAAGGCGGGTTGTGAAAGAAATAAAAACTGCTAAGACAAAATGCTATGAAAGAAAATTTAGCAGAGCAATTAGTGGTAACCAGACATGGAAGGAAATTCGTAATATTGGTATAGGTAAAAATGTTTAGTGTAGTAATGTAAATATTGACCCAAATTCCATCAATGAAAAATTTTAAAACTGTTAGTGGAAATTCGTATAATAATACTGTTAGTCTGTTGTCTTCTGACAGAGTATTTTGCTTGAGTCGAGTTGATGTTTTAGATGTATTAGAATGCATTCTTAGTATCAGATCTAATGCTTGTGGGATTGGTTGACTCTACCCGTTATTTATGAAAAGTCTGCTTCCGAAACTGTTGTCATATATAACACACATTTTCAATACAGCAATAATGACATATTGTCTTAAAGAAACATAAAGTCTTGGAAGGTAGCTAAAATCATTCCAACGCCAAAATCTGATAACGAATTTCGTCCGATTGCGATACTGCCGTATTTGTCAAAAGTATTTGAATCTCTTTTAGCTAAACAAATGAACAAATTTCTAACACTCAATAATATTATCAGTGATATTTAATCGGGTTTTAGGCAGAAACGCAGCTGTATTATAGCACTTATAGATGTCTCAGAAGATAAGCCAGATGGTAAGCATCTTGACGAAAGTGAAATCACTTTTTTGATACTCCTTGATCACTCTAAGGCTTTTGACTCGAAAAAAAAATAAATTGCTATTTCAGCCCTTGAAAGGACTTTGGCCGAGCTTCTAATGATCAATTGTGTTGTGTCTGTTGTGAAATGTTTGAACACCAATGATCGAGAGCTGGACCTTCATGTTTTTTGCCGACTCCGAACGGCTTATGTTCTCAAGAAACTTTTCATGGCAGTTTTTACACTCTGAGGTTTGCTATCGTCTGCAGCGAGGTGACGGCCGAACAGAAAAATTAATTCAATTGAAAAAACTTTCTGTCAGGTGGGATTCAAACCAGGGTTCTCTGACGTATGGGCCACACACACTACACACTGCGCCACGGCCGCCACCAGTGGACCATAAAATTCTGTGCACAAAACTCCTCAATATGTACAATTTTTCTCCTTCTGTAGTAAAAATGTTGGACTCATACCTTACTGGTACACAACAGGCTGTATATCTCTCTGATTGCATTCATAATAAAATTTCTGACCTTCTTCTGGTGTTCAGAGGTGTACCTTACGTCAGTACTCTGACACTGTCAAATACTCATGTATGCCGATGATGTCCAACTCTACGCTAACTGCCACTGTGACCAAATTGCAAACTGTGTTACAAACATTAACAAAAATCTGAGTGATGTAAATGAATAGACAATGAAAAATGGACTCTGTATTAATCCTCTTAAATCCAAATGCTTGGTATTATATAACTCTTATATATCTATCTATCTATCTATCTATCTATCTATATATATATAAAATTGTAAAAAAAAAATCTGTACATTAAATATTTTTTTTTAAATTCTTTTTGCGATGGACGTTTTGGATGACACTGAGTCCAAAAATCGCATTTTTAAAATTTTTGTCTGTCTGTCTGTCTGTTAAAGCTTCACGCGAAAACCACTATATGGATTTAAATGAAATTTGGAATCTAGGTTCCTTATATACCCGGTCATAACATATGCTACTTTTTATCCAGTAAAAAAGGTTGGACCCGGTAGGGGGCGCTGCGATCGAAATCCAGGCATTCGTTTTTTCAGCTTATCTCCGAAACCGTTCATCCAATTTGCATGAAAATTTGTACCGAGAAGTTCTCGGACACGCTGAGTTTTTTGACTTATCTACACCGTTCTATCTTGAACACCAGAGGGCGCTGTAGTACAAATATTTTGAAAATCCTCGAAAAACTCCTAAGCCGTGCATCCTATTTATATGAAAATTGGTATATAGAGGTTTTTGGATACGGTGAATTTTCATGACTTATCTACTCTGTTCTATCTTGAACACCAGAGGGCGCTGTAGTACAAATATTTTAAAAAACGTCAAAAAACTCCTTAGTCGCTTATACGATGTGCATGAAAGTTCGTAGAGGTTTTCGAAAACGGTTAGTTTTTATGACTTATAAACTAGGTTCTATCTTGAACACCAGAGGGCGCTGTAGTAGAAATATTTTAAAAAAGTAGAAAAAATCCAAAACCGTTCATCAGATTTGCATGAAATTTTGTATGTTGTACGCTGTTGTACGCTGAGTTTTTTTGACTTATCGACTCTTTCCTCTCTTGAACACCAGAGGGCGCTGTAGTACAAATATTTTGAAAAACCTCGAAAAACTCCTAAGCCGTTCATCCGAATTGCATGAAAATTGGAAAAAAGGAATTTTCTGATACGGCGAGTGTTTTGGACTAATCTTTTTTGTGCTATCTTGAAAACCAGAGGGCGCTTTAGGACAAATATTAGGAAATCGTAAAAATCTCCAAAACTGCTCATCCGATTTGGATGAAAATTTGTAAATAGCGATTTTCAAAAACACAAAGGGTTCTGGTGCTATCTTTTTTGCTCTTTCTTGAAACTAGAGGGCGCCGTTGTCCAATTTGTACGTGTGTATGTTATTAAACTGTTCCTTAACGGCTGCATTGATTTTGATAAAATTTTTGTGTGTGTTTGAGTGGATCCCTGGATGGTTCAGATTCACAATTGGACCCGGTAGGAGGCGCTGCGATCGTGTTTAAGGCACTTTGTTTTGATAGTTTATCTCCGAAACCGTTCATCCGATTTGCAAAAATTTGTATATGATGTTTTCGGATATGGTGAGATTTTATGACTTATCTACTCTTTTCTATCTTGAACACCAGAGGGCGCTGTGTACAAATATTTTAAAAAACTTCTAAGCTGTTTATCCGATTTTCATAAAAATTGGTACATAGGAGTTTTCTAATACGGTGAATGTTTGGGACTTATTTTTTTTTGTGCTATATACCAGAGGGCGCTGAAGTACAAATCTCTTAAGAAATCGTGAAAAAGTAGAAAGCTGCTCATCCGATTTGGATAAAAAATTTTACTAAACGATTTTCGTGTACGGCAACTGTTTTGGCGTTATCTCTTTTGCTTTGTCTCGAAAAATAGAGGGCGCTGTTGTACAATTTATACGTGTGTATGTTATTAAACTGTTCCTAAACGGCTGCACAGATTTTGATGAAATTTTTTGTGTGTATTTAAGTGGATCCCTGGATGTTTCAGATTCGCAATTGGACCCGGTAGCTGGCGCTGCGATCGCGTTCCATGAATTTTGTTATAATCTCCGAAACCATTCATCCGATTTACATGATAATTTGTATTTAGGGGTTTTCGGATACGGTAGTTTTTGTGACTTTTATATTTTGTTCTATATTGAACACCAGAGGGCACTGCAGTACAAATGTTTTAAAAATCTCGTAAAACTCCTTGCTGTACATATGATTTGCGTGAACATTTGTACATAGGAGTTTTCGGATACGGTGGGTATCCTGGACTTTTTTTTCTACGCTATTTCAAACACCAGATGGTGCTGTAGTACATATCACTTAAGGTATCGTGAAACACTCAAAAACCGCTCATCCGATTTAGACAAAAATTTGTATATCGGATATATAGTATCGGATTTTATTATCGAATACGGATAGGGCTTTGGTGTTATTTTTTTAGTCTATCTAGAAAACCAGAGGGTGCTGTTGTACAAATACCGCAAAAAACTCAAAACAACTCATCCAACAACATTTGAGTACGCATCAACACTGCGCAAGTCAGTTGCGTCGTAAGTTGGCGTTCTTTTGGCATTGTAATTTCTATTTTCAATGCTTATTTAATTTTTGTCCAGTTTCCTCGCGAATTTCCAAAAATTCGTTTTTGCTGATTTTTTTTTTTAAATGTGCAATCTATTGAATATAAAACTTGAAAATATATTTTTGCAAGCGATTGGCGACACGCATACACAAATCACGATTTCCCTAAGTTTTTCTCATAATTTTCAGATGTTAAAGCTACATTTTGCTCATTTCGCCCAAAGTTACCGGTTTGTGAAAAGTTTTTTCAAATCGACGAATGGAATCGAAAATTATGTGAGGACGAAAGTCGCTACCCTCGTTTTCGCCTAACATCTTTAGTCACTGTTCATTTTGCGTTAATATTTCGCGTGTGACTTCTAAATCCCTGCATCAATTTTTCTTAATCACCTGTGAATTATTATTCTATAATAATATTACTTCATTATTATATAAAGGCACAGGCTTGCACATCACACTTTCCCATCTTTTATTTATTAGTTAGTCATTTGAAATTACAGATAGTAGCATGTTAATCAAATTAGTCGCATAAACATCATTTACTTTTCATCAAACATTAATCCCACCATTCAACTAAAGCTTCATATAAACATCAACTTAGTAACCTCATGTCACCCGGTTAACATCACTAGGCCGTGGTGAAAAATAAATGCAGGCAAAAAGACGAACAGCTGAGACAAAAACCCACCACGAGTCTGCTGTGCTGCTAAGCTAAGGTAAATTAGACAAAGATCAGAAAATTAAAATTTCTTCTTGCGGCGGCAGCCAACTCGGTAAGTCATAATAAATTTCTTAGCTCCTGAAATCTTTCATAGTATTGTGCCGTAGTGACCAGTGCTATACTTGAGGAAATTTTTCTAAGTCTTTTCATAGCGTTAGGCCGTAGTGACTAGCGCTATATTTTCTAAGTCTTTTCGACGTTGCTTCGCAGTGCTCAGCAAGATATTTTTCTAAGTCTTTTCATAGCATTGTGCCGTAGTGACCAGTGCTATACTCGCGTATATTTTCTAAGTCTTTTCGACGTTGCTTCGCAGTGCTCAGCTAGATATTTTTTCTAAGTCTTTTCATAGCATTGTGCCGTAGTGACCAGTGCTATACTCGCGTATATTTTCTAAGTCTTTTCGACGTTGCATCGCAGTGCTCAGCTAGATATTTTTCTAAGTCTTTTCATAGTATTGTGCCGTAGTGACCAGTGCTATACTCGCGTATATTTTTCCAAGTCTTTTTCGACGTTGCATCGCAGTACTTGTCAGCTTGATATTTTCTAGGTCTTTTCGACGTTGCATCGCAGTGCTCAGCTAGATATTTTTCTAAGTCTTTTCATAGTATTGTGCCGTAGTGACCAGTGCTATACTCGCGTATATTTTCTAAGTCTTTTCGACGTTGCTTCGCAGTGCTCAGCCAGATATTTTTCTAAGTCTTTTCATAGCATTGTGCCGTAGTGACCAGTGCTATACTCGCGTATATTTTCTAAGTCTTTTCGATGTTGCTTCGCAGTGCTCAGGTAGATATCTTTCTAAGTCTTTTCATAGCATTGTGCCGTAGTGACCAGTGCTATACTCCCGTATATTTTCTAAGTCTTTCCGACGTTGCATCGCAGTGCCCCACTTGATATTTTCTAAGTCTTTTCGACGTTGAAGTGATAATTGTTAGTATCAAAAAAAAAGCGTCTCTTTTACATGCTGACTGGACGTTCACAGTACGTCGGGAAAAGAAACGAGGACTACGCAGGACAGTGGACACCATATAATAAGTTTATCTTTTCTTTTCCATTTGTTTAAATTAATAATACAGGGTCATGAAGACCATAAAATTAGTGTAAGTGTAAATTAAGGAAAAAACTGAAATAAAATAAATGAACTGAAATAACGGAAAGTGTAATTTATTCACACTTGGTATATACAATTTTGTAGACGAACCCTGGACACCGGCGAGTGATACCTCGGCCTAAGAAGGTTCGTTACAATTATTTATATCAACTCCCGAGTAAAGCTGGGTATTCAGCTAGTATATATATAAAATTGTAAAAAAAAAATCTGTACATGAAATATTTTTTCGAAATTCTTTTTGGGATGGACGTTTTGAATGACGCTGAGTCCGAAAATCGCATTTTTAAAATTTTTGTCTGTCTGTCTGTCTGTCTGTTAAAGCATCACGCGAAAACCACTGGATGGATTTAAATGAAACTTTGCATCTATGTTCCTTATATCCCCGGTCATAACATAGCCTAGTTTTTATCCAGTTAAAAACGTTGGACCCGGTAGGGGGCGCTGCGATCGGATTCCAGGCATTCGTTTTTTCAGCCTATCTCCGAAACCGTTCATCCGTTTTGCATGAAAATTTGTATGTAGAAGTTTTCGGATAAGGTGAGTTTTTTTGACTTATCTGCTCTGTTCTATCTTGAACACCAGAGGGCGCTGTAGTACAAATATTTTGAAAAACCTCGAAAAACTCCTAAGCCGTGCATCCGATTTGCATGAAAATTGAAATATAGGGGTTTTCTGATACGGTGAGTGTTTTGCACTTATCTTTTCTGTGCTATCTTGAACACCAGAGGGCGCTGGAGTACAAATATTTTAAAAAAGTCGAAAAAGTCCAAAACCGTTCATCCCATTTGCATGAAATTTTGTATGTAGAGGTTCTCGGACACGCTGAGTTTTTTTGACTTATCTACTCTTTTCTCTCTCGAACACCAGAGGGCGCTGTAGTAGAAATATTTTGAAAAACCTCGAAAAACTCCTAAGCCGTCCATCCGAATTGCATGAAAATTGGAAAAATATGAGTTTTCTGATACGTTGAGTGTTTTGGACTAATCTTTTTTGTGCTACCTTGAACACCAAACGGCGCTTTAGTACAAATCTTTGGAAATCGTGAAAAACTCCAAAACTGCTCATCCGATTTGGATGAAAATTTGTGAATAGCGATTTTCGAGTACGGCAAGGGTTTTGGTGCTATCTTTTTTGCTCTTTTCCGAAACTAGAGGGCGCTGTTATACAATTTGTACTTGAGTATGTTATTAAACTGTTCCTTAACGGCTGCACTGATTTTGATGAAATTTTTTGTGTGTTTGAGTGGATCCCTTCATGGTTCAGATTCACAATTGGACCCGGTAGGTGGCGCTGTGATCGAGTTCCACGAATTTTGTTATTATAGTCTATCTCCGAAACTATTCATCCGATTTACATGAAAATTTGTATTTAGAGGTTTTGGGGTAGGTAGTTGTTATGACTTATCTATTTTGTTCTATATTGAACACCAGAGGGTAATGCAGTACAAATGTTTTAAAAATGTCGAAAAACTCCTAGCTGTACATCCGACTTGCGTGAAAATTTTTACATAGGAGTTTTCGGATACGGTGGCTAATCTTGGACTTTTTTTCTGTGCTATCTTAAACACCAGATGGTGGTGTAGTACAAGTCATTTAAGAAATCGTGAAACACTCAAAAACCGCTCATCCGATTTAGATAAAAATTTGTATATCGGATATATAGGATTTAATATCGAGTATGGAAAGGGCTTTGACGTTATTTTTGTATTCTATCCTAAGTTCCTTGTCACATATTACACCTAAGTCCTGTAAATAGCTCACAGGAGGAACTGGCTTACCAAGTAAGTAATAAGTTCTCGGAGGAAGTGGGAGCCGCTTACGTAAGTAAGCATACACAGAAAGATTGGACTCTTTGATGATTCCATCTACATCAGAGATTGTTAAGACGAATAACAAAGGACCAAGGTGACTACCTTGTGGGACACCAGAGGTAGCTGTAAAAGACTCTTAATTGGAAAATCTAAAGATGACGTTATAACGGCGTTCTTCGAGATATAATTGAATCCATGATATAAACAGTGATGGAAAACCAAAGGCTTTAAGCTTATGAAGGACGATAGCGTGGGAGATTTTTTCGAACGCTTTACTAAAGTCGGTAGAAACTGCATCAACTTCGTACCCGCTTTCCAACGAGCATAACGTTTTTGAAACAAATTCTGTAAAGTTAGTCGATCTTTCCTTGAGGAAGCCGTGTTGACATGGAGGAAAAACAAATTTGCAATGGAAAAAGAAAATGTCATAGAAATATTATTTCTAGGTCTTTTTTTATGGAGAGATATTATAAACGAATTCTTCCAAAACTTAGGAAAAACTGATTTAGAAATAGAAAGTTGAAAAAGAGCCAGTAGGGAATAAGCTAACAAGTTCACGAACTTTTTAATGGCAATAGCAGGCAACTCATCAGGTCCAGGAGAATAATCATCCTTTAGATTAAATATCTTTCCTAATACATCAGCTAGTGTAATATCAACAGAAGTCAGTGACGTTTAAGCACAGTTCCTTAACGATGAAAAATATTCGTAGTCTAGCTCATCGTTATGGTTTGTGAATGACTGACTGAAGAAATTTGCAAATAGGATTGCAATTATTTCCGGGTTGTCTGAGGAAATGTTCGAAAAAGTAAGGGTAGATGGGTAGTTGTCAGATTTTCTTTTGGTATTGATGAACTTATAGAAGCTTTTAGGATCCGACAATTTTGTTTGTTAAGACTCATACAACTTTTCACAGAGTGCGCAAAAAAGGTTATAGACATGAAGATAATTTGTGAGACCAAAAGAAGAACGAGAAATTAGATATGCGCGCCAAAATTTGTTTCTTTTATTACGGAGTGAACGTAGTTCTTTATTGTACCAGGGAGGTGATGACAAAAAGATTTTCTGCCTAGTGAAGGGGACAGATTGTGTGAAGCAGTCGAAAATTATGTCATAGAAGTGAGCAACTGCAATATCAACGCTTTCATCAGCATTATCGAAAAAGTTGGAAATCGATTCTACTGAATTAAATTTCTAATTTTACAAAATCAGTTTTCCAAAAGATGTAACTGTACGAGTGCTCGAAGTGTGTATTTTTGATATTATTGTTGTAAGATAAGGTAAGGGATAGGGTGGATGGTACTGATAAAGTGTTGAAAGAAGATGGTAACTCGTAGAGACTACACAGTTATCTGAATCTGAAGAAAAAATGTTGTCTAGTTGTCTACTTACATTGTATGTTAATCCGCTCAGCTGGTAAAGGTCGGAGTCAGAAAGACAGCTAGTAAAGAACATTTCTTTTTCAGAAGTAGGATTTGAGGGAAAAAGTGGGATTCGTCATCAGAGCGGACCCATTGAAGGTTGGGAAGATTAAAATTCCCCAAAAAATAACGGTGTCAAATGGATCCATAAGATGAGAACATTTGAGGTATGACCAATTTTATATGTCCCTTTGAAATATTTGTTGTTCCCTTTGAAATATATTGGTTTGACTAAAACTCAAAAAATTCCATGTTTTGATTATTTCGTAAAAAAGTGCACCGTTAAAAAAAAGCAGCACCCGAAAAGTTTTTATTTTTATTTTATAGAAATTATAAAAAAATAAAAAAGGAAGAACCACTGCTTTTACTTTGAATACCGTTATCTCTAAGAACGGTTTCACTTTTTTGCCAAATATTAAAAACGGAAAATCACCAAAAAACAAAAAGTGCAATTTCGTCCCAAGTATTTGGATGATTTTTTTTATCAAAAACCTCCAAGACCAAAAACGAAATTTTATCCAAAAAAGAAGCAAAATCGCCCAATTCTTTTTTAATGGTTTTTTTATTGGAAAATTAAAATTTTAATGAAAATTTCTTTCATTTCAATGATTTTTCATTTTTTCTTTTTTGCGATTTCTCCATGGTGCCTGGGTATTTAACATAAAGTAACCAGAAATTGAAGAAAAATTCTTTTCTTTACTTTTTCTTTTTTTCGCACATTTGATTGAGAAGGTTCCATGAAAAAACGCAATAAATTGTTTAGTCATCTTTATTTATCGAAATATTTATATACTATTAAGAAATCATACAAAAATGTACCATTTTCTCTGAATTTGATTACAAAAAATAATGAATAAAAACAACGTGTTCACATTAATTTTTTTCAAAACTTGTTCTGATGTAAATTTTGTGTTTTGCAGTTGACTAATCAACGAAAAAAAGTATTGCTTGTACAATATTGCTTCATTTATTAAACGAAATTATTTACGAAGATTTTACAATTCACAATCTACATGTTTCCCAAAGTAAAACTTTGAAAGGCACAATAGAAGACTATAGAAAAATAGTGTTCCGTACATATTGTTATTTTTGGACTATCTTGCTTTCCCTTCAAGATGTGACGTTTTTTCTATGTTTCACAATGTAGAAAAATTAAAAACAACTGAAAAATTGAGCTATACAATAAATGTAGAATAATTTGATTTAGGTGATATTTTGATTAAGTTTTATGTCGTCATACAACTGACATAGTGAAAACCAGGCTAACTAACATGGCAGCATTTGCATTTTTGTATCATGTCAAACATGGCGTTAAACATAATGGCATCCCTTTAACTACTGATACGCAAAATTTGACAGTGCTTTGCATAAAAAATGTTAATATCAAATTTTTGTTTTTAATATGAAAATAACTTTACGAATGAGCGAAACATATTCAGAAATGTGTTAATATTCTTTTTTAAAAAATATTTATCTGAATCAAAATGTCAGCGCTCTCACTTTTTCCAATAAACTGTGCGCGCTCACAAAAAGTGAGCTATTAACAGCCTTTAACTGAAATTTAGGACGAAACCAAAACCGAAATTCTGTCCTTTTTGCAATTTTCAGCTGAAAACGAAACTGAGTATTTATTCCAAAATTAATTATTTTTGAAATAACTTTTATCTATATTATTATTACGCAAGCGCATTTTTTGTGATAACCATACTGTAAATCTGTACTGTAGACGCGATTTTCATAAATAGGGCAGCAATTGAAAGGTCTTTCTCTGTAGAAGTGCAATAAGGTCTTATTTTTCTTAAATATTGTGTATTTTAAAAAAAGTCTAAAACAATTTTCTATGAAAAACACCGAATTTCTTTGTGATGCCTAAAAGTTTGTGATCGATTTTTATTATAATGCTATAAGTAATAACTGGGATACTTAACTATTCAACAGAAACATAGAAACATAGAATTTCATAGTTTCTATGAAAGCATTGAGCAATGCTGCCAAGCAAGTCTTAGGCATCGATGTTGAAATGAAATGAAAATACAAGAAATCAAATGACACGATGAGGTTGCGTATTAAAAAATTGTCAATCGATATTGAAGAAAAAGTTGTGGATAATATAAAAAAGTCCATATTTTGCGGTGCATTGTGACGAATCTACAGACGTTGCACAATATTGTCTTGTGCTTGTCAGGTTCTTAAAGAAAAAATTATTTAAAGAAGAAATACTTTTTTCAGAGGAACTGGGAACCATCTCACAAGGTTCAGACGATATGAAAACTATTAGACAATACTTTGATGTCTGAACATGGTGTTATGTGGGAAAAGCTGACTGGCTTTTGCACATATGGAGCTCCTGCTATGCTTGATTCTCGGTCTGGTCTTGCAGTCATAATAAAAAAATAATCCATCAGTTTTAACAACGTATTGCATGATTCATCGCCAAGCATTGTCAGCCAAAACTCTTCAGACGGACAGGTATCAGTCTTGAAGATTACTTACATACTTACGACCTTTTTCGCTGGAGCTTCGTCAGCCATACGATGGACATGACCCAGCCAGCGTAGTCGCTGCACAGTTATACGCCGAACTACGTCAATGTTTTTGTAGAGCTCATACAGCTCGTGATTCATTCGGATGCGATAGTCATCGCTGATTCGAACAGGATTGAAAATTTTGCGAAGAACTTTTCTCTCGAACACCCCCAGAGCAGCTGCGTCAGCTTGCGAGACTACCCATGCCTCAGCGCCATAAAGAAGCACAGGTAGAAGAAGCGTCTTGTAGAGTGTTAGTTTTGTCGATCGAGAGAGGGCTCTGGAACTTAGTTGCTTAATTAGCCCATAGTAGCACCCTTTAGCAATTATTGTTCTTCGCTTTATCTCCAGGCTGACTTCGTTGTTGTTATTAAGGGCGGTACCAAGGTATACAAACTCCTTGACTACTTCAAAGTTATAGCTGCCGGATGAATCGTGGGAGTCTAGACGCCACGCTCCCTTGTTTGTAGACAACATATACTTTGAAGTCATCAAGACTGATGGTAAAAGTCTTGAAGATTTTTGGAGCCAAAAAATAGGTTATTTTATAAAATTCTAGATATTTGCGGAATTTTACTCTGTTTTCAACAAGATACCTATCTATGCGAGCAGGGATTCTCGGCGCTATTATAAATAAAAAACAAACACAGACATCGTTTGGGTGCCAAGAATGATATGCGGGTAGCTTTGAACAATACCGAACTAAGAATTTAGCAATTAATCAGACAAATGCAATCTCAAAAAACTTATTAATAATGTGTAAAATAATTCTGAGTATAAGTAAATTTTTCCGATTTTTCTCTTATAATAAAGTTTTTGTTACCTATAATTTTGATCATATTTTCCCCTTTTCTGATAATAACATGGGTGGTCCTTTACTAATGAAAAACAGGTTAAGTGGTCCGCCATCAATAAAAGGTTAAGAACCACTGCGCTAGACGAAGCAATAAAATTTGGACAGAAAAAAATCCAACAAACAAAAACTACCTACACAAATAAAGAAAACTTAGAAGCTTGCCTAACTAAATTTAGTAATTCTTCTAATAATTCATTCTCTTCAACTTTACCACCTTCAATAAACATTTGAAGCTCATTCGCTTTAAACTCTCCCACTACTACAAGCACATCCATAACTACTCCACCCACAATTCTCCAATTGCCACTTCAAGCTCTCTCTCCTCAAACTTAACTCTCTCTAAATACAAAAATCAAACGCTACAACAAAACAAAACTGCACCTCTCAATTCAAAACCCAAACCAGCATCAAAGATGAACTCCAAATCGAAACTTACCATCATTAAAAACATAACAAATGCTTCAGCAACTGACTCAGCACTCTCAATTTCTCATAACCCTTTTAACTCACAACAGCTGTCATCAATTGATCTGACTCATTTAGAAACCTCGCCAATATCCGACGAAGAAATAACATAATATCCTTTTTAATGCTCTCTTTGGTTTTTTTAATAAAATCCTGAAGAGCATTTTTGTTTCTTTTTATTTTATTGTATGGTCCTAAAAATTTTTCAGTGGAATTTAAACGGCTTTTTCAATAATTTACACGAACTTCAACTTTTACTAAAAGAGCAATCACCGGATATTATCGCACTACAGGAAACCCACTTAAAATTCAATCAAACAAAATATTCGCTTTTAAAAAGATATAATTCAAATTTGCTTATCTCTATAACACCAATCGCTGTAAAGGTGGAGTAGCAATTTTCGTCAAGAAATCAATAGAAGACAAATTTTTAACGTTTCTCAAAAACATTCAAACAGTAGCAAGCAGTAGAAATCAAGCACGATATCAAACTAACAATTTTTTCAATATATTTTCCACCATCTGATAGTTTGACTCTCACTTAGTTAAACCCAATCTACAACAACATCAGTATTGATCTAACTACCGATAAGCAAACACCTGTTTCAAATACCGCGTGTGATTAAGCCCTTGTTCGTACTGTTAATTTCTCTCCCCAATAAAAAATCAAAAACACTTATAACTTTTTTTGGATTATAACTATTAAATTAGTACTTATTAACATTGTGATTAAAAATCAAATAGTGAACTTCCTTTGTTTAATTTACAATGGGCGACCCGCCCGACGTGGCAAAACAGAAAAATGCCGCTCAACCACTGTTTGAGCTGGACAATTCAAAAATGTTAAATACAATTTCCCCCGGACCAAAATACCTTATTATTACAAGAAAAAATAGCGATGATACTCTGGCAAATGTTTCCCCATTTTTAATTAAAAAAACAATAGATAACGTGTGCGGTAGTGAAATTGAAACATGCAAAAAACTACGAAACGGCACGCTACTGATTAAAGCAAAAAACCTTTCCCAAGCTGTCAAACTCATCAAGCTAGCATCATTTACACAAACTATTAAAATTGAGGTAACGGAACACTCTTCTCTTAACTACTCCAAAGGTATCATATACTCTAATGATTTGAGAGGTACGAGTATACCGGAGGAAGAAATTCTAAAAGAGCTAAAAGATCAGAATATAACACACATTAAAAAAAAATTAAGAAAAGTGGGTGACAATTTAGTTAAAACCGGTCTTATTATAATTACATGCTACACTTCAACTGCCTAGTGACCTCTTCATTGGATACGTAAAAGTATACACTCCCCCTTACATACCACTCCCAATAAGATGCAAAAATTGCCACAGATTCGGACATGTAACCAAGTTCTGCGAAAACAACAAAATATGTTACAACTGCGGTAACGAAGATTATGTTGACCCTGACATGAATGAAGCTTGTAGCAAAAGTACTTCATGCATTAACTGTAACGAAAACGCAATTGAAGGTCATAACCACCATGCGTACGACAAAAAATGCCCCACATTCGTTAAAGAGAAAGAACTGCAGGCAATAAGAACATTGCAAAAAACCGACTCTAAAAATGCTCTGCGAATATATAACGAGAGACACCAACATAGCCATTCTTCTTACTCATCTAGACTCAAATCTGCTCCCACAACAACAACAACTACTTCAAACACACACATCACGCCAACTCCAGCTCTTAATAACTCCACACCTACAATAGCAAAAGTACTCTCAACACTTTCCACTAATACCTCCAATCAAAACATATCTTCGTCTATGTCTCAAATTAACCACGCTAAAACTAATATTCTATCTTCGCCCTCTTCTGGAAAAACACACTCACAAATTCTACACAATGACATTGCTGCCTGCTCCAGTTCTGATATGTCCAAAAAAGCTCTTAGCACCAGCTTAATATCCCAGCGTATCTCTGACACAAAACTAAAAATTCTACCGAGAAATACTTCAAGGCGTGTAAGAAATCAACTAAAAATAACCAATAGAAACAAATCAATTCCCAACATCTTCAAACACCATGGTATTAATTATGATATCGAACACACAGACAAAACAAGTGAAGACGAATCTCAGATGATGCTAGATTGAACTACATTCTCTTCTTTATCATCTTCTATTCCATCATAAATTTAACTGTTACACATTATCGATTTAGCATTATAATCATAACAATAATACTTCTGTTATACTGTTTTTGTTGTATTCACCTTCTACTTATTTACATTTTTGTTTGTCACTTTTCTTTAAAATATAATCAACAATGGCTCTTAAAATAATCCAATGGAACATAAGAGGATATAAAAATAATTACAATGAGCTACAACATCTAATCAAGCCCCATTATCCCAAAATAATTTCATTGCAAGAAACCCACCTACATAGTATTTCCAACATTCCTATCCCAATTAACTTTACCTTATTTTCTTCAAATACTTCACCTAACTCGTTTGGTGGGGTTGCACTGCTTATCAACAATTCTATCCAACACTCACAAATTTTTCTCAGCAACGACATAGATGCAATCGCACTCTCAGTAAAATCAAAAATTGACTTCACAATTATCTCTGCATACATTCCTCCAAATAAAAAGTTCGTCAGCAGCATCGTCAGCGGAGACTTCAACAGCTGGCACTCTAGCTGGGGATCTCCACGAAACAACAAAAGAGAAAACACTATTTTCAAATTTCTAAACCAATCACAATTCATTTTACTCAACGATGGCTCCCCTACGCACTATAGCACCCATCACTCCCTTACCCACATTGACCTGACATTCTGTTCTCCCTTGTTAGCAGTGCAAACTGAATGGAAAATCGAAGAAGATTCATTTAGCAGTGACCACTTCCCTATCTCTCTCACACTTTTTCCAACTCCACCACAACACACCCATAAACCAAAACCTCGCTTTATAATTGACAAAGCTAATTGGGGCATGTACCATAACCTCAACGACAAACACCAAAATAATAGACCAATAAGTAACAATATTAACAAAGAAGCTGCAAACATTCACCGCATAATCCTTGAAAGTGCCAATTTATCCATACCCCAACGATCTGCACTCCAAGGCAGACCTAGACTTCCGTGGTGGTCGCAACACTTAAGTGGATTAAAATCCGAAAAGAGTAGACTATGGAGTATTCTAAAACGTAACATCACAACAGGTAACATTCTTAACTATAAAAAAGCCAACTCACTACTCAAGCGAGAACTTAAATTGGCCAAAAGAGCGTCTATACAAAGCTTCACATCTAACATAAATCCCACTACCCCAACAAATAAAATCTGGTCTAATATTAGAATCTTCTGTGGTATTACACCGCACCAAAATATACACTGTATAGTTTCATCTGCCTCTCCCAACATATCCCTCACAGATAACCAAAAAATAGCTGATGAATTTTCTAAATACTGGTCTAAAGAAGCTTCGGATGAAAACTTCTCGGCGGAATTTCGTCAAAAGAAAGTTTCCATTAGTTCAATCACTAATCAATTAAATCCATCGAGCACAGCATTGCGAATCGAGAGAGATATCAGCTACATTAAATTTACCACTGCTCTAAGAAAGCTCAAAGGACGCACCCCAGGAGCCGATAGAGTCTCATACCCTATGATCAAAAAACTTTCATATCCAAGCAAAATACGACTCATAAACACTTTTAATACAATTTTAAAAAATTACATACCACAATTCTATAAAATTAGCACAGTCATACCTATTCTCAAACCGCGAACGGATAGAACCCTCACACAATCATACAGACCAATATCTTTGAACCCATGCTGTGGTAAAGTCCTGGATAAAATCATTGCTGATCGGCTATGGTGGTTTGTCACAACCAACAATCTCATCAATAGCAGGCAGTTAGGATTCAAAAAAGGAAAGTCGGTATCTGATATTCTAGTATATCTAGATTATCTGATTACTAAATCCCTCTTCAAGAAAAACCACTCGTCAATAATCTCTCTAGACTTCTCGAAGGCCTTCGACAAGGTAGGAGTTCACACTATAATAGGACAGTTTATCAATTGGAATCTTGGTCCCAATATAGTCAATTACGTCCGCAATTTTATGTCAAACAGACAAATAAAAGTTCGAATAGCAAACACTTACTCTAACACCCTTCCACTAGCCAACGGTATCCCCCAAGGATTTCCTCTATCTGTCATTCAGGCAGTTAGGATTCAAAAAAGGAAAGTCGGTATCTGATATTCTAGTATATCTAGATTATCTGATTACTAAATCCCTCTTCAAGAAAAACCACTCGTCAATAATCTCTCTAGACTTCTCGAAGGCCTTCGACAAGGTAGGAGTTCACACTATAATAGGACAGTTTATCAATTGGAATCTTGGTCCCAATATAGTCAATTACGTCCGCAATTTTATGTCAAACAGACAAATAAAAGTTCGAATAGCAAACACTTACTCTAACACCCTTCCACTAGCCAACGGTATCCCCCAAGGATTTCCTCTATCTGTCATTCTTTTCCTAATAGCCTTCAACAGTCTAACAAATATTATTTCACTGCACAATGATATCGAATTTTGTTCTTACGCTGATGATTTCTACTTAAGGAGGTCCTCTGGTAATCCGAAAAATTTTTTTTCGATACTCAAAAACATTTTCCCAAAAGGATTTTTCAAAATTCGAAATAGTTTAGGAGATACAGGCATTTTTGTGTAGGTATGTTTTCGTCAAAATAACGCATCAGCAAAGTTGTTTATTTGCCTGCAGTCATTAGTCGAAAATTCTGTGGAATTCTTCCAAAATATGTATTGATATTACAAAATATACACACACAGTATGTATACATGCAGTATGTATACATGCATGTTTTGATTTAGGGGATGAAATGATTTTGAGCCCAGGTGTTCACATGAAAGAAGCAAACGAACGAGATTCAGTTTATTTTCGAACGCTGAAAGCTACGCGTGCGCGATAACTGCTGTTGTAAAATAAAAGAAAAATCGTTTTGTGTTTTTTTTTTTGCTATGGATAAAAAAAGCCACCCAAACGCGCCGCGTAAGTACGCGTATCGAACAAAAAAGAGGCATTTCCGTGGAAACCAGCACTCCCAAGTAGAGGACACCGACTTTGCCAGCACATCGGCCAAAAAATTGAAGAAAACGCGAAAATATATTGGCGATGGCGACAGCAAAACCTTCAAGGCCATTATAGACCTTGATCCGTATAACGGCGACCCCGTTGTCACAAAAAAGGAGTGCATCGCTCACGTGCAAAAACGCATGGGCACACGGCTGCGCAAGGCCAAAAAAGAAAACAAAGGCATCGGTGGAAAAGGCACTGGCAAACTGACAGACAAAGTCATAAGCGAGCTGACTACTTACTATGGACTTGCTATTCGACGTAATAAGGACTCTGTGGAAAACATGAGAAAAGAAATATGGTCAACATATTATCACAAAAGTTCAAGTGATAGTAATCCACAACATATGTATTGCCCACCTGGTGAGTCCAGCTGGTGCGCCTATCAAAAGTCAGCAGCAGAAGGCTCATTAGCCTCATTTCACCACACGTCCGCCCCACTTGATGGAAAGGTTCTGCAAGTAATGAAGCCCATATACGAAGCGTTATCATCCGACGATCTACTCAACCGATGCACTGGAGGTGAAACGCAAAATTGTAACGAATCGTTCAACTCGCTTTTGTGGACCTTTGCGCCGAAACATATCCACTGTGGTGCTACCACAGTCGAAATCGCAAATTTTCTGGCAACCTGCATTTTCAACGAAGGCTTCACAAGTATTTTAAAAATAATGTCAACAATGGGTATTGTCATCGGCCCACAAGCCGAGATGTATGCTGAATCTCGCGACGGAAAACGACTTCAACGCTCAGAGCTAAAAACGTACGCATCATCGAAAGAGGGTCGCACAGCCCGCAGAGCCCAAAAAGCCATGGAAAACTCGTTTTATGAGATGGAGGAAGGCACACTTTATGGGGCTGGAATTGCCGATTAATATTCGTAAGTATTGTATTAAAAAAATGTGTTAATGTCATTTGTGTGCCTCAAAATTGAAGTCAAAACTTTAAACGCGTTTTTCTCGAAACCATGTTTTTCAAAACTTTGCGCACGATAACTCAAACAGTTTTTGACCGATTTTGATATATGAGGCATGAAACGACGCAGAATTTACGCCGCTATAGCCCCTACCTCAAACTTGCCGAAAAAATAATGTTTACTATTTTTTTTCTACACTAGACTACAAAAAAAAAGGTCGAAATTCGATTTTTCATTTTCAAAGTGGCGGCTCCCCCCCTAAAAAAATTTCGATTTTTGTTTCCGAGGTAGGGGCTATAGGGACATTCATTCTAAGTAACTGAATATTTTTTTTTTTTCAGACGATGTTTACACTTGGAATCGTGCGCAATTTGGACCCACCTTTTTTCCGGAGAACCTCGTTACCAGGCCGAGAACTTTCTGAACGGTCCATAAATTCACTTTTTCAAAATTTTGTATTTTTTTCAATAAATTAAGCTACCCAAATCAAAAAACGGAACTAAAATATCTTTACTCGTTCTCTTTCCACAATATTTTGAAAAAAGGCTAAAATTTGGCATAGATTACCAGAGGACCCCCTTAATAAAGAAACTAGGAAAAAATAAAAACTTAAACTTAGATTTTAACAATGTTATCAACGACATTCTATCCTGGTGCAAGCACGCCGGTGCTGAGCTCTCCCTTTCCAAATGCAAGCTCCTGCACATTTGAAGGAAACACAATTGCCAATGTTTGATACACACAAATAATGTAATCATTGATTATGTTGATAACATGAAAATATTAGGGATTGTATTCAACAACAGATTTAGATGGAATTCTCACATTGAACATATTCTAACACCATTATCAAAAAAGCTAAATATTATAAAATGCCTCTCTAGCAATAAATTCAACTGCAGTACTTACACCCTTATCTCCATTATTCACCCACTACTAATATCAAAAATTGATTATGGCCTTTTCTGTAATGGAAATTCGCCTAAATCTTTCATAAATAAGCTCCAAGTAATCGTCAACTCGGCGATACGAATGGCCTTAGGAGCCTTCCGAACAACTCCCATTACAAACTTGCAATTCGAATCCAATATAATGCCAATTAGGAATAGGACAGAATTTATGACAGAATTTATGAATGCTAAACTTTTTAAATCACTTATAAATGGTTATCATTCTCCCCTAACTAAAATAATTGCTGCTGAAAAAATCTCAAAAAGACCACAAAAAATTCCATCCTTAGTCAATAAAACAATTCAACTGTGTAAAAAATTCGGAATTCCTTCTTGGCTGCTAGCAGCTTCACTATAAATACATCCCTTCGAAAATTCTACAAACCCGCAACACCTTCCATTGTTTTTCAATGCAAATTCCGTGAAATCACAGAATATCCAACGTGTCCATCATATACACCGACGGCTCTAAATCAGACAACAACTGCAGCTTCAGTATAACCACAGAAAATAGTATTATTAAAATTTTACTTCTACCAAATTACTCCACTACTTTCACCTCAGAAATAATAGCCATCCATGAAGCTATAAAGTACGCTCTAAGTCGATCCTCCAAATTTGCAATATATACCGATTCACTATTATCACTGGACGCTATACAAAACTTAAACAATAACGAATACTAAATATTCCTTGGTGGTTTTTCGGATCTTTGCCAGATTTAGTTTTTCCAGAAAAAGAAGAAACAGACAATAAAGATTTGGTTTTAGAAATTTTATTTATAAAAATACAGAGAGAGGGGGGAACTTACCAGCTGGATTGCGCTTTTGATATTAATTTAGCACTCTCATCGACAAGCCGACAAGAGCGCTCTTTTTTGGAGTTTTCGGAATAACTCTGAAAACTCACTCAACGCACTTAGCTGTTTTAACAAATACAAATTATTAAAATTCAACTTAAACTAAACTTAAATACAGGGTGACGGTGTAAACATTGTCGCCCACCTTGCAGCAAACTGCAAAAAACTAGAAAATTATTTAAGTAGATATATAGGATAAAAACTTAAAATGCCTTAAATAAATAAACCTATTCAGTGCAGTTTCATTTTTTAAAATTCAGTGTTTATTTCAGTGTTTGCATATATACATGTAAATTTTCAAAATTCAATTTAATTTCAAAAAAAAATTATATTGAGCATAAGCCCGATAGCACCCATCCAAATATGGTGCTCTGAGCGATCAACTGGCCGGCAGGAGTCGGAAACAGGCCCGGGAGCATTATCTTGGAGTAAACTCCCACGCCCAACACTAGACTGACCGGAGCCGACTTGAAAAAAGCCTGATCAGCCAACAACAGATTGGCATACGGTTCTAGTATGCGCGCATCAAGTGTTTGAGTCGGCGTTACACACGAGTAACCACGCTTCACCTGAGCCATCACGCTTATTCGATCACTCCGTTGAAACTTGCCGCGAATCTCCAGGCAACACATGCGGTCTGCTCTCGATCGAGAGGTGGCCAAACGCAGCGAAGCAACTAAGGCCTCGGAAATGACCGACACTGCTCGACACGGGTCTATGAGGGCTCGGACCATATGGACCCGACCCTGCGCTACAATTTTTACCGTAGCCGTGGGAGAAATCGCGACAGCACACTGCGTAACTGTTAGGGGCATCTGTCGTCCAATCATCGCTCGTGCGTCACCCTGGAATCGAGGGCGTTCCACTTCCGAGCGGACTAGCGCCGGTTGGCGGTTACCATCTTGCCGATGGCTTCTCTCGCGTCTTTCGCGTCTGCGCTGACCACGTGTTTACAGTCTTCGCGCTGCTGAGTTTAGTGGTGGTCTGAAGTGATGCACCAAGCTGTTCTGGCCATTGGACGGTTCAGTGGTCGTCAGCCGAGACGGACTGGGTCTCGGTCCAACCCACTTCGCAGCGCCCTCAGCCATCTCGGGCCCAGCGTCATCCGTCAGGGACAGCCGAGACGGGCTTGGTCTCGGTCCGCTCCTTTCGGACAACTCCGAGCTGTCCGATGAACTCTTTTCATCCTTAGCCGGCAGCAGCCTAGACGGGCGAGGCCTAGGTCCACCGCGGCGACGTTTGCCGAGAGGCCTGGACTCATCCAACTTCTCCTGAGAGGGCCCGTGCAACAGGCTATGGTGGTTTTCGCCACAATACTTGCACCGTATTTCGCTATGGCACCTTGCTGTGGTGTGGTTTGGCGATAGGCAATTGGAGCAGTAGCGATGTAGCACCACTACGCGCAGTCTTTCGGCGTGAGTTTTCGACCGAAACTCTGGGCAAAATCTTAACGGGTGCCGTTTATCGCACAATCGACAGGCACCTTCGACGACTTCCTTCGGTTTTCTTATGTTGCGGCAGTTGACCATTTTGAGCTGTAAAAAAAGGGGTTGAGAGGTAGAAATTTTGTCAAACTAGGGTCCTGGCAACGCAACCAGCTTGACGATCGGTCGTGTTATTAAACCGCATTCCGTTCGAACGTCAGCCACACGTACCCTCGCATCTTTTCCGTGATATAATTTTGTTATTCGGCCCAACCGCCATTCGTTTGGGGGTAAAGTTTCTTCTTTCACAACAACTAAATCATTTATTTCCATATCTTTTTGCGGATATTTCCACTTATAACGCTTGTGAAGCTCTTTTAAATATTCGGTTTTCCACCGTTGGCAAAATGTTTGATGTAAAGCTTTTATCTTTTGCCATCGGTTTACGATTGAGATGGGCTTTTCTGTTATCTCAGGTTCGAACGGGGCTAGAATAGGCGCACCAATTAAGAAGTGGCCTGCAGTTAAGGGAGCTAAATCATCCGGATTCTCAGACATCGGACTAATCGGTCGTGAGTTTAGACACGCTTCAATTCGTGAAAGCAATGTCAAAAACTCTTCGAACGTGTATTTCATACCACTAGCTACTTTCTTGAAATGGGATTTGAAGCTTTTGACCCCGGCTTCCCACAAACCTCCCATATGGGGAGCACCCGCAGGAATAAAATGCCATTCCAGTTTTTGGTGAGAATAGTTGGAAACAACTACATCACGCGTTGAGCTAAGAAACGCCTTAAATTCGCGTTTAAAAGTCCGTGAGGCTCCAACAAAATTCGTCCCGTTATCTGAATAAACGTGTGCTGGACAGCCTCTCCTTGAAGCGAATCGGGAGAATGCTGCCATGAAGGCAGCAGTCGAAAGATCACTGGTAGCTTCAAGGTGTATCGCTTTTGTCGCAAAGCAGACAAAGACACAAACGTAGCCTTTTGTAATCAAGCAGGCTCGACCCGTATAGTTCTTGATGTCAAACGGGCCCGCGAAATCAACACCGATTGATGCGAATGTTCTGGTAAGAGTGGTTCGCGAAGGGGGTAATGCCGCCATGATCTGCGTACGTTCCTTTTTTCGATTAATGACGCATACATTGCAGTTATGAATGGTAGTTTTTATAAGGTTTCTTGCCTTCAAAATCCAAAACTGCATTCTAATGAGTCGCAAAACCAACTGGTTACCACCATGTAGGGAAATCTCATGCGTAAACTTTATCAAAAGTCGCGAAAATTGACAATTATATGGCAATATGATTGGATGTCTTTCGTCATAAGAAAGTGCGGGAGAGAACGCTAAGCGTCCTCCTACTCGCAAAACGTTATTTTTATCCAAAAATGGATTCAAGGTTAGGACTATGCTTTTTGTACTGATAGGGGTCTTTTCCAAAAGGCTGTGACATTCGTCCGGGAAATTGACCTGTTGACATAAAACGATTAATCGATTTTTGATAAAATCAATTTCCTGATTTGAGACCTGACCAGTGGGAGAACTTAATTTTTTGTTTTGAGCCCGATGGTAAAAACGAAAAACTTGAGCAAGAACTCGTAATGCTCTAGAAAACGAGGCACCAGCAGCAACCCCAACAATTAATCCAAGGACAAAAAAAGGTGCGTGCAATTTTTATAATTCAGTGTTTTTTTTGTTATTCGGTGCAAATAGTGTTTTTCTATTATAAAATTCATAAATCCAACCGCGGTAAAAAATTCGTTTGGGATTTTTTCGCAACAAAACCAAAAAAAAAAAAAAAAATTAATAAAAGTTTTTAGCTTTCGCTCTCGGTGAGCAAATTTCCAAAAAATAGCCGATTTTGCTGCAAAATTTGCCTCCAAATCCCCCCTCACGTCAACTGAAAACCACAATAGCAAAGATATTTTTCGCTTTTTAAAAGATCACTACAACTCAAACCACAACCTTTCTTGGCGACATACATCGCAATGGTATCAACAAATTAACATAAACAAAAACAACATCAAAGCATTCCTTAAAGATAACCTCATAAACCGATTATCCAAAAAAGACCTAATAAAATTCGAACGCCTAAGACTCGGCCATACCTCTCTAGCTCATAGACACCTTTTAGATCCTCAAACCTCCTCTTTATGCTCATATTGCAATACTGATTCCCCCATCTCCTTACTACACATTCTCAATGATTGTCCACATTTTAATAATCCCAGATTAAGCATTTCCATAACACTGTTCCCACGTCCTTGCTATCTTCCCCTACTGTAGATAACATAACTAGAATAGTCAATTATCTCAAATGTTCCAATATTTTTTCACTAATTTAACACTCGAATATCTAGTAATGTACTCTACTATTATTATATTGCCTTATTGTAATTAACTTTCAATTTAATTAAATATCTTTGATTTGCTGTAATATATAAGCTGAAGGCCATTGTTGCTATTGCTTTCCCTTCTTAATTAGTTTATTATTTTTAATTATATCCTAATTTGTTATAAATAAATAAATAAATACAACAACATATCTACACCTTCACTCATATTAGGCGATTTCAATGCTCATAGCACTCTTTGGGGCTCTCCTCACAGCAATTGCAGAGGTAAGACTATAGAATCATTTTTTTTTGCAAGAAAATCTCTCACTTCTTAACGACTTTCTCCTACTCACCTCTCCACGCATTCTACTTTGTCTCACGTAGACCTATCTCTTGCTTCTTCTAACATTGTACCTTTTTTAAATTGGAACACAGCCGCTCATCCACATGGGAGCGATCACTTTCCAATAATTATAACTTACAAAAATTGCTGCTCTATACAAGTTTAAACCCCAAGAAGGAAAAATCTACTTCGGCTCAAACTGTCCTGAGAAAATTGGGAACAATTCCAAAATATTGTTAGCAACAAAATAAAGTACACACAAGATACACAAAATATCAACAGAGATGCTGCTTTTTTCCATAAACAAGTCATTTCCGCGGCAAATGAATCAATTCCACATGCACCTTTTCAATACAATTTCCAAAAATCAGTTCACAGGTGGAACAAAAATCTGAATAATCTCCGTAAAAACAAACAAAACTTTTGGCACACTTCAAAAACAATTTTTCAGTAGATACTCTGATAGCCTACAAAAGAACGAACGCAATCTTTAAACGCAAGGTTAAGATGGCAAAGCGTGACTCAATTTATGCGTTTACGTCAGACGTTAACCCTTCTTCTTCAACAAAACTCATTTGGAATAAAGTGAATAGGCTATATGGTAAAAAACCTACTTCTACAATCAATAATTTAGCAAACAGTAGTGTTTCAACAATCTCCGACCACTGTCAAATAGCATGCACTTTCGCCAAAGATTGGTCCGACTATTCCCATGACAATGACTTCAACTCGGAATTCATTGAATTAAAAAACAATTTAAACATCGAAGTTAACTATTCCCTCAGTGGCCCTGTAAAGGCAATCGAAGCCGATATCTCTTTAATAGAGAACAATATTGCTTTAGAAACGTCATAAGGCAAAACACCTGGTTTTGATAAAATAAGCTACCCAATGCTCAAAAATTTACCATCTGCTGCTAAATTTCCTTTATTGCAATTATACAATAACATTTTTAAATCAAGTATCATACCTCAAGAATGGAGAAATGCAACAATTGTATCTCTTACAAAACAAAATAAATCTTTAAACAATGTTACAGGGTATCGTCCAGTCTCCCTTCTTTCCTGCACAAGTAAAATACTTGAGAAGATAATAGCCAATAGACTACAATGGTTTCTTAATAGGAACTGTTTGATACATGCTAACCTCCTAGTTGCATTCAAAAATAGCAAAGATACAATTGATGCACTTCTATTTCTTGGTCATAAAATAGCGAATGCTTTATCAACAAGAAATCATATTTTAATTATCTCAATTAATTTTGAGAAAGCTTATAAGAAATATAATTAGTTTTGTTAGAAGCTTTCTCAAAAACAGGAAAATTAGGGTACGAATACATGCATCGGACTCTCAACTTTATCCCCTTTATAATGGAATTCCTCAACGATGTAGTCTTATTTCAGATTGCATTTGAAGCACTTAACATAAGCATTATTAATTATACATTCTTCAGTCACTGTATCTACGCAGACGATTTATACCTTACGAAAAAATATAAAGATGAAACTCAATTGCAGTCCGAATTTAGATTGCTTATGGAAGATATAAATTCGTGGTGCAAAAGTTCTGGTGCTAAGATTTCTATACTTAAGAGCAAGGTCTTACATATTTGTAGAAAAAGAAATTGTACTCCTGTTACTTAAAGTATTAACAATACTAATAACGACTTTGTTAATAATCTTAAATACTAGGTATTATATTTAACTGTAATTATAAATGGTATTCACATATAGAGTACATAAAAAAATCACTGGTAAATAATAGATTAAACTTATTTAAATGCCTGTCAAATATTTATAGCAATGCACATCCATCGGTATCAATTCGAGTAGTTAAAGCACTCATTCTTTCAAAAATCGACTATGGTTTACTCATTTATGGACAAACAGCTAAGTCCTATTTACGCAAACGTATAGGCGCTTTCCTCTCTATGCCGATAACAAACATTCTGACAGAGACAGGACTACCTACCATTGAATTCCGAGTAAAAAAACTCACGGCCAAACTTATTCCTAAAATTTTAATGCCCACTGAACGACTGTTCCCTCATAACCTTAATCAAAATCTAAAAGTTTCATCAGCTCTTCAACACATAAAAGAAACTGCTTTAATAATTGGATTTGAAGTAAAACCTCATCTTAAATATGTATCTTCTCAGCCTCCATGAAACTTAAGCAATCAAAGTCTCGTCAACAGTCTTAGGCATTTACCAAAGATTCAACAAACGCTGCAGCCAATATCAGCCATTTTGAAAAAACCGTCAACAAACTCCCAAACTGGTACTTCTATTATACCGATGGTTACAAAACCAACACAGGAGTCGGCTACGCTGTAGTTTACGATAAATTCGATACTATCAGGACTGTCCAAGTTAATTCTTACTGCTCAATTTTTACAGCAGAATACGAAGCAGTTTTCTATGCAATAAAGTTTTGCAAAGCTATAAGATTGGAATACATAATTTGTTCAGACTCATTATGAACCATCAAAGCTGTTGAAAATATCCGCAATCATAATGAAACTACAATTAAATAATATACGGGACATGCTCACAAAGCACCAAAATAAACTGAAATTGATGTGGATACCAAGCCATGTTAGCATAAAAGGCAACTGTATCGCAGATGAATGCGCCAAATATGCAACCAAAGCCCCAGTTGAACTTCAAAACACGTACAATAAAGCTGACTATATACAAACTATTGACAGTTTTTACTCTAACGAGCTCAAACAGAACTGGATATACTACACCCACCACTATAAAAGAACAAAAAATATGCCAGGCTCAGGATGGGACATACACTTTTTACACATCAACACCTTATGGAAAATTCTCCACCTATGTGTTTTCTATGCAACGATGAAACCATACCAATAAAGCACCTTACAGATGAATGCTGCATAATTAATAATACTATTACCACAAAACTACTCGATTTACTATCATATGTAACAAAAGAAAATATAGTACCCATTATAAATATACTTGAACACTTTAACATCTACTCAAAGGCCAAATAATATTTAAAACAAATTTTAGGCTGAATACCTTAGCTGTTAGTGCCTAGAATATAACTTTGTTTATGTAATTTATTTTTTAAATAAATTTTTAATAATAATAATAATAATTAAAAAACCCAAAAATATACGACAAAAAATACAAAACAGGTCGTAAAGCTAAGCTCTCGGAGCGTGATAAGCGAATGATTAATAAAAAAGCCAGAAATTCAACCATATCTGTGCCCAACAACTTGCAAGCAAATGCAACCAATCAGTTTCGAAAATAAAGGTTTGGCGAGTCTCAAACAGTTCCGAAGCAATTGTTAGATCCATAATGAAGAAAGCTCCTACTTAACTTGCCCACCATAAGACTGTACAGCTTAATTTTGCATCAAATAATTTGAATACCAACTGGGGCTCGGTATATATTAAAATTGTTATCCTCCTAAGAAGTCTTGTGAATAGCCCCACACACCATAACGGAACAACCACCAAAATTTCAAACCCCTCCATTAGTATTGGTGTCCATCTGGGCAGAGTGTTTGGTCCATATGCCAGAGAACCCTGATTCGATTCCCACCTGATACAGAAAGTTTTTTGAATTGAATTAATTTTTCTGTTCGACCGTCACCTCTCTACAGACAATGGCAAACCTCAGAGAGTAAAAACTGCCATGAAAAGCTTCTTGAGAACATAAGCCGTTCGGAGTCGGCATAAAACATGTAGGTCCAGTTCTCGATTATTTGTGTTCAAATATTTGACAACACACACAACACAATTGTTCTTCGGAAGATCAGTCAAAGTCCTTTCAAGGACTTAAATGGCCATTTCGTTTTTTTTTTTTTATACCGTGCCGTGCCGTTTGTATTTTTTGTCGTTTTATTTCGTATTTTTTGTCGTTTTCGGGTTTATTAAGAAGGAGGTATTAGCAAAGTGTACGATCAATTTTTTTTTAAAATTTGTGAAAAATTTAGCCCCTGGTCATTATATGCTAAAATTTGCACCTCTATACTCTGGATAGCAAAGTCTTGCGCGATATTTTAATCAACAAGTTCTAGGAGTCACAATTGATGTTTATATTCAAACTGACAATGACTCGACCTCTCTATTGATGAACTTTTAAATGACTATCGTATAGTTTTGATACGATTGTTTGTTTAGTTTGTTTAAAGTAATACAGTTTGTTCTCTCATTCTGTGTTTGAGCTTTCTTTTAACTGTTATCAACATAGATTTGCCGAGAGTGTATGATAAAATCTGTTTGGTGTCGTATAGTTTAGATAAGCACCTTAGTATAACTTTTTAGCATAAAAGTAAAATTAAAGTTGTTTATAGTTTTTAAGTGGAATTTTTGAAAAATCCATACATGACACATTGGTTGAAATGACCGGTTTCAGCGGCAGAAAGTCCATTTTTAAAGTTATGTTTTTGTTAAAACTAAGAATTGCACTTTGTAGGAAACTATTTAAAATACCCGAAAACGAAAAAATTATGACCAGGTGGCATCTCTGTTTTTATAACGAAGCTGTCAAAATAACTGTTATTTTTTCATCTTCGTTTTCTGTTGATTTTCTTCAAAATAGTGAATTAGAAACATATGTTTTTTTAATAATAGTTGATATAATAACAAATATCTAAAAAATGGAAATTACTTCTCAAGGTATGTATAACAATATGATGGAATTATTTTCTAAATAAAAGTGTTGTGTTTGATGAAAATCTGCGTTAAAGTGTGTCGTGTTTGTAGTGACGTTTTGATGGTGGCGTCTGTGTTTCTTGGAATAGAACCGTCTTCATTCGAGTTCATTCGCAAAGTTATTTGTATCTGTAGATATGTCAAGATGTGAACTTTCATATCGTGAAAAAATCTTTTGCCCCAATTAACCCCAACTCATAATATAACTCATTTTAGGCACCATCAAAATCAACAATTCCGATATTGTAAGTTTTTGGTTAGAAAATAACCACAATGCAAGACGCGTTTTTAATTGGATATCTGCGAAATTTAATGGATGTGGTGATGAAGACTGCAGAACATTTGTCAAGAAGCAAATAGATAACATTTGTGCTAAAATTAAACAAAAATGGATCAAAAACAAAAGATGTTTCGACCGATTTAAGAAAAAGGAAAGCTTGTGGTTGTCTCGTACAACTTTTTTAAACTGTCGAAAAATAATTGTGAACGTAAAAAGGGTCGTCCTCATCTCAAATACAGCGATGGAAGTGAGCGTCTACAACGACAACTCGCTTCCAAAGTATTATCAACACAGGAAAATGATTCCAGGTTATTGCTTCATGCTGCTTCAATGTCAGCCCATGCTGCGAAAGAACACGATTTAAATTTTGTCTTGAAGCATACAGCTAGTTCTCCATCAAAAGCTAAAGAAGTGAGAAAACTAATAGTTTCTGCTGATAAAAAACCAACTCCACTTACCCCTGCAGAAGCATTGGTTTTTTTATTGGAAAATAATTTTACAAAACAAAAATATATTAATATGAGAGACTTGAACAAGTCACGAAACTGTAACATTTATCCTAGCTACGAAAAAGTGTTGGAGTATAAGATACAATGCCGGCCTGAAGGTCTTATGGTAACACAATCAAAAGCCGACGTTCCTCTACAAAGCTTACTTAACCATACGGCAAAAAGGATTTTATCTTATCAGGAAGAGGTTTTAAATCGCATGGTTGAAGTCAATGAAGTTACGGTCATTCTAAGCTATGGTTTCGACGGTTCCACAGGACAAAATTCATTTAAGCAAATATTTATCGGCGAATCTGCCGGAGGTTCTAATAATTCGCTCTTTGTAACGTCAGTTATACCCCTAAAAATAATCACGTTGGATAATGCAATTATTTGGATCAATCTTACTCCTCAATCAGTTCGGTTTTGTCGACCACTTAAGATTGAATTTGTGAAGGAAACAAGAGAACATATTCTAAAAGAAAAACACAATCTGGATCAGCAAATATTAAAACTTACTAACTTAGAATATGTTTTTGGAAACGGTAGAAAAATTTCAGTAAAATATGAACTTATTATGACATTAATTGATGGCAAAGTTTTAAACGTACTTACGGGAACAAAGTCTTCTCAGTCTTGTCCAATATGCGGAGGAAATCCTAAGCAGTTTTTGTTAATTAAAGATTTTAATTCATCGCTTTATCTCCCAAAGTATAATACATTAAAATTTGGCATAAGTCCATTACATGCCTGGATTCGATGCTTTGAATTTATTCTAAATATTTCCTATAGACTTCAGCTCAAAAAATGGCAAATTAGAAATGCTGAAGAAAAAATTATAATGGAAAAAAGAAAAGCTGAAATTCAAAAACAATTTTGGGAAAAAATGGGTCTTCATGTTCATAAGCCAAAATCTAATGGTAGTGGATCGACAAACGATGGCAATACCGCAAGAAGAGCATTTTCAAATCCTGAAGAGTTTGCGAATATAACACACATTGACGTTGACCTTATAAAGCACTTGCGTATTATTCTTATTGTAATTTCCTGTGAATATGAAATAAATCCCGAAAAGTTGAAAGATTTTTGTAATGCGACTGCTGAAATATATTTTAAAATATACGATTGGTACCCAATGTCCGCGACTGTACATAAAATTCTCGTACATTCTTCACAAATTTTACAAGCTTCAGTCGTACCTCTCGGTTGTGCAGGAGAAAATGCATCTGAAGCGAGGAACAAACTCTACAAAAAGGACCGCATTGAGCATGCTAGAAAGGATTCTAGAGAGCATAATTTAATGGATGTTTTCAACAGAGCAATGGACTCTTCCGACCCTATTTTGTCCAGCATTTGTTTAACAAACCGCGCTTCGGCCCAGAAACGACTTCCTCTTCCAAGAGAAGTTTTATACCTTTTAAAGATTCCTAATATTCCTGAGAGTCAATGTCCTACACCAAGTACTGCAGTAGAAGAAAATTCTTCAGATTCTGAAGATGAAGACTTTATACCTCATTTGCATATCGAACTAGATGCCGAAGAAACGTTAGAATATTTTGACGTAAGAGTTTATTTACAAATGTTAACATAAACACTTTTTTTAAATTTTACCTTATCTTTCTTTACAGTTTGAATAAGTATTGATGAACCGTCTGGATAGATGTTATATATAAACCTTTCAGAGAATATTGTTTAAGTTATTTAATGTATTTGAGTACAGAAATGAATTTGATAATATGATTTAATAAATATTAAAAAAAGAAAAAAATTGGTTGGACAATATTTCGACGGACGGACATATAAATCGATATAACTCCCCTATATATCGATCCAACTAGCTGATTTTTTCACTGCACACTTCTTTAACTGTCACTAATACATGTGCCAAATATTACAGCTCACACTTCTTCCTGTGAATTACTGCCGCTGAAACAGGTCATTTCGACCAATGTGCATGAGTTCAATTGATTTTGATTTTTTTCGAACGAAGCTATGCGAAGTTTATTGATATTTTGTTAATTTTGTTTGGTAGTAAAAACTCTGAAATGACTTCCAGTTTTTAAACTCAGAGTGTCTTATTTCAATACAGTCGTATCCAGATGCGTTAGTTCGTGCACTGCGAATAATTATGGGCCATTCACTGGACGCCCAAATGGTATGCACAAAATCAACTGGCATCATTGTATGACCGGGAAGAAAATATGTAATTTTAATTTTTTCAATTAAATTTGAAAAATTTAAAAAATATGCCAGGATAGCTAAAACGGACTTGTTGCGGTTTTGCCCAGCGCAACTGTCCAATATAGACTTATATCATTAGCTGTCTGTCTTTGGTCTACGATTATTAGATATTTATAAAGGACTGTACAAATTTCATTGCACACGGAAAAAAATGATCCGTAGATTTTATTTAATTTATAAGAAACACTACATACACGCAGAGAAATTTTTCGTTTAGCGCAACTGAAAAATTAGCCAATTATGCTTCGTTTGCGAGCTGTTGTAGCGGCAAACGAATATTCAGTTGTAACTAACGAAAAAATAGCAAAAAATATCGAAAAAATAAAAAAAAATAGCAACGCATTGAATTTTAATGTTCAGATCTTTATTTTATTATAAACATTTCTTCTAACACATAAATTCAATATGATTTCAAATAATTGATATTTTATCTTACTTCAATCATTGGAATTCGAACCCGGACTCATCGATGTCTGGTTCACTGCACGCTCTGCTTAACGTGTTGCACCACCGTCAATTGAATTTTCAGTCGGCTAATATTCGCCTAGTGCTGCTGCTTGGAGTTCAATTGTATTGAAGTAAAGTTACACAATTTTTTTTCGTTTATGGCAAAAGTTAAACATTTGTCATGGACAGAAGCTCGACAGAAGCCTGACAAAAACGAAAAGTTTCCACCAGATTTTTGTTGTGGCCGTGGCGTAGTGGTTAAGGTGCTTGATTTGTATGCGAAACAGCCTAGGTTCGAGTACCCAGCTGACACAAATTTGTTTTTTGTTTTTTTGTTTGGTTTTATTAGAAATTAAATTGAATTGAAATAGAAATTGAATAGGAACAGAAATGCAACAAACAAATTCTTTATTTGCCGCAATTAAAAAATTGCACGCGCTTATAACAAACGAAATTCTTTTCCTGTAACTAAATAACCCGTTTTCCGCAACTTTTTCCGTTTCTCGTTTCCAAGCACAATAAACGAAGTTCGTTTACTGCAAATTGGCGATAAACGTTTTTTTCTCTGCGTGTATCAACACTGTACTTTAGTAATTTTTTGATAGATAAATCGTCTACTCAGAATATCTTATCAGATAATATAATCTATGAAAAGTTGAATTTGGTTAAATGGATTACATACTTATAATTTATAAAATGTATTTTCAGTGGTTACTTTATATAAAAAAATAAAACTTGTTAGTTTTAAATTATTGTTTTACTTTATAAAAAAAAATTAAAGGAGGATACTTATATTTTCAGAAATTAGCATGATTGTATATTTGGTTGTTACTCTACAAACTTTGTTACCAAAACAAAATTTAATGGTCAACACAGTAAACGCGACGACGGTAGGTTAGTATTGTACACATTTGCGCAAACGGTAAAATTACGTTTGAACACAATAAAATTGGACATTTAATACAAAAAATGTAGGGTAAGACGGGGTACATTTGACGCTGGGGCACATTTGACTTATCTCTCTGTAGTGTGAATAGGGATTTATATCAAAAATGTAACAATGTGAAAAGTACCCTAATTTCACTTAACGAAACGTGAAAAAATTTCACGATTATATTTCAATGCGTAATAAAGTTGTACGTGTTTTTCAATTTTCGCGACCGTAGCTGTAATTTTCGGTAGCTAGGACGTAAGCTCTCCCTTAAATAATAAAAGACATTTTCTTAAGCATCTTATAAAATGTGTTACTCTGTTTATGTGTGTTATGAAAATAAAAAGTAAGTTTATCTCAAGTGTAATACAATTTGCAAAAAATAGAAAACGAGACGGCGAGTAGAATGGGGCACCTTTGACTTTTGTAGAAGGGCAAATTTGACAAATGTAAAGTGTACCTCATTGAGCATTATTAATGTTAAATACAATAAGGAGTTTCTAATGCTTAGTATTTCTTTAGCATTGGTTCGCAAATATAAAAAAAAGACCAACTATTGAAAATCTATTGAATTTTGTCTTTATTTCCAAAGCTATGTAGCGTTGATATGTTTTTCTATCATACGCTTGAATAAGTATGAATACACTGACTGTTGTTTTAAGAAATTATTCAAAAACAAATTCTAAAATATAAGTTTAATTAATTAAGTTTAAGTTTAATTAAGTTTAATTAATTAAACATTATTAAGTAGGAATAATGGGAGGGTTCTGGACCAGGAGCCACCAGGAGCCGCGTGATTCATAGAAGCGTGCGCGTGTTGACGTCAGTTTTTGTTGCGGTTTTCTGATAAGCAGGCAGGCGTGCACCAAAGTTGACGGCAGTTTTGTTTTGACTTATGTCCGTCCCCGTCCCAGTCCCCCGTCTGTCCGTTTGCGGTTTTTTGATAAGCAGTTGCATAAAATATAAAAATGTTTTGTTTTTCAATGCTTTGGCTTTGGTTTTTTTGATAAGCAGTTGCATAATACAATGTATAAAATTTTTTCGATAAAATATAAAAAAATTATTTTCAATGCTTTGGAAAATAAAAAGTTGCTTCCTTATGTTTTTTGATAAACAGTTGCATAATACAATGTTTAAAACTTTTTCGATAAGCAGTTGCAATATAAAAAATTTTTGCTTCGAAAAATAAAAAATTGCTTCCTTAAGCTTTTTGATAAGCAGCTGCATAATACAATGTATAAAACTATTTCGATAAGAAGTTGCATAAAAAGTTTCTTTTTTATCAATGGTTGAGAAAATGAAAAACACAGTTCTGCAATATTTTTTTAAAATACATTTTATTACACAGAAAAAAAAAAACAGTTGTGAAATATTTTTTAAAATAAATTTTATTATACATTTAGAATATATAAATGTTAATATCTTATCATTAATAGGAAGTCCATTGTGGTTCTTTGAACATAACTGCATATAAATTGTAGAGTTTTCTTATACTTTGATATCGTGACCACAAAGTTGCGCAATTACAAATGTTATACATTTCCTTATCTGAATTTTCAGCATAACAACAGTCTTCCCTATGTAAACCATGTATTGAATATGAAAAACGAAGAGATGATCTCATTTCAGTTATCATATCCTAAAAAAATTTAACATGATCGGGGTCTATTAATTTTTCATATTTTATTAAGAAATTTTCTAATTCCAGTGCTGACATCATATTTGATTGTTTCAAGTGTACCTCCCAATTTAAACTAATCTGTTTTGTTTTTTTTTAATTAGTTTTTATTAAAACCAAAACCGTGATAAGGTGCAGATAAAAATGTTTTCTCAGAGTCGTAATATAAAAATTTTTGTATAAAAGTTCAAGCGTTTTATAGTTTCTTTCATAGTTGTGATCGGTTGTTTTTTGTAAGCAAGTAAGAATAAAATAAATTTTCAAAATGGAAAGCAGGAAAAATACATTGAAAGCTTTGAATGAGCTCACAATGAAAAGGAAGAGTATCATTCCGTTGAGTAATATCCCACTCAACACCAAATTAATTATATTGAAAGCGAAAAGGAAAAACACTAAATTTGGATGGAAGATCATGCTGGAACTGGAGGAAAACGTTATGTTTCTACCACAATGTTACAATGAAATGAGTGATGAAACTATGGAGAGCTTAAACTCTGGAGATTTCTATATTGAGAGAATGCTTACAAGTGTTAAAAATCCAATGTATTTTGAATTCAAATTTTCTTGTGGGAAAAATTAAAACTAAAAAAATGTATATATCAACCTTAAAAAAAAAAAAAAAAAAAATTGCTTTTATTTTAAATATAAAATATTTGTACACTTATAAATATGGAATTGATTATCAATAAAACGAACAAATCCAAACATTGATTTTTTTATTACATATAATATTTTTTACAGTGCCTACTTTTTTATATTTATAGATAATTCCCATTAGTTGCTTTAGGAATTTATCTTCAAAAAACCATTCAATATCGCTTCCAATATCCATTTTAGAGGGAGCTACGTGCATCAAGTCAACAGTTTCATTATTCAACACTTCATCATTACACCATTTTTGAATTATGTTTTTTAATTTAGATACTTCTACATTATTTTTAAAATTTATTTCAAAAGTTGGTTTTTCCTTATAACTTTGTGCAGTTATCATAAATTTGGTACTTTTAAATAAATTCATAACATTTAAATCTTCATGTTTAATAGAATTATTGCAACTAGCATGTTGGACGTCTTGTTGTTGTTGTTGTTGTTGTTGTATTTTAAGGTTTTTATTAGGATTTTCTGATTTTCTTCGTTTTTTTTTTTAATGTTGGTTCCTTGCTTTCATCATGAGTTTTCTCAAACACTTCGTTGAAGTCTTCATGACATTTCAAAAATTCACTCTCGTCATGGTTTTGTTGTGGTTGTTGGTCTTCTTCATTCTTATTAACATCACCATCATTATGAGTTTCCTCCAACACTTTATCCAAATTTTCATAATATGTCTCAAGATCACTCAAAAAATCGATGTCCTTGTCAGCACCCCAAAATATATCCTTATTCATTTTTTTGTTTAACGTCAGCTGAATTTTTAATTGAAACTAATAAATTTTTCAAAGTGTTGAAACTATCTTTCAGTTTGCGTTTAGTTTTGTATTTATCTATATATTTCTTTGTTTATGAAAAAGAAAAAAATTTTTTTACAACGATGAAATTGAATATAAATACGGTTGTCGACATTATGAAAAATTAAAAATGTCTTTTATACGCGACGAAGTAACAATGGCTAGTAGTGCTGTTCGCGATTTAATGGATTCGATGACGGAGCCTCAAATTGACGATTGCTTGATTATACCACAGTCGAGTTTTGAAACAGTGAACACAACTGATCATCAATTTTGGAGCGATGTGTGGAGGAACGAACGTGATATAAACACATTAATGAAAATGCTGAAAAAAATGATGGAATATTACATCCAGGAAGAGTTGGGAATTGGTCAGGACTACTTGATATCAACAAAACTAGTGCTTGTGAAGCGGGTGGCTGAAACAAATTTATATGTTTTTAAGTGTGAAGTACCAGCACAAGAATTGACAGAAATTGAAAATTTAGCATTATGCAGAGATGTTACCTTTATTCAAAAATGTACATATTATCTAGAAGTGTGCAATGCTAGAGTAAAGATGTACAAGAGTTGTGTAATGAAAAAAATTTTATTATTAGATATTTAATAAAGTGTTATTGTTTTGAATTGAAAACTTTATGTTCTTTTTTCATTTTATTATCTAAATAGTTTTATTGAAACTACAATTTTTACGACTTAAATTATATACATTTGTATAAAGTTGAATAATTTTATTCGCCTCATTTTCCATATGATCAAATGATAAACAACCACAAGTGTCTGGACCAGATCTGCAATTATCATCTGACCACGGGCAGTCTTCAAAATGTTCACCAAATCGAGAATTTATTTTTCTCAAATTGTTTTTGTATTCCATTTTCGTTTGAATGTTAACAAGTCTATCCTTTTCATCTTCGGGTATATGTGAAAATTTTTTTAAAAAACTACAAATATCTTTGATGATGGACATTTTTTAAATTACTGTATTGTCATATGTAGAGTTTGATAATAAGCATCAACATCAATTATTGTTGGTTTTATAGCATAATTTGATCGTTCATATAATTCTTGTCTACTTTCATTATCATTTTGATTTATTGCGTCATTATATTCAAAGCAATAGATATTTAGTGTACGTAATTCATAATTGCTATAGTAGGAACATTTAATTCGTATTTCTAATGTTTGATATTTTAAATTAAAGTGACGATGAAAAACTCCTGAACTTTCATAAATACCACCAATTTGCATTTCTTTCTCTATAAGATTTCTCCTGAAAGCGTCAATTGCATCTTCAATAGAAAATTTCTTTTCTGGATTTGGGCTATTTCTATGATAACGTTCTAAATTTTGTTGATAGAGTGAGTCATGATAAGAAGGCTCTCTGTATGGATATCTCAATGTTGTGGTCGGTGATGGGGTGATCGTATTAATATCATCATCATCATATTTAACATTTTCCAATTGAAGGGTTATGTTTACTTTTATCTGAAGAGAAGTATTCGGGATCTGTATGACAAAACTAACCTGTTTTCCATATTCAATATTGTAAAAAAGTAGTAGTATTTTCATTTTGTTCATGTAAATTATTTCTAGTTTGATAGCAGACAATATGACGTATTTGTAATATTACAGAAGCAATAAATATAAATAATAAAAGTTTTCTTAAGCTCATGTTTTTGTGTTGAATCTTTCCACGGCTGTAACTATTTAAGTGATAACCATGTGTAAAGTCTGTATATAGTCTTTTACATCAATAATTCCCACTTCCAATGGTTTATAATTTGGATCTTGAATTCTTACTTTCTCAATTTCATAACTACTTAGAATGATTTCTGTTTCAGTTTCCCGATATTCAAAACAATTAATGTTGAGTCTTTTCTCTTCAAATCTACTATCATAAGTACAACGGATTGGAATATCTATATTTTCATATTCAAGTTTAAAATGTCGATAAAATACTTCTTTAGAATCAATAATTCCACCAATATCACTTTCTTTAACAATTAAATCCTTACGGAAGGCTTCTATGGCTTCATCAACAGTAAAAAGTCTTGAAGGTATGCCTTGTTGTATGTTGTATGTTGTACTCTCAAATTCTATAATTGTTGTTGTTGTTGTTGTTGTAGGCAATTCTGTTCCTATTTCAGTACTTGATAGTTCATTTAAATGTAACGGTTCAATTTCTTTCAACAACAAAAATGATACATTAATTTTCAAGACATTATTATCAGGTAGAGTTAAATTAAATTCAATACTTTTAGGGTTTTGATTAATAATAGGTATAGTAGTATTTTCCAATTTCCAAAATTGTATGCTATACACATTTCTTAAAATGACCAATAGTGCTAGAAATATAATAAAATTCATCTTATGTTTTATTCTTAGAGATATACACGCTCCTAAATTTCAATTTAAAATGATAAGAATATATAGTCTTGTTGGTTTTATATATAGCAAGTTTTTATTATGTTTCATTTATTTATCATACAGATTATTACAACACATATATTCATATAAAAGTAATGCTGATTTCAAAGCACATCGTATTTGAGACTGTTTACTTTTTTTATTGTTGTTGTTGTTGAAGTGGTATTGACATTGACATGTTCTTGGATACATATTATATAATATTGATAAGTTAATTTCATCACATTGTGGAATATCTTCAATATTGAAAACAGGCTGTAGTAGAAATTCTTTAATCCACTTTTGTTTCTCCATCCCCTTTACGTAAACTTTTTTATTCTTTAATATCGATTTTAAATATCTTTGGGTGTTCCTAAATGAGTCGCTTCCATAGTCCCATGATAAATTGTGATGATTTAATTTCAACCAATTTGATTGTCGTTGATCATCTTCACATAGATCCTTGAATTCGAATGGAGCCTTTACGTGGAAACAGTGAAATTCATCTTCGCTTAAAACAACGACAATCTCCTTAAAAACAAAGCGATTATCATAGATTTTAAACCCTTGAACATCAACAGTTGCAAACATTGTGTTAAATAAATAGCAGCAGTCTTCAGAATTCTTATTTATATAGAACGCATGTATATATTTTTTTATTAAATTATTTTTTTAATAACGTTTGTGAGCGGTACATATTCATACATTTTATCGTGAATAAGCATACAATAAGCTGATGTACTTGGAGGTGCATTCTCTCGAAATTTTAATTCAATCCTAATATCTATTGGACCACCTTTTACACTCTCATTTTGATGAGAGGCATCTAAAGCAATTATTGGTGCAATATCAACAAAATTTTCTGGCGATAATAGTGGTTGTGGAGAACGTCCATAGTATCCTTGTTGAAATTTTTGATACATATCATAGAGTAAAGCGTAACGATTATGATCAAATCTAATGTTGAGGTCGTCATAGGGATATACATCAGAGTTAAGATGAACTTTTACATCCGATAAGTTACAATGTATAAACTTATTGGCTTTTTTAAATCCTATAAGTATATAACGAGGCCTTTCATTTTCACCTGCTAGTTTGACATTCCATAAAATATTTGTACTTTCTACAAGAGAAGGATTATGATAAACATCCCAGCTTCTAAACGATATATTAAGTAGTTGTTTACTATTTATTGTTTTTAACATTTTCAATCGGTAATCATCTGAAAGTTGAATGTGTGGTACTTTCCATGTTATATTCAAGAGCTTCAATATAAGCTTATCAATGGCAGTAGTTGAACTCATAATGCTCTTATCATCTTTAGACCGCATCAAAATCAATTCATGTTTACAATTCACAATTAATTTGTTAAAATCTTCAGCGAATCCAAGTAAATTCTTTAACGGAACACAAAAATTAAAATGACCCGTTTTGAGTACAGTATTATCTTCTTCAAATGGATACCATCCAGCGTTTCGAAGATTGGTACTTTCAAATGTATTAAGCGATACATAATTTTTCATATCTGATGCAATTCCCAATTGTCTTGTACGATCAATTTCTACTTCATTCATCTCATAACGAATTTCATCAAATAAATATGCTATACAGTTGTTTAAGAGTTTAACAGTTTTTGAAATAGAATTATCACTGTTGGATACAAATCCTTCAATATACAAAAGACTCTCACTTAATAATACATACAAGTCCTGGTTTTGTATTGGTATCCGTATTTCATCATTATTTTTAAATGATTGTAAATATGATGTAAAGCTGTGATAATCTTTTTTCACTATACTATCGTCAAAAATGGTTTATATAGAACATTTATTACGTCACTCATATTGGGTTTTTAATTGTAATCCAATGCTTTCTAAAAACTCTTTGTTCGATTTAGTTAAAGAAATTCTATGTGTTGACCTTTTAGTAGTAGGTTTTTTATTTGGATTTGATTCTTCTTTTGTTGTTGTTGTCAGTGGACTAGTGAATGGGTTATTGGCTTTAAATGTAGTCTTATTGATATTTTTTCATCACGAAAATTAATTAGGTTACCACCTTGATCTACGACTTTAAGAACAAGAGTGCTGATTTGTCTTGTGTTAACTGGTAAATATATAACATTAACTGGTATTTCTGCAATTTTGTATCCTGGACTAACTAGAAGGGAGAACTGATGAATTGTATGTACATATACTTCATTTATATATGATCCATTGATAATATTACATTCAATTGATATTGTATTTATTTTAGAAATGTCTATTGGATTATCAGAATAATTTATAACATAAGGTTCCAATATTCGTTTACTAAATCCTAGTAATGATCCAATTGAACAATTTCTATTGAAGAAAATTGGCTCCTTGCTACTACGAATTTCTGTTTGCAATGTGTTATAGTTTGCTTTTATATCTAGTAATCCAATGTTATATGATTCATATTCATCAACAATTTTCTCAGATATATCCATGAATTCATAGGATCCTATTGGTAACGCAATTGTATTATTACCAATATGAAACAAATTGTTTTCTTCATCCACATTTTTAATAGAATGATAAGAGTCGAAGCTAATCAAACCGCAAACATAATCTTGCTTTAGTTCTATAGGTGGAAAATAATTTGCAACAAGTTGTGATGAATTTCCATTTATTGTTAAAGTAAACGACATGTTGTTGATTAATCATTAAGTAGTCAACTAAAATATATTTCTTATACATTTATATTAAATCATTAACATCAATCCAAGAATTATGATCTGAAGAGAATCCTAACCATTTTACAAAAGCTCTATTATTACGTCTTCTTAAAATTTTTTCAACTAAATATGTTTGTGGAAATTTAGTTTTCATTAATTCATATTCATAGAAGCCTCCTTTGATTTCATTTCCTTGATAATCTTCAAGTATGTATGTAGTAGGGTTTGTATTTTGAATAATTTTGATTTTAAATATTTCAGTTGTCCAATTCGGTGTATAACCTTTTTCAAATGTATGTTTATATTTACTTATTCTAACATTATCATTTAACTTAAATTTTGGTTTATGAAAAATTTTTGGATTGTTATAAGCAGTTTTTAGTATAAATTTTTCATTTAAAGAATTTACTTCATTGGGTGTCATCTTAATAGTTCTATGAAATGTGTTATTATATTGATTGACTAGGTTTTTATAGTTATCAATCCATTTGTATGCCCCATTAAAGCTAAACTCTTTCCACATCATCCCCTTTAAAGTTCTATTGAAGCGTTCCACTATCGATGATTTTAATGTTGAATAATGATTAATACCTTTCAATGTCATTAATCTTTTAAAATGTACATTATAAAACTCTTTTCCATCATCCGTTTGGAGATGTTTTGGTATACGGTTACTTGTGTTGAAAATATTTTTCATTGCGGTTGTTACATTTTCTCCAGTTTTATTTTTAATAGCCTCCACCCATGCCTTCTTTGAAAATGTGTCAGTAACAGTAAGAAGGTAACGATAATTCATATTGATATTACTATATAATATCATTTCCACTAAATCTGCTTGCCATAAGTCATCAATTCCTTTTATAATTACATGTCGTCTTTTAAAATTTTTTCGTGCTTGCTTATGCAGCTCTTCAACTATGGCTCGTTTATTATTCATTATCCTATATCTCGTTATTGTATAATCCTTTTATTTGTGGATATTTTATTTTTAATTTTTTAACATCGTCTACATTAGGCTGATTTTTTCCGACTACATATTTAAACAAGAAGTCTTCAATAGCCTTTAAATAATTGTTAACTTCTTCAAAGCTTTCCTTGTATACAGATTTGATTTTATTATCAATTGCTGCCTCAATTAAATCTACATCATTTTTAATATTATCATTCAGTGCAACGTCCAAATCTCTTATTTTATTTTGTAATCTCTTTGTTATACTATTTAGATTTTCCATGGCAGTATTTAGGTCTGTTATTTTCTTTTCATAGATGTTTGTTATATTATTTAGATTTCAAAGAAAAATGTACGTGAAATGGCATCATTATCATCATTTGGCAAACCTAAGTTGATAACTCTTTTCATATGTAAATTCAGGTTTTTATTTTCATCTAAATTCCAACCAATAGTATTTCGTAAAATTGCTTTGATATTTGCTCTACTATTATTATTATTATTATTTTTCGATAACGAAGAATGACCAAATTTATCAATATTTGAATACATTTTTAGTTATATAATTATATTAGCTTCTTTCAACTCTTCAATGATGGATATTATTTCGTTATTATGGTTATTATGTCCAGCAGTTGATGATGATATAACTAATCGTAATCTTTCAACTAACTCATTAGGATCATCCCAATACACATAATTCGATTTATTGTTAATGGATTTTAAAACTTTAAGACCTTGTCCATGTATCAATGTGTTTGGTAAATTGAATATCTTTCTTATTACACGTTGATATTTATAAGATTTGGTACCTTTAATTTGATCATTTGAGTTATAATTACGCCTACGAGCATTTGTAGACAATAGAATATATTTATAATTTTGCAAATCTTGTTTAGTAAAATGAAGTGGATTTGTGTGAAAAACTAATTCAAATACACCAGGTGACCTCTGCCATTTATTTTTTCCAACAGAAATTTTATTTTCATTAGGGATTTTCAAAAGTTCTTTTCCATATCTCCATCTCCCCAAAGAATCTATATTAAATATATATAATTTATCCAATTTTTTACTATCCTTAAGTATTTGTATGTTTTGTTGTAGAGAATTTTTTTTATTTCGGATATTTTGTAATTGTTTATGGTGTTTGTAGTCTGTATTTAATTGATCCGTAGCCTTACGTTTAAAATGTTTATGCCTTGCCTATAGTTCTCGATCATTTTCAATGTCTCCTTTTACTCTTTTTTCTTTTTGCACTTCATTTTCTATCAAACTGTTAATTTCATCATCATCATTATTTTGTAATTGCTTAATGTGTTTGTAATCTGTGTTTAATTGATCCTTAGCTTTGCGTTTAAAATGTTTATATTTTGACCATAGTTCTCCATCATTTTCAATGGTTCTTCTTACTCTGTTTTCTTTTTGTACTTTATTTTCAATCAAATTGTTAATTTCCTCATTATTACTATTATTGTTATTATTATTTTTTGAGTTGAGAATTTTATTTGATATAATAGGACGATACATTTTTTTAATTTTATTTTTTAATTGTTTTTTAAATTTTAACTGTTTTTTTATTTTTAATTTCTTATCCGTTTTTTCTTTTTTGTTCGTGCTGTCAATATTTTTTGTTTTTTCATACCTAACAGGTACTAAATCATTACCAATATCGTGAATGTTGACGTTGGTATTCAACTTGGAGATTTTATGAGCATATTTCTCTTGCTGCAACGAACGTTTGTTCTTAGTTTGAAGATCTCTTAATCACTGTTTAAAATTTTTTTGCAACCCTTTGTTTTTTCGTTTTGTAATAATTTGTTCTTTAATCCTTTGTTTTGGCTCATTTTCAAAGTCAGATTCAAATTCTGTATTATAATTTATTTTATTTTTGTATTCACCATCGTTATTTAGTATCAAAGTCATATTCTGACTTCACGCTATAATTGTCATGGTCTTTATTTTCTGCATCAGCATATCGAATCTCATTTTTTAAGTCTTTATCAAAATCTACTGTTTGAATGTCTGGGTGTTTGGTGTTTGAACGTTGATAATATTTTAAAGACTTGCTAATTCATTTTCAATGTTGGGTTTTATCTTGCTTGTATGCTGATATGGTTTGTTATGCCTTAGTTTATTTTTGTTCAATGAATTACGCTTTTTTAAAATTGTTTTATCATTCATTGTTGTGTCAAGTGTTGATAGATATTGAGGATCAACATTTAAGTGTATATTTTGAGTGGATTGTTGTGGTAGGTCATCATCATCAATAGCATCCCAAAACATTTCATCAATATTTTCTTTTTTGTTTTTAACAAGTTGGTTGGCGTGTTTTTTTTCTTTGTTGTATTCATTGTATTCATCTTTATTAAGCTTTCCAATTATTTCATTCAATGGCTTTGAAATGTATTTTCAAGCAACTCAACTCGATCTATTTCACCTAATTTTATTTCCTTTAATTTTTTTTCTTTAAGATTTTCCGAGTGTTGGCAAGGTTTGTTAAGACATTAAGTTTTGTATTTTTCATGATTATTGTTTCTGTGTGATGTCTAAAATCAGATCTGGTGTATATCTGATGTATATCTGATACCGATCTGGTATATATCTGATACTGATCTGAGGTGTAACATGTGTTGATGCTAATTTTATATATGTATGAAATTGTCAAAACCTTTTTGATACCGACCCTTGTTTATGGTATCATCTTTATTTATCACAACAAAACCATACTTATCTTTCCAACATTCATTACAAATCTTTATAAACGTTTTGAAATCCATGTCTCCAATAACATAATCATTAAAAATATGCTTTAAATTCATTTCATCTTGTTTGAATATAATAATCATGTTTGCATTATCACGTATTAAATGTTTAGGAATTTTTGTATAGGTTTGACACAAATAAAAGCAATCAATTTTTTTATGACGACCCATACAAAAATATTCTCGTATGGTGCTTTGTTTGCCGCAAATAACATCATCAAAAATGAAAATTGAATTGGGTTTAGCTTTATCTGGGCTTATAACATCTTCGTTGTCTGCGAAAGTGTAAAGATTTATTCCTTTTATCAGCATAATGAGTTTCTTCAAATATTCATACTTTGGTTGATATAAGGATTTTGAATATATGTATATGTTTTTAAACTTTAAACCATTTGGATTTACAATAAGACTAATCATAACGTTAGTTTTACCACAATTTGATGGTCCAACCAATAAAGAACGTATTGAATTAGGTAAAAGAGGACTGTGAACAATTTTGCTTATTTTATCATTAAATAAGTCAACATTATTAACATTAAGCTGAATACGTTGTTTAATTAATCTCATTTTGAATACTATATTAATTGGAATATAAATCAATCATATATACTAAAAATCATCATTCTCCTTTTATACTCACAACAAAAATGTTAATTTTATTTTGAAAATGGGCATAATATACAAAGATAGTGCTCATCAGAAACAGTTGAAAAGAGGATATGGTTTCATAAACAACATAATAAATTCATTACCAGTTGAACTTCATTTACCAGGATATCAATTTTGTGGACCAGGAACAAAACTTCAAAAACGTTTAGAAAGAGGTGATAAAGGTATTAATCCATTGGATGCAGCTTGTAGAGAACACGATATTGCATATTCACAATCAAAAGATATAAACACACGACATCAGGCTGATAAAATTTTATCTGAAAAAGCTTGGCAAAGAGTTACATCCAAAGATAGTGATTTGAAAGAACGTGCCAACGCTTGGTTCGTAACAAATGCAATGAAAGCAAAAATTAAATTTGGAATGGGTATGAAGAGAAACAAGGAAAAAAGTAAAGCGAAAAGAAGGCAAAACAAGCGCAAAAAGTATAAAAAACCCAAAGTGAATGGAAAGAAACTCTTTTCGTTAGCTGTTAAAAGGGGTGTCAAAATGTTGATAAAGAAGAAACCAAATTCATTCAATGATGCATATAAAATAGCCCATAAAGCTGTCCAGTCAAGTTTCAAACGCAAAAAATCTCAAGTCAACATACCGCGAGTAATCCCAGTTCCAAAAATAGGTGGAGTCTTACCACTTATACCAATTTTAACAGCACTGGGTGCTCTTGGTGGTATAGCTTCTGGAGGATCAGCCGTTGCAAAAGATTTAAATGATATAAAAAATGGAAAAGAACAATTAGCTGAAGCTACTCGTCACAATAGATATATGGAATCAATAGCTATGGGTAAAGGATTATATCTCAAACCATATAAACAAGGTTATGGATTGTTTTTAATAAATACATGCAATAACAATAGAGTTCAGCTACTACAGCTATATCGCACTTCCTCAGCAATGTTATGGATAACCGTGACCACAAACAAGTTAATGTGGGAAAAATTTACCCACCAATAAATGGGTTGGGCTCAGGGACGACACAAGACGTAACAACTAACCATGCGTATATATAGATCTAATTACACAACTAATTTTAATCTACTTTTGAGTTGACCTTTTGACAAATTAACATCAAAAACGCTACAATTGTTAACAAAGGAACTCGTGCGACTTAAAGGAGCAGTAGCCATATAATTTGTTCTACTAAATGGCAAATAAATTAAGTTGTTAGCGTTTCCACTGCTTCTACGGTTAGTGTTAAAATTTATGTGAGAAAGAAGTTTTGGAGAATCGAATACACCTGTTATGAGCTGGTGTAAATATACGATATCTGCCGATTTCCTTCGATCACCTAAAGACTGCATTTTTAATAGTTTTAAACGATCCTCATAAGGAGGAAGGTCTAATATGTCAGTTCCACTTAAGCCCCTTAGAGCAAACTGAACAAAACGTTTTTGGATTCTTTCTATTCGATCAACATGCACATTGTAACTTGGGGACCAAACTTGACTTGCATACTCTAAGTGAGGACGCACGATTGCATAATACAACGTTGTAGTTGTAATCATGCTATTAAATTCTTTGGCCCAGCGTTTTACAAAACCAAGCATTGAAGATGCTTTTTTACAAATATTATCAATATGAATGTTAAACGACAGCTTAGAATCCATTCATATACCTAGGTCTTTGACGGTGTCTACACGACTCAAGGCAGTATCTTTAATCTTATAATCAAATATAAAATTATTCCTTTTTTGCGAAAAGGTCATAGTTTGGCATTTATCTGAATTTAAAAACATATTATTTTTAGAACACCAAACTTCAAAGGATTTTAGATCAGACTGGAGTAGATCTGAATTATCTCTAGAATTAATCGTTCTGTATATTTTCATATCATCGGCATAAATAAGCAGATGAGAGTGTTCAATGACGTGAGTTACATCATTGATAGCTAAAATAAACAGAAGAGGACCAAGGTGACTACCCTGAGGAACACGTGATCCAGCAATAAATTCAGAAGACAATGCACCTCGGAAACGTATTTGATAAGATCGCTCTACCAAATACGATTTAATCCAGTTCACAAAATATTGTGGAAATCCCATTAACTCAAGTTTAAATAAGATTAGATTGTGTGGTACCTTATCAAATGCCTTACTAAAGTCAGTGTAAACACAATCGACCTGGTTACCAGAATCAATAGAATTTAAGCAGAATGTTGTAAAATCAAGAAGATTAGACACAGTGGATCTGCCATTCACAAAACCATGCTGACGAGTTGTTATGACTTCCCCACAGTGAATTTTCACCCGATCATACACCATCCGCTCAAAAAGTTTTGGAATCGATGAGAGCTTAGCGATAGGCCTATAGTTACTAACATCGTTCCTGCAACCCTTTTTAAAAATAGGACTTATAAATGATTTTTTCCAAAAAAGTGGAAAATAACTTTCGTTAATAGATTTATTGAATAATAAAGAAAGTGGTTGACTCAAAACGGAACCGCATTGTGTTAACACTGCGGCAGGAACACCGTCAGGTCCAGCACCAAACTCCTCATCGATCGATCTAATATACATTAAAATATCCTCTGGAGTGAAGGATATATGTTCCAAAGATACTCTGGGTTCGGAATTCATATATTCAAACTACTCTCCATCAGGAGTAAAAGAATCTGAACAGAATGATTCTTTAAAAAGATTGGCGAATAGGCCACAAATTTTGACGGGATTGTCAGTAAATCCCTCAGGAGTTCTAAATGAAGAAGGAAATCCATCAGATTTCTTCTTTGTGTTTACGAATCCCCAAAATTTCTTTGGATCTGTCAATATTCTCAGCTTAACATTATCTAAATATTCGTGATATAATGTAGCTGAGCGATTTTCAAATTCCAGAAACAAACGTTTGTAAGTTTCTAGGTCGTTTGAGCCTAAGCTACAGACGTATTTCTTCCATGCCCTATTCCTGTTGTTGCGAAGAGTCTTTAAATCCTTTGTGTACCACGGGTACGCAGAATTCCTCGCAAATTTGAGACTATAAGGTACTGATTGAGAAAACACAGCAAAGAGTTCCATATAAAAAAAATGTATGAAGTCATCAAGGCAATTTACATTTATATATTCTAAAATTGCATTAAGTTTACCATGAAGCAACTGATTCAACTTCAAAAAGTCAGCATTTTTAAAATTGAATTCATAAAGCTTATCTGCTGAATTAGAATTTACTATATTTGCTCTGTCGGATTTGTACCAAATACTCAATGGTGGATGATATTCATCAACAGTAGTTAGAGCATGAAAGGCCCTCTTAACAACAACATTGTTACTGTCTGTAGTTAAGACCAGGTCAAGAAGTCTTTCAAGACTATTATAAATACAACTCACTTGTTGTTAGTCTGAACATATATTATCAACAAATATATGTTCTTGGCGGGTCTTCGAATTAGATGCACAATAGTACGTATCATCGTCAGAAGAATGAAGAATTAAATCAGGTAGATTAAAATCGCCCAATAATAAAATGTCGTCATTAACGTCAAGTAAATCAATTATGTAATCTATGCACTCCGCAAGGCTTGCATAGACCTCTACACTACTCTTAGGAGGAACATATGCATTAATAACATATACATTAGAGTTACAATGTATAACTTTAACGCAAATTAGTTCAATATTAGAAGAGCAGGGAATGTCAACAATAAAACTGACAAAGCAGTTCCTCACAGCCAAAAGGACACCACCACCGACAGAAGAAATATTGTCAGTGTATCTGTCTTTTCTAAAAACTTGAAAACTATTGTCAAACAATTCCAAATCAGTAATGCTTCCGTTTCGCCACGTTTCTGTTAACGCGATAATATCCTCAGAGCAATTTTGAGTTGATAGAAATAAGCTCTGCGTCTTAGAACGTAGTCCCCTTACATTTTGATAGTAAAGGGGCAGCCTATTTAGTTTTTTTGAGTCTGGCGGGCGGCTTGAGTCACCCTTTTAGACTTATTTTTTGGCTTGAACTCAGTAACAAGAATATTATCGGCCCACAAATTAGATTTAAGAACAGTTGTAAAATCTTCGGCTGCAACTGTTAGAATAAAAGAAGCATGGGAAGGCTTATTACCAATTTTTTTGCATGAACAGAATGCATTTGAGTTCACTAACTTGGATTGCCTGACAAACGTCAATATATTTTCTATTGATGTGTCGGGCTGAAGACGTGAAATGAAAACATTTCTGGTCCTCGAAACTGCTCTTAAAGTCAAATGACTGTTAGGCGTAGTTGAAATCGTATTTGGGCTACTAGTCAATGGAGGAATAGAAGATGGTGTATGAGAAATCACCGTATTATTATTTTCTGATGGCATTGCTGGGGGCTGCTCTGCCTTGGAAGGTCTGGAGGACGCCTTCCGACGCTTATTTTTGTTTTTGTTTTTCCTCTATCTTTTAGAGCTTTTTAGGTCTTTTTCTGATGAAACTGACAGAATTCCGGAAGATGCAGTCATGGACGAAGGAACCGAAATGTTATCCTGAACAGTAATTTCATCAGAAACGCTGGTAGTAGGTGCGGCACTAACTTCGCTGAAAAATGTAACAATTTCTCTGAAATTATTATTTAACAAGTTAAGACTTTCCCCAAAAAGCTTTATTTTAGAATAGAGTTCATCCGGGGAAAGGGCCCTGCACGAAGCACAATACCAGCGAAGACCAGATCGGACTGACATTAAATCGTCAAGGCACGATTTAGAAATACCAGCACAAGAAGCATGGAACATTCGCTCACATGGGCCAGAACAGCTGAACATAGGGTACAGAATATTCTGGCTTTTGCATTGCTCGTTTAGAGAACAAGCAGCAATATTGTCAACGGATAAATAATCCATTGCAAAAAAAATTTAAATTATTCTGTGAGCAAGTGTTTTTGTATGTAAAATGTGCTTATGGGGTTAGCACAAAAGTGCAGCGTACACAAAACCGTTAAAAAACAACAACACTAGATACGCTGACTGCACTACAAATAAACAAACACCGCACAAAGAGAAATTGAAAAATAATTAGGCAGACGAACAAGCACTGAATTTTAATATAAACAACAAAAACTATTGCAACTAATTATATATAAATAAAGACAATTATTAATAAACACTATTTAAATTAAATTGATTAAAAACATAGAAAACGTTTATTAAAAGATTTGTTGATACTTAACGTTTACAAGATTCAACAATACACAGTTATAAAATTCACTTATCACAGCAACACAACTAAAAAACCACCGATCACCACAAGAAGACGAGATCAACTGATACGTCCACATTCAAAAAACTCTTAAGAAAGCTACCTAAAAGACCATTAACCGATGTCGATTTAATAAAATATTGTAAATGTCTTAAATATTTTAGAGGAATTTTTATGAGAGATTCTTTACCAACAAAACCCTATGCTCAAGAATGTGGTATACTTAATTTAGACGATGTTAACGGACCTGGTACTCATTGGGTAGCTTATTATAAAAATAAAAATTATAAAGAATATTTTGATAGCTTTGGAAACTTGCAACTCCCATTAGAACTCATAAATTACTTAAAGACACCAATATATTACAACTATGAACAAAAACAAAAATACAACACAGTTATTTGTGGTCAGTTATGCTTACAATTTTTATTTCAAAAATATAATATTACATAGTATGTAAAATAACAAATGATAAACAGTTGTATAAAATATAAAAAAATAACAAATTGCTTCCTTAGGCTTTTTGATAAGCGGTTGCATAAAATGTAAAAAGTTTTTTGTTTTTATCAATGCTTGAGAAAATAATAAATTGCTTCCTGAGGCTGTTTGATAAGCAGTTGCATAAAATATAAGTTTTTCAATAAGACTTTTCTGCTATATAAAGATTGCTAATTGCTTAAAAAGAACACAATTTAAAAATAATTAAAATGAATAATATCGACATGGAATTGGCGGAGGAGTTCGCTAGTGATCCTGATAACTATGTTATAGTTAACCCGGACCCGACATTCTTCTTATCAAGAACAACAGACACTCTGGGCAATCATGATCACTTTAAGTATATTTGGGATCATCCGAGGTTTGAAGAGCTGTTCGCGCCGATCCTTCAAACTAAAATACAAGATCTATGTGAGGAGAACGTTCAAACAATTGATGATCCCGACAATATCCGGCGGCAAACAATTGCCGATTCTGAAATAATATATATAAATAAACTTAAAAAAAATTTAGTAATAAGAGTTGAAATTATAACAATTGTAGGAGATTGTACCATAGATAAAAATGTTATATTTTTTTTGTGAAGTAAATTTTAGAAAAATAAAAATATACTGTGAAGATGTTACATTTTAAAAACATGAAATTGTTTGGATTTTTATTTATTTTTTTTTTTTTTTACTTTATAATCTATAATGTCCCCATGCAAGGGTATTAACACCATTTTCAAAAATATAACGTTTATCATCTAAATAACTTATACAATTTTTTTAATTTCTTGAGTACATATATATTTTATGAATCTTAGATCTAAAAGTTAACATTTTATCATAATAAATTTTCTTATTAAATAAACATTTTCTATAGTCATTAATACTGAGGGACATCAAAACCGATTTTTTTACCCCGTTAGCTTTTTTGATATCATTATCACCCTCAACACTAATAGAATACATTTTTGACTTTAAACCAATAAATTCCCTCATAATCTTCCCATTATTTTCATCCTTCATTAATCCTAAAACCTTTTTATTTTGTCGTTCTATATCATAAGGATTATTGGGTTTGTAGTCGGACGTATCAAATTTTAAATTAATGTCAGGTTTAATATCATTATAGAAGTGTTCAGTCTTAATTGAATAGATGAAAGAGTCAGTATCCATATAGCATAAACTTAAATTCTCTCTAAATTTTGGAAGCATGTAATCATAGTGGAAATCATACATTTTCCATTTAGATAGTTCAAGAACTACAAACCCTATATTAATTGGTTTATCATATAGGGTATGTATTCTATTGTTGTATTGCTGTCATATTTTCGGTAAACCTTGTGGAGCTATGAAAATTTGGTTTAGCAATTAAGCTTCTAGCTCCCAATCTTTTTCCTGTACTTTCCCACGCACAAACAATTTTAACATCTTTCCTCTTGTCTACATTCTCCATAGTTTTACCATAGATAGCATTATTTAATAACTTGAAAAAGTTCTTTTCAAAATCATTTTTAGCGTTTGTTCTATGAAAAGTGTTTAGATCTATTAATTTCTTGAGCCAGGGAGATTATTTAAATTTTAAAATTCTATGTACTTGTTTAAGCTTTAAGCCATTTCTTAAACATTGTTGTAAGTTAGTATAATGTATGATATAATTTGATTTATTATATAAATCAATAATAAGCTTTTCATGTTTACCGATCGGACTTTTTTTATTTTCTGAACAAAACGGTAAGTCATTATATATATCATGTTTTGTAGAAGCAATCTCTAAATCAACTTCTAAAATATATCCTTCATCAGAATCATTAGCATGCTCATTTAGCTGAAATGTTTTAACATCATCAACCCATTCAAATTTTCCTTCAGGCAAATATTGAGACATTGCCCAACCATACAAATTATTAGCATCTAAATACATAAGATAATTTGAGGGTTCTGTAACATCAAAATCATCCATATATTTGTTGTTTGCTTTAACATGGCGTTTTGAACACTGAACTATGCCTCTTCTTATTCCTTTTTGAATGAATTTAATCATATCAATGTCAGTTAATAGATCCAACTCAATTTTAGTATATTTTAGCACTGCACTTCAAGATAGCCCGGGTGCTGTATAATACTGACAAGGATCTAAATTGTAAATAGATTTACATACTTTTCTAAAATTTTCAAATACATCAGTTAAAAATAAAACATCTGTCTTGAGATATAGTTCCAAGTAGTCTTTAAAATTAGAACAATTAAAAGTTGTCCATACTTTTTGAGCATGTTCATAGTCAGCAACACTACATTCTTCATTGATTAATTTATTAAAGAACTTTTCCCTTGACGGTAAACATTCCTCTTGAAGTCGATTAATGGAATTAAAATAATCGTATGGAAATACTCCCTTTCTCTTCATAAGATTAAATTCGTTTTCATCGGTAAACTCAGACTTTAGAACATAAAAATCTGAAATCAATAAATTTTTAGCTAAACTCTCTAAACTTAAAGCCATAAATCTAAATGAATCTAAAAACCTAAGTTAACCTAACCTAAGTACAATCATTAATTCCGGAGCCGGTAAGAGCCGGTCCGCGATATTTTCCAGTTAAATGGCAATGATCTGGTACTCTATAATCATCATCTTCAAAAGGTTTTTCACAAATATGACAGTTAGTGCTTTTATTTTGAATATCTAACTCTAATGGTGTGAGGAAATCATTGGTTTAATTTTACTTAAATAATTATTATAAATTTCCTTAGCATCGTCAACTAAAGCTGTAATAAAATTAATAGGTGTATTTTCACCTGTATATATTCTAAACTTATCTAAGGAATTATTAAAACTACACTTAATACGAGTATAATAACTATATGCGTATGGAATGTGGCTCTGAACTGTTCTTATTGAGCCTGAATTTTGAGTGTTTTCTGGTGTTAGAAAACATTAAAAATCCGCATATACTACAAAAGGAATATCTAACTTGTGTTTAAAATTTTTAAATGAAACCTTACTATTTTCTACATCTGGGACTTTTGTGACGATTCTGCTACATTCCTGTTTGTGTCGTTGTAATTTGTTCTCCAAATCAAAAAACTGCAAGCAGGTATTGCATAAAAGCATTTGATTTTTCTTCTTTGTCACTTGATCCCGCAAAAGTCTGAAAATACAAAAAAAAAAAAAAAAAAAATTATTAAAAATGCTCTCAACATTATATATATATATATATATATGAATATAATATTTACCTTGAAATGTTCTTGATCCAAATATAGTGAAATTTATCACTTTGCTGGAGTAAAAGTAGATTTATATGAGTACTCTTCTCCTCCCTTGTGAAATAGTACGGTCCAACTATACTCTTAAGCTCTTCATCGTATCCAAAGACATTGATGCTTGTTTCCGGATTACTTTCCTCAAAAATTTTAACATCTTTGACTTTCAACGGAAAGATAAGCCCTTCAAAATTGAGAGCAATGCTATTGGCTAGCGTTATTTCAACTGCAGCTATATCTATGATGTTGTAACTGGAACATCTGTCAGAGTGTCTATTAACAGGGTTCATTGCTGAGATTACTGCCCATTTAAAGCAGTATTCGTCATTGTTTTGCACATTTATACAAGCTTTTTTATCTTCTAGTATTTTTGGTAATTTAATGTATTGAGAACCTTTTATTGGTTTGTATTGATTAATATTAATCTCCAAGTGTAAAATTCTGATGAGAGTCCAACCGCTGTCACGTTCTTGAAACTCTGACATTTTTGTTATTAAATTATTTCGTTTTTCATCAAAAATGGAGTTCAAATCTGTTGATTGTTGAATCATCACCATTTTTGTTTGATGAGATTTTATATCAATTGTAATCTCATTGTCACACATTTTCACGTATTCACAAAACAATTCTAAATTGAATTTAATGTTGATGTGTTTCTGCAATATATCTTGAAGAGCCTGTGAAACAATTTTTTTAGCATTATCTAGAAATACTTCAGGATTCAATAAATCCTCATTGATATTTTTATACATAAAGGATTCTATACGTTCATTAAATGCAGATGAGATTCTAATTAAATGCTTGTTTACTATTTCTCCACTATTGTTTTTATGAGCGTTTGTCCTGATGTGGTAAGACCAATTCTTTATAATTATGTCTTTCTTACATGCGCTGCAATAGACATTTGGAATTGTATTTGCTACAATCGTCTGAAGATTCGGAACATTATTTGATGATGTTGAAGGAGATGAATTATGCATTTGCCGTATATGTTTCACTAAATTATCATTACGAGTAAAAAACTTCATGCAAATATCACATTTAAAATGTTGTGATTGTTGAATTTGATGTTTTACTCTCACATGTCGGTTTAAATTAAACTTTTTCTTAAAGGACAACTGGCACTTTTCACATTTAAATGAGTCCATTTTTGATTGTTTATTGAATTATGTAGCTAGCACTGACTGCACAAGTATTTGAAATTGCTTTAATTTTTTATAGTTTATGCAACTGCTTATCAAAAAACCAAAGCCAAAGCATTGAAAAACAAAACATTTTTATATTTTATGCAACTGCTTATCAAAAAACCGCAAACGGACAGACGGGGGACGGGGACGGACATAAGTCAAAACAAAACTGCCGTCAACTATGGTGAACGCCTGCCTGCTTATCAGAAAACCGCAACAAAAACTGACGTCAACTCTGACGCACGCTTCTATGAATCACGCGGCTCCTGGTCCAGAACCCTCCCATTATACCTACTAATTTAAAGTAAAGCTAAACAACACTTAAGCCGAAAAAATATCACGGAAAACATGGTTGTCAAATGTGCCCCTGCATAAGTCAAATGTGCCCCACCGTGGGGAACATTTGACAAATTATATATATTTTTTTTTAAATAAATAACAGTGAGTATTGAATTGTTCCCAAACTTTTTATTTCAATTTCTGTATATTAAAATTCCCGCGCTTCTAAGGATATTACTCTTTTAAAATTATATTATATTTTGTATAAAATACAGGACTTTTAAATGAAAGTGTCAAATGTACCCGTCTTTCCCTACATAAGGAATGAACCGCAAAATACTTTCTTAAACACAGTAAAATGTGGTACTTTTATTAGGAAAATGTTCAATTTTTGCTTTCTTGTAGCACAGTTACAGGAAAAAACAGTACAATTTGTATCGAATTTATATGAAACTTTACAGATATAGTTTTTTGAGTGCAGCCTTGCTTACCATCACGCTCACCCAACAAGAAACAATATCCATTTTTAGTGCCATTTTACATAAACGCTAAGAGGCTTACTTGCGTGAGTAGAAAAGGGTTATATTCTTTCGAAGATTTTCTTTGTGCATCGAAGTTGGTGCACAAAAAAATTGCTTCTATTTTGATCTCTTAAAAAATGGCTTTAATCTCATCCTTGTCTCTCATATGCATCTCACACTCATCTGAATTCTCCAAATGATCTTTTCCTCTCCATCAAGATTTTTATTGATTTTTCGCACTTGGTGCACTTATCTTTTTTTGGCAAATGAAAACCCATACTAAAATCTTTTTTAAAAACCTGTCTAAAGACCCAATTCGACAATATGCAGTTGTTGAGGTTTTCGTCATTCATGTATGGAGATTAGCACTTATAAAGGGTTGGAATATTTCGAAATTCTGAAATTATAGAATAAGATGATTTAACTTATGCTCATCTGTTTTATTGTGAGGTGTAGCCTTTTCTTTGTATTGAACCTTATTTTCTTGCATTAAAGCATATCTCAACATCATTTGCGATACATTTAAAGTTGCCAAAATAAATTTTTGACAAACTTTAAAAACGATACCGTTGTATGTAAGGATATATTCAAAAGAATTGTTGCGCCTGCAACCTTTTCCTTTTAGAACAGCTCTGCGTTTAATTTGTTTATGCTTTAAACAAGAGAGTTCTTCTCTTTGTTGTAGACCTTATCCAATAAAGAGAGATGACATCATTCGTAACCGCAGCTCTTATGAAGACACAAATGACGTAAAACTTTCATGGTAATGTTTTTCTTTGATTTAACGCCCAGAGGTTTTATATAGCCCCATTTTCCTGTGTTTCTATAACATAGTTTTCATTTTCATATGAGCAATCAGTACTGTTACTACTGCTGTAAGGCACCATCGATACTTGAGAAACCTAAAAACAAGTTTTTTCCATCACTTCACAATAATCTTAAAAAAATTTATTAAACACAAATTTATTACACGTCAAACAACTAAAACATTTCCACACAAGCATAATTACCGATTTCAGTTTATTTTTAATTACCGTTTTTGATGTTGATTGCATTATTAATAATTTTTAAATGTTTTTAGTACACAACCCTTAACATTGAATGCTTCACAAAAACTACTCATCTCATAAGGTATGTTTCATATATATAACGCCACTACGAAATTTGAAATATTTTTGTAACGGCCAGTTTAAACAATAGATAATGTTTTGCGAATTTGGTCATCTATGCACAACAACAATAGTGAGCAAAAGTGAAGTCTTTTCTAATAACAGTACATTGTTTATTGTTTAATATCACTTTTGATTTATCATATTTATAACGCCATTTCAAAATTTTGAATAAAAACGATTTTTATTATTTTTTAAAAATATATTAAATTACTGATCCAATAGCTCCAATAATATTGTAAATGCGATTTGGCATACTTACAATTAATTTTTTTAATGTATTTGAATCAATTTTGGTCCATTTTTTGAGAATAACTGATTTCCGTTCTTCCACGTTTCCAAATTTTCTGTTATTTGTATACACCTGGCGTACAAGAACTCCCCACAAATTCTCGATGGGATTACAATCGGAAGAGTCCGCCGGCCACTCCAATAAATCAATGTTATTGGCCTGAAACCATCTCGATTTACGTGGATTGCCTCATTATCTTGCTGGAAAACTAGTTGCGTCTGTCCGTTTTTTTCCAAAAGTGGAGTCAAACTGCTCTCCAGCTACGCGTGTAGTCAGCACTTGAACTTTCAATTTCAGAACCACCCCACACCATCACATTATCTCCACCAAAACTTCTTTTTGAAAACTGAAGTGGTTCACGGCATATGTCGTACTAATAATGCCAAAATCCATCCTGGCCATCAAGATTCCATTTTTTTTCATCGGAAAAATGGCATGTAAAAATTAACCCTCAACGTGGGAGCCTTTTTTAAAACATTATTGAAAAGCTGAGTGGTGGTCAATCTGTTCCTTTGTTTCTTCTTGCAAATTCCAAGCTCGTTCTCTTATGATTGCTAGTAAGAGCAGGAACACACTTCATAAGTTCACTGCGGATATGTTTACACTGATGTAGCACTCTCCATACCGGTGTTCGGGAAACTTCTTCAGCAAAAACATTCCGCAACTCTTTTAAACTGTGTGTAGTGTTGCTCGCAGGTCGGATTATTTTCCGCTGATCGCGGTTAGAGGTTTTTTTTTTTGACCGTACATTTAGTTTTGTCGTAATTTTGAGGATTGTTAAAACAATTTTGAATGACTCTATGGCTGCGATTAGTTCTACGCCCGATTTCCCGAATTCCATAACCGTCTTCTTTAAGAATTTTTATTTTTCCAATTTTTTCGCAAGTTAGTTGGGTTGCACGAGGCATTACGGTCTAAATTTTTTTTTGTTAAGGACTTGAAAACTGAATACACAATTTTATTAATCTCTGCACTTCAAACGCAGCAGAAGGAATAATTGCAAGTGGCGTTATAAATATGAAACAGCATTAAAAGTAATATTTTGCAATAAACAATGTACCGTTATTAGAATAGACTTCGCTATTGCTCACTATTGTTGTTGTGCATAGATGACAAAATTCACCAAACATTCTCTTTTGTTTAAACTGGCCGTTACAAAAATATTTCAAATTTCGTAGTGGCGTTATATATATGAAATATACCTTATATGTATATGAACCCAAAAAGAAATCATGCAAAATGTTTCTCTCCAATTTTAACATTGTTTTGTGTTAGTAATGGTAAAGCGAATAGAGGTGTGATACGTAAGGTCTACGTAAGAGTGCAATCCGCTTCAGATTATATTCCTAATTTAAAAAAAAAAAAATAGTAAATATAACAACAACTATTATGTACAAAATATTTTTGTATGGCACATACGACAATTTCGCCTACAAGAAACAACTGGATTGTAACATACGATAAATATAAAATCAATTTTTGGCTTAACTATAGGGATTTCAGCTACAATATTTTACCAGGCTATGGGTTGTGAGGAGTAGAACAAATTTGCATCAAAGTCAATTTCGAAAAAAATGCACATACGATAATTTAGCGCAAAGGGGTCGATATGGTGTTGATATTATTAAGAGGAAATGTTTAAAGTAGATTCAATTATTTATTACTTTTTATTCATTTCATTTAACCACGAGGCGCATAATTTCAGAGATAGGAACGTAAAAAATTAGCGGGCAAAATTATCCTTGTATGAAAGTGTTTCGGACGAAACATAAAATAAAAAATATATACTCGTATAATTTTTTTATACAACTTTTATGGAAGAACTTTTTTTCATAGAGTTATTTCTATCAGAAAAACGCACTATGATTTACAGATGTGCACCTGGAATGTCCGGACCCTTTATAGGGAAGGTGCCATTATCAAACTGGCGGAATTCCTCAAAACAATAAAGGCTGACATCACCGCCATCCAGGAAATGCGATGGAAAGGGCAAGGCTGCTCTTAACAAGCTCACTGCGATATCTACTACAGCTGCCATGCGGAGAAGAGCGGATTTGGATGTGGATTCGTCGTTAGCCGGAAACTACACCACCTTGTTCCCCGATTCACACCTGTAAACGAAAGATTGGCCACGATCCGCATCAAGGCAAAATTTGTTTTCATCAGCCATATTTGCGCACACACCCAGACGGAGGAAAAGGACGAAGCCATCAAGGACGCTTTCTACGCTAGTCTTGAGAACGTATATGATCACCTTCCGGTCCATGACGTGAAAATAGTCCTCGGCGATTTTAATGCGAAAGTCGGAAGGGAAGGCATCTTTGGCCCCACAGTCGGTCAGTTCAGTCTTCATTAGACCTCCACGAACAACGGTCTAAAACTGATCGACTTCGCCCCGATCCGACACATGGTAGTTAGTAGCACCAGATTAAAGCAACTCGACATCCACGAGGCTACCTGGCTGTCCCCGGATCAAAAACGCGAAACCAAATTGATCATGTTGTAATCGACGGAAGGCATGCCTCTAGTGTTCTAGATGTGCGTACATTTCGTTGGGTCAACATTGACTCCGACCATTATCTTGTTGTAGCCAAGATCCGCATGCGATTATGCAATGCGAAGAACATACGCACAGGAATGCTACGAAAGCTAGATGTCGCTAAGCTGCAATTAAAACGCAATGCCGAGGCCTACTCCGCTCAACTCTCGGTTAAGCTCAACCAACCAACCTCTGGACCCGACGACGCCGGCGGTCTTTGGGCACATATATCCCATTCCATGCACTCTGCCACTAAAGAAGTCATTGGTTTCCGGCGCCCGCAACCTCGGAACCAATGGTACGATCAGGAGTGTCGCATCGCGACAGCAGTAAAAAACGCCGCTTATAGAAAAACGCTGCAGTCAGCTGCAACGCAAGCCGTGCCGGAAAACTACCACGAAAAGAGGAAGGAAGAGAGGCGCCTTTTTAGTCGCAAGAAAAAAGAGCAGGAAAAGCGTGAGCGTGAGGACCTAGAGGTATACCAGGGCAAGAAGGATGCACGGAAATTCTATCAACAGGTTAAGCGTCTACCACAAGGTTTCAAGCCCGGAGCGTCGACTTGAAGAGACGAAAATGAAGATCTGAATACGGATACACAGTGTGTGCTGAGATTGTGGAGACAGCACTCTTCAATTTACTTACAGGCGACGATTCCACTAATGCCGCCCATGGAGAGCGCAGTTCAGTGCTACCAATTAACGATGACGGAGTGGAAGTACCACCACCTAGCCATGAAGAGGTTCGAGTTGCTATCCAACGACTCAAAAACAATAAAGCAACGGGTGCTGACGACCAGTCAGCTGAATTGTTTAAAATCAGCAGCGATGAATTGATAAGGCGCATGCATCAGCTCATCAGCAAAATATGGCTAGCAGAAAGCATGCCCGAAGATTGGAATCTCAGCGTACCTTGCCCTATACATAAGAAATGAGGCCCAACAATCTGCGCCAACTATCGAGGTATCAGTCTTATTTCCATCGCATATAAGGTTCTCTCAAGCGTACAGTGTGAAAGATTAAAGCCAATTACAAAAACACTGATTGGACCTTATCAGTGTGGCTTTCGACCTGGAAGGTCCACCATAGACCAGATTTTCAGTTTCTGGAGAAAACCCACGAAAATCAACTTGGCACACACCATCTCTTTGTCGATTTTAAAGCTGCGTTCGATAGCCCGAGAAGGGATTGCCTATACGCAACAATGTCTGAGCTCGGTATACCTGCAAAGTTGATTAGACTTTGCAGAATGACGTTCAGCAACACACGCAGCTAACGTAAGAAATGTCTCTCCGAAACCTTTAATACCGAAAGAGGTTTCAGACAAGGCGATCCACTGTCTTGCGATCTCTTCATCATCATCATGGAGGGGATCGTACGAAAGGCCGGTGTGCATCGTAATGGCACCATTTTCTACAAAGGTGTCCAGCTCCTTGCGTACGCTGATGATATTGATATTGTCGGCAGAACCAAGAGAGATGTTACCGCTGCTTTCACCGCTATCGAAAAGGAATCAGCCAAAGTGGGTTTGACGATAAATGAGGGTAAAACAAAGTATATGATGTATACAAACAAGGGAGCGCGGCGTCTAGACTCCAACGTTTCATCCGGCAGCTATAACTTTGAAGTAGTCAAGGAGTTTGTATAAGCCACCGCCATTAATAAAAACAACGAAGTCAGCCTGGAGATAAAGCTAAGAACAATAATGGCTAATAGGTGCTACTACGGGCTCAGTAAGCAACTTAGTTCCAGAGCCCTCTCTCGATCGACAAAACTAACACTCTACAAGACGCTCGTTCTACCTGTGCTGCTTTATGGCGCTGAGGCATGGGTAGTTTCGCAAACTGACGCAGCCGCTCTGGGGGTGTTCGAGAGAAAAGTTCTTTGCAAAATCTTCGGTCCTGTTCGAGTCGACGATGAATATCGCAATCGAATGAACCACGAGCTGTATGAGCTCTACGGAGACATTGACGTAGTTCGGCGTATAACTGTGCAGCGACTACACTGGCGGGGTCATGTCATGTCCATCGTATGGACGACGAAAGTCCAGCGAAAAAGGTGGTCGAGGCGAGGGTCGCTGGTCAACGACAACAAGGGAGAACATGCCTCCGATGGATGGACCAGGCCAAGGAAGCCCTAACCGCACTTGGTATATCCGATTGGAGAAGGCGCACGCAAAGCAGAGGCGCCTGGTGAGAGCTGATGAGGTCGGCCGAAAACCGAACACGGGTTGTTACGGCTACCTAAGTAAGTAAGTATTTCTATCAGGGACCGTAAGATTATTCCTTTTTTCTAAGAAAATCAGAAAGTAATAGTTATTTTCACAAAATTTAACTGGTACTTTCTACCGTTTATTTTTTTGTACAAGTAACTATTATTTACTGCTGAATATTTTTGTTGGAAAAAATCCAGTTCGTTATATTTCAAAAACTATGGATGCCAGGACATTGAAATTTGGTATGTTTGATTGGCATTAAGATATATATATTTAGAAAATGTAGGCGATGTGTTTAAAAAACAGGCTTGAAAACAGGCTTATAAATGTATTTTTTTTTTATTTTTTATTCGCGAAGGGGGAACCTTCAAAAGGCGCCACCGCGCAGGTGGGACTGTGCGATTCTTACGCACTAAACCTAACCTCCGCATAGAATCGTCGTCCTTGTATAAGCCCCGTGGGACCGCCGCAAAGATTGACTTCACGGAGCATTGGAACAGCACTAAGCTGGAAACTGATGGACTTGTGTCCGTATTCGTGCTAGGGTGCTTACCACTGACCAGTTAGCTTCAGTTCTCAGCATAAGGGTAACCAAGTTTTGATCAGTTACTGTTTCGCCGAGACTGACCGAAGCCTCAAGTCTGGCATTTTGGATCTTGGGGCACTCGAAGAGGACATGGGCCGCGTCTTCTGGTATACTTCCCTCGCAATGGGTACAATAGGGATCTGCTACGTGCTTGTATTTGTGCAGATATGCCCTGAAGCAACCGTGCCCGCTTAAAATCTGCGTAATGTAGAAGTTCATGGAGCCGTGAGTTCTACCAAACCAAGCGGTAATGCTAGGGATGAGCTGATGAGTCCACCGACCCTTAACTGAACTATCCCAGCGATCCTGCCACTTTAGCAGGCTTCTCTCCCGTGCGAGTCTTTTGCTTACTGTTGCGTTATCGCTATTGGCTTCGAACAGCGTTTCCTCTACTAGAAGGTCGATAGGTATCGAGCTTGCAAGGACTAATGCCGCATCCTCGGAAACTGTTCTGAAGGCACAGCATACCCTGAGTGCGCCAAGACTGTGCACTGATTCAACACCACGTCGGTATGACTTTTTTCATTGCTGTGGCCCACACCGTTGACCCATACATCACGATAGATCGTACAACATTAAGGAGTAGTGTCCTGCGCGCCTGTTTGGGGCCTCTCGTATTCGGCATCATTCTCGATAAAGACATGCATGCGTTGGATGCTTTTTTATGGGCATACTGGAGATGCTGTTTAAATGTTAATCGGGAGTCAATCATCACGCCAAGGTATTTAATGCATTCCTTTGATTGCACCAGCGTCCCATTAACATTGATGCTTGCAACTTCTATCTTTTTGCGGCTGCTTATGAGCACCGCTTCGGTTTTATGTTCGGCTAGACAAAGACCTACAGACATAAGCCAGTTATATATATTGCCGATCGCCACACTACTGAGTGCCTCGACTTCTTCAAGATGTTTTGCAGTGGCCACAACCGCAAGGTCGTCCGCAAAGCCGAAGATCTTAACGACTGTGGGAACTGCGAGTCTAAGGACGTCGTCATACATAACGTTCCACAACAGGGGCCCTAGGACTGACCCCTGTGGGACACCACCGGAGACGTTATACACCATTATCCCCTCGACTGTTGCATAGCGTAGTATTCTACCATCGAAGTAGTTCGATAATATCTTAGAGGTAGCGTGGAATTTCAAATTTTGCGAGCGCTTTCATTATCGTATGAAATTCATTATCGTGGCGTAGTGGGTAGAGTGTGTGACTCTTACGCCAGAGAACCCAGGTTCGAATCCTCCATCTGACACAGAAAATTTTTTCAATTGAATTAATTTTTCTGTTCGGCCGTCACCTCTCTGCAGACAATGGCAAACCTCAGAGAGTAAAAACTGCCATGAAAAGCTTCTTAAGAACATAAGCCGTTCGGAGTCGGCGTAAAACATGTAGGTCCAGTTCTCGATCATTTGTGTGCAAACATTTCACATCACACACAACACAATTGGTCATAAGAAGCTCGGTCAAAGTCCTTTCAAGGGCTGAAATGGCCATTTTTTTTTTTTTTTTTTTTTTCATTATCGTATTCCAGTTTTCGGAATTAAAGGCATTTCGCACATTCAGCGTTGCCACCAGGCAATACTGCTTTGCCCCCTTCTTCCAGCTAGTGCCTTCAATACCTTTACTTGCAATGCTTGTAACCAGTTTTATGGCGTCGGACGTAGACTGACTCTTTCGGAAACTAAACTGTTGGCTCGAGAGTCCTCCTCTGGATTGTATTGTTTTTTCGAGGCGGTTGTACAGCAATTTCTCGAAGATCTTGCCTATCGTGTCGAGCAAGCATATAGGTCGGTAGGCAGAGGGATCCTCCAGAGAGGCGCTTCCTTTTGGTATTAGCACAAGCTTTGCGTCTTCCATTGTGCGGGGAATATGCCCTCTGTGAGACAAGCGCTATACAGCTGTACGAAGGCTTGTGTTTGGGCTGCGATGGTCATATTTAGCGCGCGGGATTTTATCTGGCCCTGGAGCCTTGTCGCTATGAACAGCATCGGATTTTCATTACCTCTTCTGCGGTTACCATTGAAATGACTTGCACGTCGCCATGATTAATGACGGGCTACATCGGTGGTTGCTGAGGGGAGAGCACACTTACAATGTGGCTAAGTATGTGAGGGCACGTGGGTGGTGGTCGTCCGAATGACTTCATCTTTTTCATTACCAGTCTATAGGCGGTACCCCATGGGGTTACGTCCGCTTCGTCGCATAACTGCAAGAAGCACTAGCGTTTCCTTGAACGAATCTTGTGTTTGAGCAGCTTCCTGCACTCTCTATAGACCTCGCGCAGTTCTTCGAACCTGTCGGTCCCTCTAACGCGGTAGTAACTTCTTCTGGCTTGGTGTAATTGGCTGCGTGCTTCGGCGATTTCGGCGGACCACCAGTACACAGGCTTGTGGTGGTGCTTACTTGGTCTTCGCAACATCATCGCTGCGTCGCAAGCCCTTTTCAGCTGCTCTGTTGCTTGCCTAGCCATATTCTGTGCTGAACCAGTGAGGTGTATGCCAGCCATCATTGCTGTGAGGATATCTTCATCAAGCGTTTCGACCTTGTATGATGGCTCGCTATGGGGGTCTCTGCTCCGTCGATTGGTTTGCCTTTCCAATGTGTACACGATTGCTTGGTGATCGCTATGCGTGTAGACGTCGCTTACTTGCCACTGCACTTGCGTGCTCATGTCACTACTGGCAAATGTCAGGTCAATTACTGAGCTGCCATTTGCGTTGGAGAATGTACACTGCGTTCCAGTGTTTAAAAGCACAATATCTAACGAAGTAAAAGCCTCCAGAATAATGAGCCCTCTTTGGTTCGTTCTCTGGCTTCCCCAGTCTACGGCCCACGCGTTGAAGTCACCAGCAATAACAACTGGTCTGATTCCTCTAACATCGTCGACAGTAACAGCAAACACTTCTATGGATAGACTTGGTGCAAGGTAACAGCTTACAATATGTGTGCCCATAACTTCTACACGAACAAAACCGTTTGCACGTGTATGCTGCCTCATTATGGAAGGATGTCTTCCGCAGGACCATATGGCGGCTCTTCCAGAAATGTCTGATGCCCAGACTCCTGGTGCTTTCGCGTTATAAGGCTCACTCAAGATAGCTACATCAGTGCTTAGATCTCGAACGGTTTGCGCTAAAAGATCTTGCGCTGCGCAACAGTTGCTGAGATTCAACTGTAAGAACCTCATATTTTCCTCGGTTTGCTAGCTCCTGAAAATGACGAAAATTTCCAGCTTCCGGCACGGTGATTTGTTTCCGAGCAGTTTCTTTCTAAGCACAAGAAACAGCTTGCTTCCGCAGAACACTCTTTTGCTTTGTGGCCCTCTTTGCCGCATTTCATACAGCACTTACTTTGGTCTGTGCTTTTGCAAGTTTTCGCCGTGTGTCCAAAGTCGAGACACTTAAAGCATCTGGTTGGCGTAACTTTTCCACGGACTCTGCAAATGACCCAGCCAACTCTGAGCTTGCCAGTCTCTATCAGCTTCCTCGCCTGCAGTGCTGGAAGGCTTATGACCGCTGTTTGCGTGCCTGCATAGGCTTTACGGAGTGATTTCACTCTTACCCACCTTAAGTCGCCGATCTGCTTTTGGACTGTGCTGCAGACATCTTCCGGTGTTGTAACCTCGTCAAGATCCTTGATCTCGACCTGTGTTCTCCGTGAGAGTCCTCGTTTCGGCTTGGCCATTGAAAACTATTTCAAATTCTTTCTTCAGCTCCTGGGTTGACTGGGTGGTTGCGCGCTTAAGCTGGATAAGTACTTCACCTTTTTCAGTGCGCCTTACTCTCGAGACGTTTTCGCCAAACTTTTCAAGCGATTTTTCCTGTTTCATCCGCATGATGATATCGCTATATGAAAGCTCACCTGCTTTTGCTACGACGATTGCATCAGGTCTAGCCAGCTTCTGAGGAGGTTTTTTCCGTTTTTTGGGCTTTCTAGAGACCTTTGTCCAAGGCTCAACCATTCGCTTTGCCGGAGATTTAGGCAGAGGAGACGAATTAGCCACTTCGCTATAGGATGGTTTTAGAGTAGCATACAGCAGGCTGCTGCAGTCGAGTCTTTTTTGGCGGAGGTTTCCGCGAGTCACTGCTGCGTTCGCTTGCTCTTTTCGGAGTAGCCTTGGAGTCATGCGCAAAAATTGGGTCCGTCTGAGAGTCCTTATGGACTTGTGAAGCACTCGCGTTGACCTTTTTCTTGTTCGCGTTATCGGCGAACAGCTCAATTGAGAGGTCTTCGCAGGCCAGATTTGCCAGTCTTATAAGCTTCTGGATCTCATTGTGAACGTTCGATTTGGTTTTGACGAACTCTGCCAGACCTTGTATCAGTGTCTTCACTTTGACTAGCTTTTTGATGACAGGGTCATCTACACTGACGCTTGCTGCTGCTTCAGGGGTTGCCTTGATGACAGACTCTCTATGCTGCAGCTTTGTTCCTTCGGGTGTGCTTTTAGTTGGCGATCGCTGAACCTTTGAGCTCATTTTAAATGGGTTCTCGGTTGTAGTGTTGCTGCTCGTAGCTTTGACTGGTGCAGCGGCCGAGTGCGCCACCGCTGCATTAGTTTTTGGGGCAGAAATGCTGTTTGAGGCCTCCAGAATCCTTGCCTCGACCGTGGGATTGCCCACGGGTGGATTTCCACTACTGTGGTTTCCACCTGTAGTAGTTGCGTTATTACACGACATTGTAAATGGTAAATGGTTTATTTCGGGGAGACCTTCCCTTATCCGTTTATACCTACAGACAGGTGTGAATACTGCCGACCGCTACGGTACAAACGCAGACCAGTGAGCCGCCCACTATGGGTCAAACGCTTCTGGGTTTTTTGGGTTTCGCCCCTCTCATCCGCCACCATGCTGCCGGTTGGTAGCACAGCGCCCAGGTGCCACCACGGGGAGGCACTTGCCATCAGACAAGCGTGCTAGCACACAAATATTTATGTGGTAGCATGAGAGTAGACTTGGAGTTTAACTGTGAATATCGAGCTGGCTCCGCCAGGTTGAAGCAAACAGACTTTTCACCTCACAGTGTCCACCCCTTTGACACCCCCCCTTGTCACCCACACACATACATTATAAATGTATGTATTTATAAATGTACTATGTATGTGTAGTTTAAAGTGTCTGTGAAATTTCTGTATTCAGAAAAGCTGGTTTGAGCCTGTCTATATGAAATGTAGCGGTAGTGCCTTTTTTAAAAATTGTAAAGAATTTTGGTGTCTTGCCTTTTACCAGCTAATTCGTACAAATTAAAAAAAAAAAGTTGGCAACTCAATGATACAAATATTAGAGTTTTTAAATTCTGACAACGGATGTGGTTTCAGTGACGCATTTTTACCTAGTGTTCGCCCACCGAATTCGTGAAAACAAAAAATTTAGGTGGCAATCCTAATTTTATAATAGCCTATAACCTTTGCATCATTATTATCTATATTTAAAAAAAAAATCAATTACTCTTTTCAAAAATCAAAAACCAACAGACGCTTTTTTCCACTTTGTTTTATATATGATATATATTATATCTATAGATATCAAGAGATTATGTGATATGCTGCAACATAGCTTTAGTAATACATACTTGATATTGAATCAACAACTATACTTAACAGAGGCTTATGGATCAATGGATTGTGCATTGAACTCCCAATCGCCACTTTGCTAGTTCGATTCCCCGCGTTGGATCAAAGAAATATTTTAAATATATTGAAATTACATTTCTGTGGACTTTTGACAAAACAACTTATCTCGAAATAGGAAAATTTTCCAGGATTTTTGTTATAAAGACAACTTATGATAACGGTTACTTCTGTCTTATCCGGGTTCTTTTAGGATTTATAGATCAAAAATTACTGAATGCGTCAAATCAACATATCTCAAAACTTGTATTCATCGCATGTAACAAAGGAACTTAATTCCACATAAGGTGATAGATTCCAAAGAAAAATATGTACCGTCATTTTGAAAAAAGAACTTATTTCAATTTATGCATACAGTTTTTTTCACAAGAGTATTTAACAAAACCACTTCTTTCGAATTAAGATCTTTTATCAAATCTGAAATTTGAAAAAGATGTTTCCAATATTCCGGCGTAAAATGAACATGACAAAAGAATTTAAACGAGATAAGTTGATTTTTTTTAACAAATTCCGTTTGACAAAACAACATATTTCCCTTTAATTTTTCTTTAAGACTATTATGGTAATTTCAATAAAAGCAGTCATAAGATAAGGCTTAAATATCACTTCATAATGTTAGTTCTTAATATTTCCAAAATATTTACACAAATTGTTTTAATTAGGTTTCAATGTGTTTTTACCTCTGCTGTAAAATTGCTTTTTTGGAGATAAGTTCCAAACTCACCCAACGATACTACTGCTTCGTATTTAATTGTAACGATGTGCATACACTGAGCCAAATTGTACATACGTTGAAAAGAAACACTCGCGCAGCTAATTTCACAAAAAATGTCACAGTTTCGGTAGTATCGTAGGCGCCGACGTAGAATTTTTTGTTTGATATATATGCTGATGAATTTGTTGTTCTTGTTCATTTTTGCGTTGGTTGTATTTAAGAAATTTAATGTTATGTTTAAGAAATAAAAATAAATATTTCAAAAAAATATGAACAGTAATAAACGACAAAAACGAAAGCAACTGCTATGCTTAAACACTCTACATATTAAACACTCTGCCTGACCTGAGAGATTCTCAGCAAAATAAAATTCTTCTTCCCATTCAACATTAAACATGTTATTTAAAATCAAATAAAAGTACTTATATTATAAAAAAATGTTAATGATTTATGATGATAATATTTTTTTCTATGTACGCATAACCATCAATATCAACGGCTTTGTAAGCACCCTTCCTATTCGACAGCTTGATTATGACCAAAGATAACAAGATAGGAAACTTAAAAAGCATAACCTCAAAGGAGGGTTGCATGTATTTGTGAACCGAAAAATTCAACCCTGAACGCCACTCTTGTTCTTCATCGGCCGCAAACTCTAAAAGAAATCACTTTGCAACCCCTTAAAATAATGCATATCATCTGTTCTTTATTACATAAATATTTAAGTTGGGTTGCAGTAACCAGTTTGCAACCTAAACTGATTATTGCATCCCCTTATTTTGGTTAATATATGGTTTCAAAGTTTGCCAATTTCTTCAGTTGTTGTTTTTGTCAATATTTTTGAAAAATTTAATTTTTCACAAACCCCGTTAGTTTACACAAACCCCCGCTATTCAAGGTGAGATAAGAAAAAATAACGCTCTTCTTCTTTTCCTGCATTTTTCTTTTGAAACTTCGTTTTCAAACAAGAAAAATAGTGCATAGATTGAGTACATTAATGTTTTAATCTTTAAGTTGTGTTACAGGAATCTATTTAACACCCAAATAATTACATGATTTTTATTTTCACCACTACCGATTTGTGAAAGTTTAATGCCATCAGAGTTGCCAACTCTGATTATTTTCTTAAGAATTCTCTTGGATGGCATAAATATTGCGCTGGTACGAAATGGCATATGTTTATCTCTAATCTTTATAAAATTGCATTGATCATGTATTTGCGTAAAATATAAAGTTGGATTTAATGGAACTATTTAAAATTTTAAATATTATTTCTACGTTAAAATGCAAATTTAGAGGAAGTAGAAGCAGGGTTCGTTTTTGCTCTCATGAGGTTTTATGAATATGATGTAATTTTTAGTTAAAAAAAACCTGCTCATATTCATTTTCGTGAAGAGCTGACTACATTCTTTTGTTCATGAACTGTAGAAGTAACCGCATAATCACAGAATGCTTTGGTATTGTATTTTTACTGCCACGCTGCTTAACATACATACACACCAAAAATGTAAGACATTTCGATGCCTTATCACTTCAGATGGTTAGGAAAAACTTTCAAGTGAAGAGCATGATTACACTCTTCCTCATCAATATTATTCAATTCACGAACGGCTCACTTTGCTTTCTTCATTCGTGAAGAAAAAAAACATGAACGCTCTTTCATTATATATTCAGAGTGATTCATTTTTCTTAACCATTTTCGTTCATAAATTGCGCTCCTCAAAAAAACTGACTTGAAGAGCGCTCTCTGCATTTCATTCATTTAATGTTTCTCGTTCGTGAGTTTTGGAAATTCCAAATTCAATTTATTACAATTTTTGCACTAGCTCAAAAAAGGTTCTAAATAGGGAAAAAATTAACGAAAAACATTCATAGCTCCCCGGGGTGCACCATAGAGGGGTAAAATATATGACCAGGCCCTATTATTTTTTCACCACCAATATTTCTTCTCAATGTACCCACCTTTCTCTGTCAACCTCTTGGGGGTCCACCTACAAAAATACAAAAGAGATAAATGTCGAAAATGGTTTATATCGTCCGTAACTGGACCCCTAGACAGGTCAAATGTATCAGCTGGTCCTATTATTTCTTGATTTACAATATTTCTTTTCAACATACCTACCCCCTATCTGCCACCCTTCTCTGGGTCCCAATGCGAAAAACACAAAAAATGTTGATTAGTATTGATATCTCTACTGAATTGACCCCTAGAGTAGTGAAATGTATGATCTGGTCCTATTATTTTTTGCCCCTCAACATTTCTTCTGAACACACCCACACCCCATCAGCCAACCATTATGTGCTTTTAGATCAACTAAAATTTTGCATCAAATAAAAACAAGCGATTTAAAAATTCACGAGCGATAATAAATCCAGCACATCGCACATAGGGGCCGCTTCTATGGGAGGCTTGGTCAAAATTGATTTTTTAAAAAGGGATATATAAAAAAATTTGGTGCAATTGTAATAAGGAGGATATTACTAAACGGAGGAGGATATTACTTTTAAATTTCCAAAAATAATGCTAAAGCAATTTTTTTTATTTGCGCAAAGCGCAAGCTTAGTTTTTATATGATTAGTTAAATATGGTTTATTGTGTAGTGGTTTTGTGTATGCAATGTATGTGGTGTCAAGACACCACTTGAAAAACAACATAAGAATTTTAAATTAATTTTTTTCACATAATGTTTCATAAAACCTGCTTCAAAATAAAAATAGTAAACCTCATCTGAAAAATATAAAATCTTTTAAATTATTATGTGGGAAAAAAATTTTAAAAAACTATTAAAAATAAAAATGAAAAAACATCACATGATAGTTTAAGTCAACTTAACTTATACGAATGCTAAAATATCTAGTTAAACCGAGTTTAAACGTCCAATTTTGGTGAGCCAAGCTGGGTTTAATTACTCGAACTTAAAAACTTGCCCTTAGTATTTTGTTGTATAATGTGCAGATGAAATATAATACGGCTTAGTCAGCAAACCTTTTAACTGCAATTCCAACATTACGTACTTCATCTCTGAATTTTACGGAAATAACTGTTACATATATAAATATATTCCGAACACTATTTTGTCTCATAGAGAATAAGAACATATGAGCTATAATGAATATATACTTGGGCAAGTAATAACAAAATATTTTATTCTACATGATTTTATAATTTTCAGCATGTTTTTTGACGTCCCGTTGACCCTATTGATTTCCTATGATCATCGTTGTGGATAAATAAGAAATATTTATGTGTAGCTAATAACAACCAATCCAAACATTACAATTTAGTGGCTAAACAGACCGCTATAACACCTTATCGATATCTTAAGTTGTTTTTTGTCATATTAAAAGCTAGCCAGAAAAAAGTGAAATTGGCAACTCTACTACTGGCAATGAAATGGAAAAAAAAATTTATTTCATTCATAAATTTGAACAGCTGATATTTTTAACCCGAATCTTCCTTGTAAAAATTGTTTACTTTTTGGAAGAAAATAATATGTTTTTTATGTATAAAAGTTCATTTAACATGAAGCTACAATACAACAATAAATATGTTTAGCCTGTTTGATAATAATTAATGCACTTTACAGATAACTCTTAAGTAGCATAATTAGCAACTGACATATTCACCTCACTATTTTTGCAAATTGACAGTTGAGCAAAAACAAAGTCAGATGAGTGTTAAGAAATTCGTGGTGAACGAATTTTTCGTGTACGTGTGTTTTACTTTAGGTGAACAAGGATTCCCCACAGAAGTTTCCTATCTTGTTATCTTTGATTATGACTGAATGAATATAAACACGTAAATTTGCTGAAGTAAGACAAAAAATTTCAGTGAAGCATGCGACGCATACCTTCTCAGTCGACAGTTGACATAAGACTGATGTTCGCTTATTTAGCTTCGGCGTCACATGCATAGGGGCGCTCATACTGATACGTTTCACGCCGGTACACTGCTGGTAAACGCTGTAATAGACGCAAGGAACAAAGAAACATCAATTTCTAAGAACAACGCTGTGGAAAAAAAAGTGCCGCTTTTGAGATTTCACTCAAGCAAATCACAGAACGAGGCATAAAAGGCTACGCTTCAAAAAATGTGATGTCTTTATCTGCTACCTTTAAAAAGGATACACCCTTTTCTGTTTAGACGTGAATATACTGAATATATTTATTACACTTTACTTTAGCATAAACATTTCTTTAAAAACATCAAAATAAGTTGTATACATTTTGTCAAGAAAGTGTTTTTACATAGTGAAATAATTGTAATTTTTACTTGTTTTTAAAAAAACTATCATAATATCTGTTTTGATTATTTTTATTTATTGATTTAATATTATTTATTTCGTGGCGGCCGTGGCACAGTGGGTAGAGTGCGTGGCCCATACGCCAGAAAACCCTGGTTCAATTCCCACCTGACACAGAAAGTTTTTCAATTTAATTTATTTTTCTGTTCGGCCGTCACCTTTCTGCAGACAATGGCAAACCTCAGAGAGTAAAAACTGCCATGAAAAGGTTCTTGAGAACATTAGCCGTTCAGAGTCGGCATATAGCTTGTAGGTCCAGTTCTCAATCGTTTGTGTTCAAAAATTTCACAACGCGCACAACACAATTGCTCATAAGTAGCTTGGTGATAGTCCTTTCAAGGGCTGAAATGGCCATTTCGTTTTTTTTTTGTTCAATTACAAAAATTGAATTTGTAATTGAATTGATTGCAGCAAAAGCAATAACAAAAACATAAATCACTTGGAAATTTGACTGTCAACAAAGTTTTGTACATTTCGCTCTATTTCCATATTGAAGCTGTTGAAAAGATTTACCTTTGTCGGTTATATTTATTTTTTTAAAGATGGGCTCATGTTTTAAAGCAAATAGAGCAATTTATTATTTGTTTTGTCTTAAGTTGCGATTTATATATATTGCTATACAGTGGATATTAATACGAATAAACTCAAGACAATCGGAAATGAAATTGCCCGGTAAAAGGGCATCTTTTGATATAATTCAGTTAATTTATTATAATCAATGCATTGGAAAAATTGTTAAAGAGTTATCGAAATGTTTTCTGGTACAAGCTGTTTGTCTTGTATAAATAACATTAAAAATCGTGATAAAAATGAGAAAAACCTGCATTACCATCCATCAATCAGTCGACCACGCATTCTTTCGGAAAGAAGGGAGGGGTTCTTGATAAGAGCAGTGAATGACAACCCTAAAATATCGACAAGAGCTTTTGCTATTATGTTTAAGGAAGACTTCGGTGATGTTATTTCGCATGAGTGTGTTTGACAATACCTTAAAAGAAATGGATATTCTTCAAGAGTAGCACGTAAGAAACCGATGCTTACGACACAGCATATTATTGCTCGCAATGAGGTACAATAATATGCCAGAATGCTGTTTGAATAATGTCGTATTCTGTGACGAGTCAAAAATTATGTTTTATAATAACGGGCTCAATAGATATCAAGCAGAGACGTTGGCAATATTGTGTTAATTGAAGACACAATGACAGCGAAAAATTATTTGACGGTTTGGAAAACAAATTTAACTAACAGCGGTCGAAAATTTGAATTTAATAAAAATTTCAATTCTACCAGGACAATGATCCGAAACATAAGGGGCACACTGAAGATGTGGCTCCTTCTCAATTGTGGAAAATGCTAGACACCAGTCCAGAACCCGGATCTCAACCCCATAGAAAATTTATGGGCGTATTTAAAGAAAAGGCAGCCAAAAACACGTGCAGAGCTAAAAACTGCTATTGCAGAAGAATGGAATAATAAAATGTCTAGGGATATGACGTAAAAAAGATAATACTCGTATATTCTTGTATATACAACTTCTTTTCAAATGTTTTATGTTATATGGTCTTATAACTCTAATCATTTTTCGATTATTAATTAAAAGTTATATTTTCAAGCTCAAGATCTATGATGCTTTCTAAAGAAAACAGCCAACTCTAATGCCCTTGTATAAAGTAGTAATCAGACAGCAGACTGTTTCGTTGGCCGCTACACCCACTCAGCAGTAGCATTGCGTGATGGCTGTGATCCACTAAGCTGTTTCTATTTTTTTGTTTCGCCAATGTTACGAGTAAATTACTTCAAAATACATGCACGTAGAACAAATGATATGAATCATCTTAAAGTTCTTCTAATTTTAGATGCATACTTATTTGGTGAAAATTAAGCTCTTTTTTCGATGATAGGTCAAAGCTTTTAACAAAAAACTCTCAAAAAAATATAACTCTTAATTAATAATCGAAAAATTATTAGAGTTATAAAACCACATAACATAATATATTTTCTATTAGAAATAGGTTACAAGCTGTCGTTAACTCCAGAGGTGATCTTATCAAATATTATTTCTTTTAATTATAGTTTTAGTACAGTTTTAATGAAAATAGACTTTAATGTAAAAACACTGTTGGCAGTACAATTTCCAAGTATTTTAAGTTTTCGTTGTTGCTTTTTCTGCTGCTACTTCTTTTTTCTCTTTTTTCATCACTTCATTTTTTTAATTAAATACATAATACTAAATCAATAAATAAAAATAGTTAAAACAAAAATTAATATTTTGTTTTTAATATTTAATAATATTAATATTTTACAAAAGTAGAAATAACAATTATTTCACTATGTAAAAACACTTTCTTGGCAAACTGTATGTATCCAATACAAGGAAATACATGCATTGCATGCAATGCATGACGCGAATCTATTTTTTTACCGCTGCCTGTTTAGGTACAAACATACATATTTCATTGCATTGCTTTGTTTAAAATAAAAGCAAAGCAATGCAATGTAAAACAATAATAAATGACAAACAAAGTTATGCTTGCATACATATTGTGTTGATGCGCTTTATGAAAATAAACAAAGTCAGCATAGTATGGCCTTGGCATAACAACAAGCCAAGACAAATGCAAACAACAAAAATTAAAGCTCTGGTAATAAATCGTTGACCGACGGATATGCGTCGTAGTAGTAGTAACAAACATCAAAAATTACCAGCAACAAAAGAAAATTATAAGTTGGCATTATCGACAGTATCATCAATTTCATGCAAACTTTGCAATGAAAAGGGCCACCCGCTTTTTTACTGTGAAAAATTTAAAGCTCAAATGACTCCATCAGAGCGCCTTAAGTGGGTTCAATCACAAGAGCTTTGTGTTAATTGCTTCAAATCAGATCATAAAACAAAAAATTGTAAGCAAGGATCTTGCAAAAAATGTAATAAAAGACACACAACAATCTATAAAATCATCAGTAGCGGCGTCGACTTCACAGACTTCCAAAGAAGCGACTTCGGTTGTTATTTCAACTACAAACAGCCAAATTCATTCAGCTAAAGTAAAAATCGTGGCGAATAACGGGCATATTCCGGAATATTCCGGAGAACATAGAACTAGCAGATCCCCAATTTTTTAAGCCTGAAAACATTGATGTCCTTATTGGAGCAGAATTTTATCATGAATTTCTACGTCCAAACCAGTTAAAATTGGGAAACGGCTTACCTTTACTACAAAATACTATTTTGGGATGGATATTTATTGGAAAGTCTAAAATTGAAATAACGGAAAATGCAACATGTGCCATATTTGCAGATGAAGAAGAAAGATTGGGCGAAATTTTAGAAAGATTTTGGAAACTCGATAACTTCAATGAAGAAACAAAAGGTTTAACAGCAGCCGAATCACTGTGTGAGACTCATTTTGCAAACACCGTATCCAGAAATCAACAAGGGAGATTTGTCGTTCGACTTCCTTTTTCTGACACACCATCATCTTTGGGAGATTCTCGACACCAAGCTGAACGACGTTTTAAACTAATGAAGAAAAGACTTAAAAACAATCCTACAATTCGAGCAGAATACGTAAAATTTATGCAAGAATATGAAGCTTTAGGACACATGCAGAAGATCCAAAATCAATACATTCCGTCAACAAATTACTTCATTCCTCACCACTATGTTGAAAAGCCGGATAGTAGTACAACCAAGCTACGAGTCGTGTTTGACGCTTCAGCAAAAACATCAAGTGGGCTGTCACTTAACGATATCTTACAAAAGGGTCCAACTGTTCAAAGCGAATTATTCACTATATTGTTTCGATTTAGATCTCATCGTTTTGTTTTTACTGCCGATATTGAAAAAATGTATCGACAAATTCTGGTGCATGCAGACGATACAGCGCAGCAACTTATATTCTGGAGAAAAGATGATTCTGAAGATCTACAGTACTACCGCTTACAAACTGTTACTTACGGTACGACGTCGGCACCTTATATGGCAACAAAATGTCTACAGCACCTAGCAGTACAGAATATGACCAGATATCCATATGGAGCCCAAACAATCCGTGATGATTTCTATGTTGACGACTGTTTGAGCGGCGCAAACGACATTGCAACGGCCTTAGAAACTCAACAACAAATTACAACTATACTGCAGGGAGCTGGATTCAAATTACGAAAATGGTGTTCAAATCATCCTCGACTTCTAGCTGGCATACCGCGTGAAGACCAAGAAATTAATCTTGACCTAGATGATGACGCAAATCAAACTATTAAAACATTGGGACTCATTGGCGTCCAAATTCAGACGAATTGTGTGGAAAGACACAAATAAATCAAGTTAACCAACTCACCAAGAGAGCAGTAGCATCAGATTTGGCACGAATCTTTGACCCACTGGGAATTTTCGGACCAGTCACGGTAAAAGCAAAAATTTTTATGCAGAAGCTTTGGGAGCTAAAACTACCATGGGACCAAGAGCTACCTCCCCAGCTTTTACAGCAATGGACACAGTTCAGAATTGATCTATTGACACTCAACACTCTAAGAACATCTAGACACATATTTAACAGCCAAGTCCCTGAAAACATACAAATGCACACTTTTGTTGATGCATCTGAACAAGCATATGGAGCAGCTGTCTACATAAGAGCTACCTACAAAGATAGCACTATAACCACGCGATTATTATGTGCTAAATCAAAGGTTGCACCAATGAAAAAATTAACAATACCTCGACTAGAACTATCGGCCGCTGTACTTGGTGCAAATCTCACCAATCGTGTAAAAAAGGATTTAAAATATACCAACATTTCATCATTCCTCTGGTTAGACTCAGAAATTGTACTTTCATGGATTCAATCTCAATCTTCCACCCTTCACACTTTCGTGGCAAATCGAATCAGCCAGATACATCAAATGACGACATCAGAACAATGGCATCATGTTGCATCAAAAGACAATCCAGCTGATGTTTTATCCAGGGGTATAAATCCAGACAAGCTTGCGGCGCACTCACAGTGGTTTTATGGACCTTTTTTCCTGTATGGAAGCGAACAGTGGTGGAAGAAACCAGCATCAAAAATATCCGAAGTTCCTAATGACATCGAAAGAAGAACCAAGGCTGTTGTTACAATCACACATCAATGGAGTGATCTAGAAACATTAATTAATAAAATCGATCACCGAAATTCATTTCGATTTCTTCTACATACCGTTGGATATTTACGACGCCCTTTTAATCGTCAAAAGCCAGAATATTTAGCTCTTTCACCAGCAGAATTACGATCAGCTTTACTAACAATAGTAAAAACAATTCAAGCATCAGAATTCAGTGAAGAAATTAAGGACCTTACGAAATTTAAAGCTGTTCAGAACTCCAGTTCATTGGGAAACTTGGCACCATTTGTTGACGCATTTGGTATTTTGCGTGTTGGTGGACGCATTGAATCATCATTACTGCCATACGATGCAAAACATCCCATGGTACTGCCCTACAACGACACATTATGCAAATTAATTTTCCAAATGAAGCACGAAGAAAACAAACATTGTGGATCCCAAGCACTTTTAAATATAATGCGTCAAAACTTCTGGCCCCTTAAAGGAAATATTACGGCTCGAAACATAATTCACTCTTGTATACAATGTTCAAAAGCAAAGCCTAAGCTATTTGGACAGCTCATGGGCGCCTTGCCCAGCGATAGAGTTAAACAATCGCGGCCATTTTTAAATTCTGGAGTGGATTACTGTGGCCCTTTCTGGGTCCATTACAAAATTAGAGGAAAAAGGCCAACAAAAGCCTACTTAGCCATATTTTGCTGTTTTTCAACAAAAGCGGTGCATTTGGAGTTGGTTAGTGACCTTACAACGAATGGTTTTATTGGAGCACTCAGTCGTTTTATCAGTAGACGAGGTCGCTGTCAAAATCTTTATTGCGACAATGCAACTAATTTCGTTGGTGCAAAAGGACAGTTAGCTGAACTTGAAGATGCAATTCATTCACAGAAGTCACGGGAAGATATCATCCGCTACAGCAGCGACAAGGGTATTCAATTTCAATTCATTCCTCCAAGAGCTCCACACTTTGGTGGACTATGGGAGGCGGCTGTCAAATCAGCAAAACATCTGCTAGTCAGGAGCGTTTTGACCTCATCACTCACCTATGAGGAGCTGGAAACAGTCGTGATCGGAATAGAAGCCATCTTAAACTCACGACCACTGACACCTATTTCCACAGACTCCAACGATTTGACAGCGCTTACGCCAGGACATTTTTTGATTGGAGAACCACTTACGGCTCCAGTTGACCTACTCGCTCAGCAGCTGACTTCAAGCCCACTTACTCACTGGAAAGAAGTGTCTAGAGTAAAACATGGATTTTGGACACGGTGGTCTAAAGAATATCTGAATCAACTTCAACAACGTAGCAAATGGACAAAAGAAAAGGTCAATTTGAAAGAAGGTGCAATGGTCATAATTAAAGATGATAATTTGCCAATTATGAAATGGCCAATTGGGCGCGTGATAAAAACCTTTTCAGGAAATGATGGTTTAATTCGCGTTGCACAAATAAAAACATCTCAAGGAACTTATAAACGACCTATCCATCTGCTTGCACCATTGCCAACAATTGCATCAACATCTCAAGATCCTCAAGACCCTGAACCACAATTAGAAACTTCAAACTCACTTAAAGTCAGCATACCTTTAAATTGTTTGCGAAAGGCAGAAACACTCACTGACCAAAATGGACCAAAGAAAATTAGTCGCATAGAACCCAATCTATTAATAACTATATTAGCACTCATATTGCTACCACTAGCGCTTTGCTCACCAATTAGCCAGCAAAGGTTCCCGAATAAGCCAGGAATATACTTCGAAGGAATTGGCACTGTGAATCGCATAGTCGGAGAATGGAAAGTTATTATCTTTCACCGCAGTTCTTGAACACCTTTGTTCACTGCTTGAGCAAAAAACAATGTGTTTAGAACTAGCAAAACAATTCAACATTAACCTTGAGTTACAAACTGATGAGAAGATCATGACGAGACGACGCAAAACTAGAGGGGCAATCAACATCGTTGGAAATCTGGCTAACAAACTTTTCGGCGTCCTAGACTCAGAATATGCGGAAAATATTTCAAAAACGATTAATCAGATAAATAGCAACGAAGAGATCTTGTCACACATGATTCAAAACCAGACATCAGTCATCGATTCTACTTTAAACATAGTAACCAAGGAGACAGAAACCATCGCGCTAAGAATAAACAAATTACAGGAAGAGGCAAACAATATCTCTAAAACATTCAACGATGTAGAAAAACGCATTGACCTCGTGGAGATTTATATATCAACAGTAACTCAACTTTCATTAATGGCCTCAAAAGTTTTAAACATTGAAGCTGCTATTTTTGATGTATTAGCCGATACAAGACATGGCAGAATCAGCCCAATTCTAATAACACCACAGCAACTTCAAGAACAAATTATGAAAATAAAAGGGCATTTACCGCTTAACCTACGGCTTTCCTTTGATCAATATGATGTGATCGATTTATATGGACTAATATCTTCGCAGAGTGGCATCACACAGAACCATGTCATATTTATTATACAATTACTATTGACTGATAATGAACAATTTGATCTGTTCAATCTTATACCGATTCCTGTTATAACCAATAAAACAATGCTGAAAATACGACCGGAAACATCCGTACTAGCTGTCACACCACATAGAGATCAATATTTTACACTAACGGCTGCCGCACTTCAAGCTTGTGTCACCATTAAACAAACGACAAACAATATTCTGTGTTTGAATAACCAAGTAAAATATCATCAAGGAGCACATGCGTATTCCTGCGAAATCAACATGCTCAAAAATAAAACCGACTCAACTTGCATATTGGAAGAAATCAAAACCGATATTAGTTGGCAACCATTACAACATACAAATCAATGGATTTTTGGATCAAAATTTACAACACAAATTACTGCAGTTTGTAATGGCGTCACGGAACTATTAGAACTGCAAGGATCGAATTTGCTGACTCTACACGATGATTGCATATTTAAACACCATACTGCAACCATCCAGGCTCGTCAATCATTCACAGGTACACTTTATGCATCGCACATTGCATTTAGCGAACTGTTAGTTACCAACGCTTCCGAAGCACGGATAATTTACAACGACTCACCTTTGGAACTTAGCAATGGCTTACAACAATTGAAACAACTTCACGAAAACATCAAGAAGAATAAAATCATTGAATTGCCTCAACTGTTTCAAAACGCTAATACTTATCACAACGTAACAAGCTATTCAGCCTTACTGCTTATTACCTTCACCATCATTTGGTGTATTTGGAAAATGAGACAAATGAAGCATACTCCGGTACAACGGCCAGACAACGCACCCATCCCAGCACCAAGATTTGTCATCGATCCTCAACTTGTGCAATCACGTACAATTTAATTTGCAATTAAAATTTTTTTTTTAATTCATATTAAAAATTTTTGAAATTATGTTTTAAAATTGAAAAAATATATATATTTTTTTTTTATTAAAATTTTTAGCTTCCCTTTCAAACTAACTTCAAATTCAAACTAAATTCAAATATTGTGCAACAGTGAAAAATGCATCATAATATCTTAAAACAGTTCAGGCGGGCAAGATGTTTAGGTACAAACATACATATTTCATTGCATTGCTTTGTTTAAAATAAAAGCAAAGCAATGCAATGTAAAACAATAATAAATGACAAACAAAGTTATGCTTGCATACATATTGTGTTGATGCGCTTTATGAAAATAAAGCAAAGTCAGCATAGTATGGCCTTGGCATAACAACAAGCCAAGACAAATGCAAACAACAAAAATTAAAGCTCTGCTAATAAATCGTTGACCGACGGATATGCGTCGGTCAGCGACTGCATTTTTTACTGTTAATGCAATTTTCAATATTTTAATATTTTAAATTAAATTTTATTATTTTCAAATTTGTTAATTTAGCTATTTTTTATGTATATAAGCAAGTAAAAATCAATCAATAAATTCAGTTTTATTCTATAACTAAACTCAACAAGTGTTCTCATTTAACATTAAAGATTTAAAATTTAGGTAATTGGTATCACGTGCCAAATTGCCAACATAATTTAAACAGCTTTTGGTGTACCACCTAAAGCTCAACAAAACATTTGTACCACAGTTGTACAAACACTGCCCAACGCGGCTAAAGAAATATTCATTTTAAAAAAAATATGAATTCGACTTATTGAAATAAAAATTAATTAACACTTAAAATATGTTTATAAAAAATTTATAAATACAAAAATTTCATTGAAATTAACTTACATAATTTTCATTGCTTGTGTTATTAATCATCTTTATATTCTAAATTATATAAAAATCAAAGCAAAACAAAAACAAAAATTAATAAAACTTATTGAAATATTTAATGTTTAAGCAAAATTGCATTTTTAACTACTTTTCATTTAGTTTAAATTAATTTTTAAGCTAATAATAAAATAAATGCACAATATTACATTAATATAAAAATTGAATTTATTCTTTTCGAAGTATAAAGACATTTCAAACAAGCAGAAAATAAGTTAAATTTAAAGATTTTCATCGACAACGCTGACAGATTTTTAGGTTAATTTTTTTTAAATGTTTCCTATAAATTATTCTTGAAGCTTGACCATTCTTGAACATTTGGTGTTTTTTAAGAAAGGCATCGTTTTTTAGATCAACTGCATCACATGTAAACTTTAAAAATTATTTGAAGACTACAGCAGGGAAGAAGGCGCGCGCAAAGCAGAGGCGCCTAGTGAGAGCTGATGAAGTCGACCGAAACCTTACCACGAGTTGTTGTGGCCACCTAAGTAAGTAAGTGAGATCTTTCCACTTATAGAAGTTAAATTGTTATTATTAGGAACGGGAGTGAATATAATGCAACAAATTAATATCTGCAAAAATAAAGAACGAGACTTTACAAAGAGTTAAATTATTTACCTTTTGGCATCCCCAGAAAGCCGCGCGTTTTGCAGCTAGTTTGAAATAAAAGATTACATTCACAATAATTGACATTGACTTTTTCAACAACATAATAATTACATGTTTCAATTTAATAGTTGCTAAATTTTAACATTTTATTAGTTGCAAAATATTCAAAATTTCGATACATTTGAGAGCAATACGACACATAATAGGAAAACATATATCAACAAAACTATGAATTAACTTAGGACTTCAACAACAGCTGCCAACCGCTGCATTATGGAGACATTTACACAAAACGCAGGTTAATTAATTGAGGTGGTCTCTCGCAGCAATCGGAGTTTAAAATTTTCTCTCAGTATTATATTCTGGAAATTGAACCTTGTACCGTTTAAAAAGTTCTAAACTCATTTCTAAATAAGTTAAATAGCAATCTTAGCGATTTAAATTTATATTAAATAGCTATTTAAATTTCGACGTAACACAAATTAAAAGAATATTTTGTATATTAAATGACATTTTAACTGAAAAATAAAACAATTGAAATAATGTGATAAAAGAAATATGATAAAGCAAAGAATATAAATTATGAAGTATTTTTTACTCCGCGATTGGTTAATGCTATCTTAATTTTTCGATGCAAGCGTTTGATTGGACTGCTTGGTCAATTCTTCATCAATTCGCTGGTGAACTGCTCGCATCAGAATGTTGCAACAATCTTTAATAGAGTGATAGATAATATTTTTTATTTGAAGTTTATCCTCGTGATTAGTGTGCGAATGAGAAAGACGCCGAAATTCATGAGTCAAATGATAACAATGTGTAATGTTTTCCGGCGATACAAAGTCTTCAGCTACTTTGATACAATTGTGTAAATTTTGAACTTGATGTGGTGCTCCTGCAGGTATAAAAACAGCATCTCCCAGGCACTGCACAATTGGATAACCCTCTACACCGTATTCCTTGAACAGTCGCGCACGTAGCTTATCATCTAAATACCAGTTTTGATCGTGAATAGGATCGTGATCTGGTTCTAGGCGAAAGCCCTTCTCTAGAGTTACGCGATTGAGTAGATCACGAATTTTGTCTGCGTCACGTGCCGGAAATATATGCCAAATAGCACCAGGCAACACATTTTTAGCTTGCGAACGAGCACGAGTTATATAATCGCATCCTCCCTGCTCAATTGCGCATTGTGTTGCTGTTATTTGAACCTTGCTATCAGTATCTTCAGGTATGCCCACAAATACCATTATATTAACAGCATCCGAAATGTCTAAATGTAAATTAGTTGTACCCTTATCAGGATGCAGAGCAGATCCGTAAGCATTGTACATCTTTGGACCCAAGTCAGGTGGCACGAACATTTTTGGCAAGCAACTGGCAATGTTTAAATTACCTGATCTCAGTGTGTACTCAGGCATCGGTAAACCTTTCATTAGATCGGAATAGCGTGTTGGAAGAATTTCTGCAAAATCATCTCCCGGCGGCCAGTCCTTGAGCTTCAATAACATTGGCTTGCCATTGACGTCGAGCAGACGTCTCTTGATGCATTGAAAACCTTCCCAAAAGTGACGCATTGGCTGATTTGGCACAAGATTGCCATTGAGACAGTTGATTAAGTCGTTTGGCTTGTCACCAAAATCTCGACAAAATGCCTCAGGCCGCCACAAGTCTAAGTTGAGTGAACGTGCCACTTCTGATATCATAACTGGTTGACCGCATTTCCAGACTTCTTGGAAAAGGATACGATTGTCAGGATGCATTGCATTGGTCAAACGCAAAAGCTTTCCATCGCACAGCCACTCGTGTGGCACACCTGGTGCCAACAACCTCGAATGCCTTGTATTCATAGCCCGTGGTGGCAGAAACTTGCGCAATCCAGCCAAACCCTTGCGTAGAAAATTGATATGCTTATAATTGTCAAATGCAGTCGTTATAGGATCTTTGCCTAAAGTCTCTTTGGTCCATACTCGTCCCGGAACATAGTCAATTCCGTGTGCACGCGCAAACTCTAAACGTTTGGCATGTAACTGTTCCATCTTTGCTTGTTTTCGATTTGTTTCTTCAGTCGCAAGCGACGATGCGCTTGTTTGTTGTTTCAGCTGCGATTCTTTAATCATATCCTGTATTAGAACATTTATTTCAGTATCTTTTGGCAACTGCTGCTGGCTGAGAAGGCAACCACACACTTGCGGAATTTGCCACAATGTACGAACGTGATGTAACAACCTTCCTAGCACATTCAAAGCATCGCCTGCAATTATTTGTGTTAACATTAACTCATTTAAATTGTGTTTTTGACTGGAATTGCACATCAACCAATAGAATTCGTCGCGCCCACGCTGTGTGTGAGCGCGAGTTTTACGACAAGCGTTGCGATGCTCCTTACGGTCCTTAAAACAGTCGAGACAGACGCCGAAGCCGCATTTATCACAAGTCCAGTGAAAGTTAAAGAGTGTGGTGTCACAAACATCACATATTTCACGTATTCCCTTGACCACTTTCTTCCAGGCGATGGTGCCATTGTGTATATTCTCATGAATTTTAAGTGCCTCGGCCTCTTGGCGCCACAAGTAACAAAATTGATCGCCCGCATGAAGCAGTATGTAACGGCACACTTGTATATCCATAAAACCTGCTGTTGGTTCAGTGTTCTGGTCTGGTTGCCAAATATTCAAATCTTCTTGTGTGGGTTCTGTATAAGGATTTGGGAATCCTGAAACGACCAAATCACCGCTTTCACTATATTGCAGCCGTCGAAATTCATAGAATCGACAGTAAACGTCATCATTGTTAGCAGATTGCCGCTCCACATTTCTTCTACGACATTCTCGACACTTTGGAATCTTGCCTGATAACTTGAAGCATGGCAAATGCTGCAAGAATGTGGATTTCGAAGCTCTCAACTCCAAATCGCGTTCTTCTTCTTGTGCATTCAGTTGTTCGGGGGGTAAATTAGTTTCGCAATCGGTGGAAATGTTGCTGTTCTCATCATCAGCAACAACCGGGACGGGCTCGTAACGTTCTTTCAGGAGTGCTTCACAATAAGGTTCATTATTTTTCTCTTTAAGTATTGTTAAGCTAAGATCTTCCGCAATTTGACCTTTAAAAGTATGCTCGTTGGAATCATCTTTTTTTGTTTCTTCTTCTTTACTCAATTCCTTGATTCCGCAAGTTAAATTGTTTAAGATGTTAGTAACGAAGCGTTTTTGGTTTTCTATCCAAATGTCAGTCGGTAACAAGTCTACTGTTGGGTCGAATCCATTATTCTCGGAGTTATTTACCCCGGCTTTTATTAGTTTGTCGAGCAATTCATTAGTTTCAAATGTTTTAGTTTCATCAAGCTTCATTTGCTTTGCTGCACTGGATTGAATTTCAGAACTTTTCTCAGTACTCATTGAAGAGAAGTCGTCGTTATTATATTTTCTGATAAGTCGAAATCTTTTCAATTCTTCTAAATTTGTTTTATTGGTACTTATTTGATCAGATGCTTGCGCTTCTGGAATGGAGTTGTTCGCCGATATTATTTGTTCGTGCTTCTCTGTACTATTTATGCTGGGCTGATCATTTGGTAATTCATCTTGTGCTTCGTCAGCCATTTTCTTCTGAAATATAGATTTGAATGCAGAGAAGAGCCCAAATTATTTTCAAAGAAGTATGATGGAATTTTGGATGTAGCACGGTTAAATGCCTGTAACAGGTTGGCGGTGAGTGAGTATTTGGAATACGTGCTTTGTGCAGCTTATACTTTATCCGGAGCAGTTTTCGCAACATTTTTTATTAATCTTTTATTCTGAAGTTGGAATACTGATTTTAGTTGACATTTTAAATTAAAATTGTTTTAATGGAAAGAGGTAATGTGGATGGCAGCTGGGAGTGGCTGCTTATTTTGAAAATAGTTTGTTAAGAAGAAAGTTCTTCGTACCAGTAAATCAAAACATAACACATTGGATTTTTATTTCATTACTAGGGTAAAACTCTACTCACTGCCACCACATTACCTGCACTTACCCGTTCTTATTGAAGCATAACTTAATATATAAATATATGGAGAGATTGTGCTGTGAATTCAGGGGCGTTGTATTCTCTAAAGTCGTTTAAGTGTTATCAAATGCAATGAACCGTTAAATGAATGATATGAACTGTTTTAGCAAGTGCAATTAAGGCCGTATGCCAATAATGTAGAAGCTTAACATGAAAAAAATGTTCAACACTTTTTTTTTATTATTTTTATTACTACATAGTGCAGCCATTTTAAGGCAAAAACCAGGTTACCTGGAATGTTTTCCGAAAGTTTTGAAAATGGGAATTTTTTATAGATTTCATGACGGTGATATCATGACGGTGATAATGTCATTATGTGGGGTTGTATGGCGGCTTCTGGAGTGGGAAATCTTGTCTTTATAGATGAAAAAATGAATAAGTGCTCTTATTTGAATATTTTGAAGGACAATATGTTTCCTAGTGTTGAAAAGTTGGGCATGAATGGAAAACCATTTTTCTTTCAGCAAGATAACGACTTAAAAAATGCGTCGTACCTTGTGAAGGAATGGCTTATTTACCATTGCCAACAGCTCAAAACACCTCCACAGTCGCCAGATATGAATTCTATTGAACATATTTGGCAACTAGGTGAACAAAATTCGGAGCCATCGCATATCATCAAAAGATTCACTAAAGGAGGCCCTTCGCCAAGAATGGGAAAATATAACACCGAACAGACATCAAACATAGTTGGGAGTATGCAAAGGCGCCTGTAAGCGCCCTAGTTATTCAAGCCTAAGGAGGCACAACAAAGTATTAAATGTATGAAAACCAAAAATTTTTTACACATGTGCCTAAACTTTTTTTATGTAATATTGTGACTTTTTTGTTTTTTAATAACATAATACATAAATGAAATAACCCGTAAATGAAAAATGAAATATTTTTACAGTGAAAATAAAAAACTTTCAATTTTCAAATGATCCATATTTGTTTTTTTCGTTAGGTGAAAAAAGTTATTTAGATACAAGCTTTGAGAATAGCTCTGTGCCTTAACTTTTTATATATGTATATATATAGGCTAAGGAAAAACAGTTCAGTACCATTTTCTCAACCGATTTTGATGATTATTTTTAAATGAATCAGAGTAGGGAGGAGCATCGACGAATTTTTAAAGTAAAATGCTAGCTGGAATACCCGGCGTTGCTCGGAGTGGTAAGTCATTTAGGGTGTTTCTCAACCGATTTTGATGATTTTTTCTTTTAAATGAATCAGAGTAGGGAAAAAGAGTGCACCAAATAGTTTTTAAAGAAAAATACTAGATGGTATACCCGGCGTCGCTCGGGGGTGGTATGACGAAAAGGTCGAGTTTCGACCACTGGCGTACTCTATATAAATAAAACAAAGTGGAATAAAGCGTTTATATCCCTCTGCTCCCCGTAATTTTCAACGATTTTTTTTTAGGTAAATATGATGCGAAGGTTATAGGCTAAAAAAGTAGGGTTGCCACCTACATTTATAAGGTTTACAAATTCGGTGGGCGAACACTAGGTAAAAATGGGTCACTGAAACCACATCCGTTGTCAGAATTTAAAAACTCTGTAATTTTTTTATCATTGAGTTGACAACTATTTTTTTTTTATTTTTATGACTTAGCTGCTGAAAGGCAAGGCACAAAAAATTTTACAATTTTTGAAAAAAAGCACTACCGCTACACTGCCGTTATAAGGAAGAGTGCGGCATCTAGCATGAAAATCAAAATTAATTTTATTGTATTTTCCGTATTGGTCATACCTGCTCTTTAAGATTGTAAAATAAATATCCCGAATTGTTGGCCCCAAATCTAAATATTTTAACCTAAATTGTCGTATCTACACAAAATGTAGGTATCATTCCAGAATAAAACGCAGTATCTAGATAAACAGAGTAAAAAATCTGTTGCTGTATCTGCATGTAGATGCCACACTTTGCCTTTGTTTTTTGTTGTTTTTATATAAACATTTTTTTTCCAGTCATAAAAATATAATCTTAGTCATATGAATTTTTTCATTAAGTGTTATACATATTCATTATATCTTCGCTTTAACCCTAATAATATAGATCCTATATGAGCCGTTATGTTTGAAAGTGGAATAAGTCCATTTTTAGAAAAATATGTGTTAATGCTTATTTTAGTTAGATATAAGGATCCCCCTTTTATATTTTAAATTGCACATTTAATGGACCTTGTTTTCACCATATATCAACCAAAAAAACTTTGCTCTAAAATGATACGAAGAAATTTTTTTTTTTAAAGTGGATAAGTCCATTCCAAGCAATCATAAGTAAGATATATATGTTACTAGCTCATACCCGGCGCGCTTCGCTGCGCTCCGTGCTTATCCCCCGAAAAGTGGGCGAATAGTGAGTACACGCCCTTATAAAATTATTTCCAACTCTTGTTGTGTGTCTTTTTGTTTAATGTTTGTATATACAGTGACTGCCGCTTGGATCAATAGACCCTACATACTAAGCATGGTATATCACTATCAAAGCATGTGCAATTTTCATTTCTAAAAAAGCGGGTGTAGGTAACTAAAGTGCGACTTGTACTCCCATTTTTTGTGAACTTTCCATTTAATCAAAATTACCAAATTTTAGCCTTATACGATCAAAATCATCAGATACAGCCGTGGACACATAAATAGCACAAATATACATGTAGGGTGGTTCACATAAATTTAAATAAAATACATAGAGGAAACCAAGAATTTATTTCATTTTATTTGAGTTTAAACATTATAAACTTAAAATCAGTAGTAACTTTGTAATTACGAATAAAAATTAGAAAATTAATGAAAAATCTGAAATTGCTCCTTAGCTGGGGTGGACGTATAAATAGCACAATTTGGTTTCTGAAAAAAAAGACATAGTGATTTATTTTTATTTTACAATGAACTAACGAATATGCTTACTAGTACTTGGTACTGTAGCCCGAATTGTCAAAAACAGCCCGACATCTTCGTGACATATTCTCCACAAGCTTGACCCTATCCTTCGGAATAGAGTACCGAGCCTTCTCAATTCCACTCCATAACTCATCTTAATTTCGAAAATTTTGTTTGCTTATGCTGACCTTCACCAATCCCATAAATTTTCTATGGGATTGAGGTCTGGGCCAATTCAAAATATTTATTTTTTCCTTTTTTAGCCAATCAATCACAGCCTTTGCTGTGTGTTTTGGATCATTATCGTGCATAAAAGTTCACCTAATAGGCATGTTCTCAAATACAAATGGTTCCATCTGGTTATTAAGAATATCTAAATACATATTTTTATCCATTATTCCTGGTATACGAAAAATTGGCCCAACGCCGTGCCAAGAAAAAGCTCCCTAAGCCATTAAATTTCCTCACCCATGCTTTAATGATTTTTTTGAATACTTCGGATTCAACTCTCGGCTTTGGGGCGCCGAATGAAAGTTTTTCCATCTGGTCCAACCCTATTAAATTTAGTTTCGTCAGTCCAGAGCACGTTCTTTCAAAATTGGTCACATGGGCCACTTATTCACAAGGGCCCTTGCAAACGCTAAACGATCCTTTAAATTTTTTTTTGTTAAGAGCGGCTTTCTTTGGCTAATGCGTCCATCAAGATTAGCTTCATGTAGTCTCCTAGATACTAGTTTTCTTGAAACATTAAGGTTATTTTTTTCATTTATTTCCCTCATAATTTGCTTTGCTGACTTGAAAGGATCAGCCCTACTTTTGCGAACTATAAGTCTATTAGTAGAAGCGGTGGTTTTACGCGGTCTAGGATTGCGCGGCTTATTCTCGAATTTATTTGAACCATTTCATGTTCAAATTGAGTGCATTATAGACCATTTTTCGTGAAATTTTGAGAATATCCGCGATTTCAGATGGTGGTTTGCCTCTTCGACTTAGTTCGTGAATTATAGACCTTTTTCCGGGATGTAATGCTTGCCACGACCCATTTTATTTAGAATCGGCGAAATCAACTGAATAAAACTCTAAAATTTGTACAAACACCCGATCTTGTTAACTTTTATTCTCCAACTAACATGTGTGCTATTTATATGACCACAGCAGATCGTACATGCTTATACAGAAAGAGATGGCCTGAGCAAATAAAAGTAAGTAACGGTACATCTCTCTCAGAGTTTTAAACAACGTCACACTGGAGTCTCAAAAAATTAGAACTACTGTTAATGAATGCATTATTAGGTTCAAATGAAACGTTTAAAAAATAATTTATCATTTGTGCTATTTATGTGACCATGGCTGTATGTATATAGACATTTTTTTTGTTTATTTTTTTTTATTTATTCTTATTAAGTTACCCAGCGCACGTTGTTCCACCTAAGACAAACAGCTTTTATTTGACCATTTGTTTGACACCACTATCATTGTTCAATGCCCGTCTCCAAGTAGCAGGACCATCACCAAATAGTGAGAAACTCCATTCTAAGTTTTAATGTTCTGTGATTTTTACTTTTAAAGCATTGAAACTCAGAATTGAATTTGGTATCAAAAATTTGGCTTATATGGGCGAACCACACCCCCTTGTCCAATGCCCGTTCAAGTTTTCTATTACAAAGACATTTCCAAGTGGTAACTCCATTATAAGTTCCAATGTTCTGTGATTTTTACTTCATCAAAAATTTGACTCAAATGGGCGGAGCCACACCATCTTGTTCAATGTCTGTCCAAATTTTCTATTATAAAGGCATCACCAGCTGGTAACTCCATTATGAGTTTCAATATTATGTCATTTTTACTTCCAAAGCTATTCGATATCAAAAATTTAGCTTAAATGGGCAGAGCCACAGCATCTTGTCCAATGCCCGTCCAAGTTTACTATTAGAAAGACATCACCAAGTGGTAACTCCATTCTGAATTTCAATGTTCTGTGACTTTTACTGCCGCAGCTATTCTGTATCGAAAATGTGACGTGTATGGGCGAAGCCACGACCGTTTTGCATAGGAGATTAAAAAGTACTTTAGAACCTATTCTCATACCTAGCAAATATACAAAAGAAGTTTTATTAAAATCGGTCGAGCCGTTTCGGAGGAGTTCGGCAACAAACATAGTGACACGAGAATTTTATATATTAGATTTTCTGATATTTAAATGGAATACTTTAAGATTACACTCATCTTTTATGAAGAAGCTAAAATTATACTCTACGATAAAACTCTATAAACTCTTAAAAAAACTTGTCTACGTGTCTTCATTTTGCTTATAATTTTTTATTTTAATTATTTTTTTTGCGTTTAAGCCCCATTTATTATTCCAACTTTGTTTTGTTGTTAGTTTATAGTTGAGATTATTTTTTTTAAAGTAATATATGTCGAACCCAAAAAAAATGGACTTATTCCGCTATCAAAAATAACTAGTCAATGTTATATTTGAAATTGGTACAAGTGCATTTATATGTAAAAAAATCGGTTATGTCTTTAATAATTTTACAAATGACTACTGCCTAATAAAATTTAACCGATATATAATGCTAAAAACATATCCTGAATTAGTTTATATTTGCCAATATTTTTAAATTTTACCAAACGCAAACCTTTAAATATCTCAATATATACAAAAGTGGACTTTCAAATATAACGGCTCATGTATCGGTAAGATGGTTGTGATGATATTTTAAATTAAAATAAGCAAATTATGTATTTTCTTTATAGATGCGAAAAATTATGTAGATACGACTTTTCTCAATGTTTTTAATTAAATGAAATCGAACAACAAACAAGAAAAAAAGCAGCAAGTACAGTGTTTTCTACCAGTTTTTGCATTAATAGTTAATTCTTTAAAATAACCTTGTAGTTTGTATTGTACTAAGCTTCACTTTTCTGACGAATTAAATTTTTTTAATAATTTCATCCCTTTTTCATAAAATATTGCCTTTTTACTGCGAGGCGTTTTGCTTACATTTTTGAAAAATGTAGATGCCGCACTCTTCCCTATGACGGCAGTACGGTTCATATATATATAGTCTAAAACTAGCTTTTATGAATACAGAAACTTCACAGACACTTTCAACTACACATACATAGCTTTACAAACGTAAGCCTGTTAAAAAAGTGCTGTTAAAAAATTAGAAAAGCAAAAAATTTTTAAACTGTCATAGAAATATCCTCCTAATTACAACTGCATCAAAAAGTTTTTCAATATCCTTTTTTTCCATAGAGTTGCCATCTAAAACACTATGGTAAAAATTAATCGCTGAAATCGGGCCCGTTATTTGAGCCTAAAAACAATGTAGCTTTCTCACCATAGGAATGCCAGCCAAATTTTTTTACTTTTATGAATTCGGTGCTGGGGCGAACACTAGGTAAAAATGGGTCTGTAATGTTTTTTTCGTAGAGTTGCCATTTAATTTTTTTTATTTTAAGAACTCGCTGGTGAAAGATTAAACACCAAAATTTTCTACAATTTTTAAAAAATGCTCTACCCCTACAGGTCATATAAACAGACCCAAAATAGCTTTTCTGAATACAGAAACTTCAGGCACTTACTTAGCTACATAAATCAAAGCCTGTTAAAAAAGAGCCTGGCGAAGCGGGCGGGGGTTCGGCTAGTCTCTTATATTACTAAAAGAATTGTATACTTTTTAAATTTAAAATATATATTACTTACATATATTACATATTATTTTCACAGAGACTTGGCTGTCTGACAGTCATCTTACTTCTGAAATATTCAATGGCTTTTCGTACAATGTGTTCCGTAAGGATCGCTGTTCTTTAACATCAGGGCTTTCTCGCGGAGGTGGAGTTCTTATTGCGATAAAAAACTCACTCTCCTGCAACCAGGTAGTTCCTCCTCATAATAATATTGCTCTTAATAATAATCATAATAATATTGTGGATCGTTCATTTGAACTTTTTATTATAGCGAGTTATATTCCACCTAGAAGCTCTCAGGAGCTCTACAATGCTCATTTCGAAAGTTGCCGTTTCGTTCTTGATAATCTTTCAAGTTTTCAACATGTTGTATTCGCTGGTGATTTTAACCTGGGGAATATTATTTGGAAGCCTGACTGTGATGAATCTTATCTTCTCCCGTTTAATGCTCATGGTATAATTGGCCCAAATAAATGATATTTCTAATGACCTTAATCGAATTCTTGATCTTGTTTTTGTTGATAAGGAATTTGATTTTTCCTTAGAATCTCCTATCTCACCTTTGTTTCATGGTACCCACCACCATAAACCCATTTTAATTGAATTTTCTTCTTATCAATACCAAAAACTGGTCTCTAACGAGAACTTCTCGTTAAACTATTTTAATGCTGATTTTAATGCGATGAATGTGATGTTGTCTTCGATATCGTGGAATTCTGTCCTTAATAGCTCAGACTTATCGGTTGATTATGCTAATTTTATATCCATCTTAAATGATTCGGTGAATAGATTTGTCCCTCGCTCTAAGATCTCTAAAAATAACAACCCTCCTTGGTTTAATAAAAGACTAACCAACCTTAAGAATAGGAAAAACAAAGCTTTCAAACATTATAGATGCAGTAATTCTAAAAGCGGTCTAAAGTCCATTTACTTATCCTTTCAGCTTCAATTTGACACTCTTAACAAATTTCTTTATTACTCCTACATTCACTCTACTGAACTTACCATCAAGCACAATAGTAAATATTTGTGGACGTGTATTAACAATAAAAGAAACACTAATGGTCTACCTAATTTTATGTGTTATCTTGGGTCCTCCTCTGATAGTACTCCATCTATCTGTAATTTTTTCGCTGATTACTTCAAATCTGTCTACTCCCCTGTTACTAATTCGAATTCTGTGAATCCTTGTATGCCTTTCGATTCCATTTTGGATCTTGGCGACCTATCATTTTCCCCGTCTGACATTAAATCTGTTCTAATTAACCTCAAAAATAGTTCATCTACAGGTCCTGACGGTTTGGCTCAAATTGTTTTAAAAAATTGCGCTCCTTCATTAGCCTATCCTCTTTTTATGATTTTTAAAAAATCAATTTCTGAGGGATATTTTATTAATAATTGGAAAATATCTAATATTGTTCCTATCTACAAATCTGGTGCAAAACAAGACGTTAAAAATTATAGACCAATTTCTAAACTATCATGCATCCCTAAAGTCTTAGATAAAATTGTGTACGACAAATTATCATTTCATGTCAAAAATATAATGTCATCCGACCAGCATGGATTCTTAACAGGTAAATCTACTACCTCCAACTTAACTCTTTTTTGCAATTTTGTGATGCGTAACTTTGAAGCCGGCCTCCAAACTGACGTTATTTACACCGACTTTGCTAAAGTTGACCATAACCAACTTATTCTCAAACTTGCGTCTCTTGGTATTCACTCCAATCTCCTAAGTTGGCTTAAATCTTATCTGTCAAATCGCATTCAGTTGGTTAAAGTTAATGACTGCCTATCTAGGCCCTTCGTCGCTACATCGGGAGTTCCGCAAGGAAGTCACCTTGGGCCTCTCCTGTTTCTGCTGTTTATTAATGACCTTCCATCAATAGTTAAATATTCTCACTGTCTTTTATTTGCTGATGACCTCAAACTTTTCTGTTCAATAAATTCTTTCGCAGATGCTATTCTTCTTCAGAATGATATTGATTCTATCTTCGCATGGTGCGAGTTGAATAAACTGCCACTTAATATCTCTAAATGCCAATGCCTTTCATTTTCTAGAGCTTCATTGCCTTTAATTTTTAATTATTTAATAAATTCTTGTCAACTAGAAAGAGTTTCTTGTAAGAAAGACCTCGGCATTTTGTTTGACACTCGTTTGAATTTTAAAGAACATATTAATCTCGTTATTAATAAGTCTAACTCTATGTTAGCCTTTTTAATCAGAAACGCAAAAGAATTTAAAGATCCCTACACCCTTAAACTTCTCTGGTTCGACCACATTTGGATTACTGCTCAGTTGTTTGGAATCCTTGCTCTTCAACCCAAGTTCTAAGAATCGAAAGGGTTCAAAAAAAATTTACAAGGTTTATGGTTTTTCAATTAAACTGGAATCTTCCTGAGCCTCTACCCTATAGTACAAGGTGTGCCCTGATTAACATCACCTCATTGAATTCCAGACGCCGAATCCAATCCGTTATTTTTATTCTCGACTTGGTCCACCATCATATTCAAGACCCTACGCTACTTGCAATGCTGGACTTTATTTCACCATCTCGGCATCTTCGAAGTCATTTTAATTTTCGGGTTCCCTTTCATAGATGTGTTTATGCTCGGAACGAACCGATCACTCGGTGCATTATTGAGACGAATCAAGTCCTGCTATTCATTGATATTTTTATTTCGACCTCAAGAATTTGTTTTAAATCTCAACTCATGCTTCTTCCAATATTTTATTCTAGTTAAGTTTACTCAATTGCTGTTTTATCGTTTTCCACTTTTTTCTGTATAATTCAAAGTTTAGGGTATATATAAATTTGTTGTATAGTTTTTATTTATATTATTTGATAGTATTATTAATTCTATTTTTTGATAGCTTTATTATATTTCTGTGAAAATTAGTATTTAATGTTTACTTCTAGTTGTTTTCTCAAGTCCTATTTGTTTAACTTGATTTTAAATGTTGTTAGTGTAACTAGTCAATTTTAAGTTATATTTATTTTCAAATTGTTAAGTAGTCAGTAAGAGTTTTCTCTGTTTGATGAAAGAAATAATAATAATAATAATAATAATAATAATAATAATAATAATAATAATAATAATAATAATAATAATAATAATAATAATAATAATAATACTAATAATAATAATAATAATAATAATAATAATAATAATAATAATAATAATAATAATAATAATAATAATAATAATAATAATAATAATAATAATAATAATAACAATAATAATAATAATAATAATAATAATTATAATAATAATAATAATAATAATAATAATAATAATAATAATAATAATAATAATAATAATAATAATAATAATAATAATAATAATAATAATAATAATAATAATAATAATAATAATAATAATAATAAATAATAAAATCATTATGAGGTAAATTGATGAATTTCATAAATAGTAACGTCATTTATATACTGTAATATTAGGTTTGTGGTAACCAAAATATGATACGTGAACATCGGAGATTACCTGATTCACGAATCGTGAAAACATCGCATCAATGGTTGTACCACATCTTGTCGTTCCCAGTGTTCTACCAGAAACAAAATCTAAATAAACTCCTTCTTTCAAAAATTGTATTATTTAGCGCAATCCTTCATCTGTATGATGAAACAATTAAAAATTTCTCTATTTCGCTTTGAGCTATATTTTTTCGCTTTGAGATCAATTTGTGGACATATTTTGTACTAAATGTTTTGTTATGTCGTAGCAATAAAAAAATCTAGGTAATTTTAAATCCAGCAAGTTTTATTTAATTGAAATCGGTTGAAAATTCGTCGAGCTATTCACTATGTTTTGCTTGTTCTTACTTGAGAAAAACTCAGTTCAGGCAAAACAGCATGAAAATCAACGATTTTGTGCTGTTTTTAACAGATTAATGCTTGAAATTTAAAATTAATTTTCAACTAATTTCAATGAAATAAACTTGTTGGATTTATAATTAAACAAGCTTTTATATAAATAAATAAATTTTATATAAATAATAATAAAAGCGCACATTAATACAAGCTACTCATATGAGCAACGGCTACGATGCAAATGCGCACATATTCAAACAAACACAATTTTTAGTTGTGCTGTGCTAGATGATCAAAAAAAAAAGAGAAGAGAAGAGAGCAATATGGAGTTTATTGAAACTCGCGCAAACACAAGCTGGTGAAAAGTGGTGTGGCATCGGGTGTGGCATCGGGGATGATTTACTTACTATTGAAATTTCAAAACGAAAATACCCATATACTGTGCTGTAGCACAAATAAGATATTTTAAAAGTTATTTCATAAAAATCGGCATAATACTTTTGGAGTTTTACAAAAATTTGCAATTCAATTTTATAAAAGCAGATTGTAGCTGTGTGTATTTTCTTGATATTAACTCTTTAACGCCCAAATGTTCTGATTTTTACCTTACTTTTAACCTCGTGTAACATGAAAAAATTTATAACAATTTGAAAAAGCCACATCTATATATTAATACGCAAACAAAAGAGTTTTTGATCCCCATTTACCTGTGTTAACTTCAACATATTCACATAAAACTTATATTGATGAAAAGGTATTTTCGTGTAGATGTGCACAATTAATTTTTATTATATTTTATTATATATATATATTGTCATTAAGATAGGTAACACTAAGCAAATATAAAAACCCATTTTTCCCAACGGGACAATGAGAAAGCAACAACAAAACGTATAGCGGCGAAGCTCTATTAAACATTGTTGTTGTAGCATATACGAGCAGGAGTAGAATGCGACGCATCATTATTGCTGTTGGTGTTTCTCTTAATTTCTCTCAATAAAATAAATTTGCCACCGTATTAACGTCAAAAAAGCTGTTAAACTGCTGCTTGCTTCATATCTTAACTTACATTTTTTGTTAACGTTTTTTGTAAATAAAAAAAGAGTTTAAACAAAAAAATTATTTCTAATGCAGACTCAAAGGCAAAGAATGGGTTTATAATAAAAGCTGTGATAATTTTTTTACACTATCAATCTTAAAACATTGAGACGAACATGAACGATCCTCGTAATAGGATTTAAGTTCATTACTAGACAAGCAACTAGCGTTCGAATAAGAAAATTTTGGACATTTTCCACAATGAAAGAAAAAGTTGCCAAAGTCTAAATCTGTGCCAAAAACATTGAAATGCATGATTATCGTTTTGTCACTAAGGACTAACTTATGAACTTTGAACCAGTGACTTAATATTTCCAAATCATGATTTATGTCCGCAATCAGGTTTAATGGAGAATTGCTAGTAAAAGTGCAGGCCATATCGTCAGCGAATGCATTTATACTGCTTACAAAGTTTTGAGAGAGTAGAGAGTTTATGAAAATAAGGAAAAGAATTGGACCAAGCGCCGAACCTTGAGGTACACCTAGAGCTGTGGGCAAAGAAGAGCTCAAGAAGTTATTAATTTTCACTTTTTGTTGCCTATTGGATAAATAAGAGCTAAGCCAATTGTAAAAAAGAGCCTCTAAATCCAAAATTACATAATTTAGTCAATAAAATAGAGTGGTCGGCGGTATCAAATGCCTTCGTTATATCTATAAACAGTGCAGCTGTTATATACTTATTATTAAGGTCAGAATAAACATTTGTACAAAAATTAAGGAGGTCATCTTCAGTAGATAACCCTGCCCTGAATCCAAATTGCCATTTAATAAACAGTTTGTTCTTTTCAAGAAAATTTACTATTCGAGTCTTTATAGCTTTACTTTAGCGAAGATGGGAAGAAGCGAGATAGGCCTGAAGTTATTTATCAGTGGCCGATAACCTTTTTTATGTAAAGGTATAACCTCAGCCAGTTTCATATCATCTGGAAATATACCCGTTTCGACGCTTTTATTGAACAGATGACTTAATATCGTATGCCACAAATGTTAAAAGAAATTAGTTTTAAAAAATTATTAGAAAAACTATTCGAAGTTACCGAATTAGAGTTTTTTAGGGACATTATGATCTTGTATACTTCAAAAAAAGAGATAGGCTCGAAGAAAAAGCTCTGCGAAAGACAAGGTTCAGAAGACAAACAACTACATTGAGTTCTACCCGTTGCATTTTTAGCAACAACTTCTGGGCCTATGAATGCAAAGAAATTGTTAAAGAGTTCAGCTAATTCAATCGGGTCAGTAATTGAAGTATCTCCAAATGACAGACTTTGAATGGTTTCTTTTTTCTGTTTCTATTTAAAATATCGTTAATCAGTTTCCATTCCTTTTTAATATCTCCCTTAATATTGAAAAACTCGTTTGTATAAAAGCTATTTTTGCACAATAAAACTTATTTTGAAATCCAGATTACTAGGATGATCCTTTATTCTTTTAAAAAGTTTGTTTTTGGTTTTGATTTTACGTTGGAGGAGTGCGTTGGTAATCCAGGGCTTTTATTTCCTTCCATTAACATGTTTTTTCTGCACTATATTCGAGCAAGCTTTGACGTGCTCAAATAGTGTTTTTATAAATAAGCTATAACCTATAGAAGGATCACTTTCATTATAAATATGCTCCCAACCCTCAATTAGCAATGAATTATTTAGGGCCATAAAATCAGTTTTTTTGTTGGACAGGACTCGTTAAAATTAGTGTTATAACGTTATGCTATAACGTTATAGCCAGGAAGATCATAAAGGGTTGTTTCCTCGTTAAAAATCCATATTTCAGACAAAAAAATTAAAAACGGCTTGTTCACAAATGATTCTACTTGCAGTAACAAATTATCAAGATTTCTTCGAATACTTCTAATATTTTGATGAACGCAAAGGCAATTATCAGAATATGTTTGGTTATAACACAGGTCTTGATTGTTAAGAAAGGTAAAGTTCGAAAAAGGAAGGCTTAACAAATTTACATTCAGATTATTTGCAACAAAAGACATTTAAAGCCATATTCTGTTGATTGACAATTGTTAATTTATTGACAACTGTAAAAATGTCTTATTCTTAAATATAAACAAAAGCTCATAACATTACACAACTGTTAGCAACATAAAAAAAATATTCAGAACAAATAAATAAGCGAAACATTTTGAATGTTTTCAACCCCTTGTAACCATGTAATTATCGCCATTCGTTTTTCGCATTAAAACTTTACCATTCCTTACCCAAACATATTTGAAATCTTTCTGCTTTTTTACTTGTGGCATTATCCAAACTATCATTAATAAAAATCTTCGAGTTCTTTTCACAATTTAAAATTTTTGAATTTTAACTATTTCTATTTTTAAATTTATTTCTCAACACCTCTTTCTTCTTGATAAGGGAAGTGAATTTAACGACCAAAATACTAGTAGCTTGATTATTTATACTTTTAATTTTTTTTACATAGCAGTCTTCAATTTGTACTACTGAAACTTTTGTGCCTGTCCCAGTAGACAGAACATTAAGAGCACAATCAATTGCGTTTTTATTTTCTAAGTTCGGTACTCCGACATTTTCAATGCACTTTTCGATTTTCTTTTGGCGCAAAAAATTCACTTCACTTTGAAGAGTATTAACCTTATCCACTAACTCTTTTTTATCTACTTCTAGAGAATAAATAAGAGAAACCTTATTCATATAAACCCTTGGTTAGTTGGGGTAATGAGTTACCATAGGGTGCAAGCTATTTTACTGGAGCGAGGTGTGGCAGCCAAGGGTTTATAACTGAAAAGTATAAAAAATATTTGTTTCTTTTAAAATTTTCAAAATGAGCATGATTATTCTTAAAATTAGCATGGGAAGCACATAGAAACTTAATAATTAACAGAAAAGGAGGTTTGTTAATACAGATCCACATGGTATGAAAATAGGTTTTTAGTAATAACTTTTGATTGGAAAAGAATATTGCGATATTTTTTTCAAATAAATTATTTTTAAAGCTATACTCTTTTATAAGAATTATAAAAAGAACATTTTTAAAAAAATAAATTTCATCAATAAAATCGAAAGGGTATACCCTTGTTTTTTTATAATAGAAATAATTAATAAATTTTTGTTTAAAACTCAATCAATTTTTGCTAATTAATGTCATGCCATGTGAAAGGGAGTTTAAAATGCAATTTTTAATTTAAATTATTTTTACAACAAAAACAAATTTTACGTAATTTTTTGAGGAAACATTGAATATTTTGGGCCTTTTTTGAAAAAAAATATTAAAAAAAAAATGTACAGTAAATGGTATTGTTAAAATATCTTTTGGCAAGTACTTTTATTAAACTTTTTAACAAAAAAAAAAAATTTGTGAAATATGTTGAAAACTAGTGGAGATATTTACATAGAAAGTCATATTTTTAAATTTCCGATGGTTTTTTCTCATTCCTTCGGGTAAACAAGTTAAAAGCACAAAGTTGTATAGAAGCCTGTTAAATATACACTTTTCCGATCAAATATTTACACACACGGAAATTTGGAGAAAAAACAAAATTTTTGATACCCATATTTTGTGGTCTTCATCTCTAAAAAAAAATTTTTTTTTAAGAAAATAAATGCATATTTTAATAAAGAAAATTTGAATATAAAAAGTTAAAAATTTAAAAAAACAAAAAAAAGGTAGCTTTTAGAATTCTCTTAAATCAAATATAAATGAGAATGAAACAATTTCGAAAATGCGTTCCTTATGATATCGACTAAATACTGTTAAAAATTACAACAACAAAATTACAATGAAATTTATTTCTCCAAAATGGATGCCATCATGTGTGGCTTTAAAATATCTTTCGTTTGATACCAAATTTTTATTGAAATTGTAGCAAAAATTTTGAAACCGTAAACTATCGACTGAGCACGTATAAAAAAATACGCCGACCTAAGATTTTTGTCCTCTATCACATATCCAAAAATTATTCAAATCGGTGAGTGACACCTGGGGACCATTCCTTGTAAGTGGCGGTCACTATATATATAAATGTTGCCATGTCTACTTTTTCTGCTCATCTATCTATCAGTAAAAAATGTATGTTTGTATACTAAGGCTCCTCACAAAAAAAAAGGTGTTTGGGTCAGTTGCTCAAAATAACGCTTTATGTTATGACGATTCCGCAAATATTTCGACAGTTGGAATAGTTTGAAATAACAAAAAAAAACAAAAACGAAATAGCCATTTCAGCCCTTGAAAGGACATTGACCGATCTTCTTATGTTCTTAATAACAAACGGTCAGACTTAAAAGTTATCTGCACCAATAAATATTTAATTTTTTCAGTCGGATCACAGGTAATGCGGATTTTCATTAATTTTTTAACTTTTTTTTTATATTATTTTCACAAAAATTCAAATTAAGTTCTTTTTTTGTCTCGCCATGTTACTTTTGGTCAAATAAATTGTCTATTGATGATAAAATATAGTGTAATAGTGTAAAGTGAAGATTTAAATTGAATGAAATTTCAATTTTTTACATTTTACAATTTATTTGACTAAAAGGAGTATGGGAAAAAATTAATTTGAGTTTTAGTAAAAATAATATGAAAAAAGTTAAAACAATCCATAAAAATCCGCATTATCTTTGGTCCAAAGGAAAAAATTTAAGATTTTTTGATGCAAAAGAACTTTTTCATTTATCTTATTTCTGACCGTTTGTTTTTTTTTAACTACCATACCAGCCAATATCTTTAGTCGAAATTTTTTGGGGATCATCGTAACATAAGCCATGGATTATTTTGAAGAACCGGACTAAACAACGTTTTTTTCTAAGAAGCGTGAGGTGACTTAATATATATACGTATATGGGTATATGTCTATATCACGTAGACTCCGAAACCGCTAAGCCAAGTTTTATACCAAAGCCATGAGAGGGGTCCTATGAAGTCTGGTGCCGATCGTAAAAGGCACCTTAAATACACCTCAAATTTTCGGTACCGAACAGTATTTGGTTTTTTTTTTAGGTCGCACAGCCTCGGAATTCAGTATTCGACCTCAATTTACACATGCCGTTCCACTGGCAACATTTTATGGGCGTTGGACGAGGGGCGTGGTACTTTTTCAGCACCCCAAATTTTCGGTATAGCTTTCGAAATAAGTCACACATCAATAAAACTCGGTAGGAACTTACTATAAAAGCATGGCTTAACTAAAGCTTCGCCCTCTTCAAGGGGATAAGCGCTGAGCTTCAGCGAAGCGCGCCGGGTATAAGCTAGATGCATATAATTAGAAAGATTTAAAAAAATAAAATTTAATATTTTCATACTTATTCAATACTGCAAACAAAAGTAGCTAATAAATGAAAACATAGAAATAAATCCACGAAAACAAATCTTGTCCAAAAAAAAGGAAACATCGTGCGGGAAACATTTCAATCAAAAAAAAATATAGTTTCTGAGCGCTGAAAATACTCTCTGTTTTTATATTTTCTGAGCGCTGAAAACAAACATGGTGGTGGCTGCACAAATATCGTCAGCGCTCTGTTAAATCTGTCTGCACTGATGCTCTGTTAAATCTAATTTCAGAAATCTAATAAAATTTGACCAGTTTTGGCTGCAGAAATTTTTAAGAGCGAACTGGCTTCTCTATATCTAAATATATACTCTTTGCGTAAACTCCAAAAAATTATGCATTTGAGGTTTGCGTAAAAAAGAACACAAACCATCTATTTTGATGTTAAATTTGTTGAAGAATCTGATTCAGGACTTGGAATCACCGAAAACTTACTGCAAAATCGAGATTTTCGATTATTTTCGTACTATTTTTTCATGCTTACCCACACGAGAAACAATTTGTGTCCGTAGCAAAGAACTCAGGCAGATAAATCCCGAGTATCGGACACAATTTTATTTTTTAAAGGATACGAGCAGTAATAAAAAACTCCGAACTAATGCACAAAAGCCCCGAGTATCAGACACAATTTTATTTTCTAAAAGTTACGATCAGAAACGAAAAACTACGAAGTTTATGAAAAAACGAGCTCCAGCGAACAGAACCCGAGAAAAAATGCACACAGGCAACCCGAACACGACTACACCGTGATGGTACAGGCACACTGCAGGCACAGGAACGCATATTGTGATGGTGAATTACCAACAACAGTACAGGCACAGGAACGCATGCAAACAACTTTAATATTTTTTGCCGAAAACGACTACACCGTGATGGTTAATTACCGACAACAGTACAGGTTCGGTACAGGCACAGAAACCCATACATACAACTTTAATATTTTTTGCTATTCTCTTATTGAATTTAAGTTTACCGTTATTTATTGAAATTGTTGTTATTCTACAATCGTAAGGCCGCATGCGCAATGGAACATTCGAGCGTTGAGATGCTGTGCGCAAAGCATTTTGCTTACGAGTGCAACTGAGCGAACATTTCTTGCATCTCTTTTCTTCGCACGATTATAACAAACGCTTCGCGCAACACAACAGCCATAAGCTTCACTATGCGCTCGGCCTTACAATCATTCTTAATCGTGCGCGTAGCAGTTAAGTTTTTGTGGAAAAAACTTTTAGAAAAGAAAAATAACTGTCTTTAAATAAATTAAGATAAGCTTTCCTATTAAATTCATTTCATTCGTTAGGATTATAGATTTAATCAGCGTTTAAAAACTTTCAAATTTTTTCAATTTTCCTGCTACTGCTTTAACTTGTGCTTTCAAAAAATCAAACAGTCGCAGCATAAGCAGAAGTAGAAAACTAGTTTCAATAGTTTGCAATGTGCTTCGGCAGTCGTCGTTTTGATTGACTGAAACTGTTCGCAAAATCGAAAGTCGAAGCAGCAGCAGTTGCTCAACTTTCGTAAGTCGAAGCATCATCAGTTTTTCAACAGTCGTAACAGACTGTTTTGCGCTTATGATTTTTGCTTATTATTTCTAACTTTTGTTAAATCGCTCGCTTTATTAAATTTTGTTATGATTATGATTGCATTATTAGTATAATTGTACAAAAGATAGACTAAGCAGAAATGAAGAGCGCAAAACGACTGTTTAAAAACTTTTTCTATTTCGACTTACGAAAGTTCAGCAACTGCTGCTTCTTCGACTTTCGTTTTTTCAACAGTTTCAGTCAATCAAAACGACTGCCGAAGTTGTCGAATGCCAAAGCACTTTGCAAACTATTGAAACTAGTTTTCTGCTTCTGCTTATGCTGCGACTGTTTGATTTTTCGAAAGCACAAGTTGAAGCAGTGACATGCTTTGAAGTTATGAAAACAGTTAGTGCTTAAGGAGGTATTCCTGGTTGGAAGGCTGTTTTTGCACCCTTTTTGAAAAACTTCTCATTTGAAAACCCAAAGAGTTATTTAAATTCTGTTTTTTTTGTTTTTGTATTAAGAACATATTAAATTAAAAAAAACCTTTTTTTTCCTGTGTACGAGGGCTGTTCAAAAAGTTGTCGGCCTTCAAAGGTGGGCGTCGAAAAAATAGGTATGCTGCTTGCGGCCCGGATAACTCGACTTCGGATCATCTGAAATGGAAAAAGTAAGCGGTGTTAGATTCAGTACAGATGTAATTCTGGTGCCTACCTCAATCAAATTTTGTGATTATTTTTCACAAAATGGCGGTCATTGAAAAATTAAAAACCGATTTTTGGTCTTTTTTTTTGTAGTTTAGTGAAAAAAAAAATAGTAAAAAATTGTTTAAAATTGTGATGGGGACAAAAAATGGTGACACAATTCTGCGTCGATTGCACTTTGTTTCATCAAAATCGGTTCAGAATTACGGGCGCAATCTGGGCCGCAAGCTCGAAAAACGTGGTTTCGAGATAAACGCGCTTAAGTTTGAAGTTATTTTTTTGCATCAAAAAAAAAAATTTAAATGAAAAATGAGCATGCAGTTTTATTTGACAATTCTGCGTCGATTGCACTTTGCACTTGGTTTCATCAAAATCGGTTCAGTAGAACCGGAGAAAAGTGACTTCGAAGTTCAATAACGTGATTTTGAAAAAAACTCAAAGAAAATTTTAGACAATAAAACATTTTTTTTGTGAAATACTTACATATATCACTCTGCAATGCCAGCCTCATAAAGAACTCCTTCCTCTTCTTCAAAAAATGAGGACTCAGCGACTCTTTGTGCTCTTCGGGCAGTTCTAACTTCTTTTGATGCTGCCAGAGCTCTGGCTTCGGACCTTTTCAAACATTCTTCGTTCCGAGACATGGCGAAATCATATGTGACGTTGCCCATCGGGATGCCCATTAGGTTCATTATTTGAAGTATTGGCAAAAAACCTTCGTTAAATATGACAGTTGCAATATAATTGGCAATCTTAATAGTGCGTGCGCCGGTGTGCATATCGCTACCTTAATGTAGAAAGGCCCTAACTCATTTCTTTTTACATTATGAAAGAAGAAAAAAACTTGATAAAAAACAAAGTTCTTCAAATTCTGCAGTAAAAAAAAAATGGTAACATCATTATATCACTTACAGTTTTTAATAAAAAAATTCGTTTACAAAAAATTCGAAACTACGGAACTTTATTTTTTTAAAGCATTTTCTTTTTTATGTTGAGTTAGGGCATTTTGAGATAGGGCTTTTCTATATTAAGGTAGCGATATGCTTCGGTGGGAATGACCACAGCACTGCGTTGATTTACTTTTACTATTACTTTTTCTATCCATTGTCTTTAGCACAAACAAAAATTTTTATCAAAACTGTACTTTTCAAAACTGTATGCACGCGCACGTCCGGTTTATAGCTCAATTTAAAGTGAACTAAACGCTGCCAGCATTCGAATACCTGAGCTCTAAAATGTGTATTCATTTATTTTTAAAATGTGTATACAAACAAGTTATTACCTACTAAAGAACGCATTTAACGAAATTCGGTGGTTGCTTCAAACCGTTGCATTCAAAAAGTAGCCAAATTAAGCAAATAGCATTTTGGCGAAAACATTGCTAGCAAAAAAGGCCATATCTCCTAAAGTATTTCGAATTTCAAAAAACCCTTTTAGGACGATATTCTCAAATATCCTAGCTATAAAAATACTAGGAATACTAATAAAATATAAAAAATAAAAATAAAATTTTAAAAAATTTTTGCCAACCAGGAATACTCCCCTTAAGAAAGCAATAATTTTACGACTTTTGCTACTTGGACTGCAGCAATTTAATCACTGGATTTAATAATGTGGTCATGTACGTGTATTTGGAAAACGTGTATTTTGAGTGCCTATATTAAACGAATGCTACAAAAAATGTCGGTCGCAAGTGTTTTCCAAGAAGAAGAAGTTTGAAGAAGTTTTAATTTATTTTAGAAATTTTGTATTCTTAAGCAAGTTTCCGTATAAGGCAAATCATTTCATAATAAAAACACCATCATGGCCTATTTGATTTGAGCTTTAACATTTTTGAAGCGAAGCTTTTTACTCCTCGTTCTGTGATTTGCTCGAGTGAAATCTCAAAAACGACACTTTTTAATTTCGACAGCGTTTGTCGTAGAAATTGATGTTTCTTTGTTCTTTACGTCTATTATAACAAGAAATTGTAATTTCAATATATAAAAAATATTTCTTTAATCCCCCGCGTGGAATTGAACCCGCAACGTTGTGATTAGAAGTTCAAAACACTATTCACTGATCCAAAAGCCTCTGTTAAGCATAGTTGTTGATTCAATATCAAGTATGTATTACTAAAGCTATGTTGCAGCATATCACATAATCTATTGATAGATAGAGGATTGTGTATTGACTATCGTTTTTTGATTTTTGAAGTGTTGTTGACTTTTTTTAATGTAGATAATTATGATGCAACGGTTATAGGCTATAATAAAATTATAAAAAATAGGTCACTGAAACCGCATCCCTTGTCAGAATTTACAAACTCTGTAAAAGGCAAGACACCAAAATTCTTAAAAAAAGCACTACCGCTACATTTTATATAGACAGGCTCAAGCCAGCTTTTCTGAATACAGAAACTTCACAGACACTTTAAACTTCACATAGCTTTATAAATGTAAGACGGTTCAAAAAGTGCTGTTAAAAAATTAGAAAAGCAAAAAATTTCTTAACTGTCATAGAAATTTCCTCCTATTTACAACTGCATAAAAAATTTTTCCAATATCCTATTTTTTAAAAAAATCAATTTTGGACAGCTTCCCATACAAACGGCCCCTGTGTACGACGTGCAAAAATTTGAAAAAAAACGGAATCGTCAAAATCAGTTTTTACACAAAAGCGTCCTATTTGGCATGGAATCACCGATACGTATGTGCATAATCTACATACTATAAAAAACAAAGTGGAAAAAAGCGTCTGTTTCCCTCTGCTACCCGTAATTTTTAACCGTTGTTAAATTTAACTGCAATGGAAAAACTCAACCAGAAATTGTTTAATATACATGTTTATAATTTACCTATTTAGAAGATATTTTGAAAAGATAGGGGTGCACTTTTGCGTTGTTTTTTTTTAAATAATTTTTTTGAAAATGCATTTTTTTCAATAAAATTTTCATAGAAAATCACAATATTTTACTTTGAAAAAAATTTTTTAAAGCCAAAAAGGAGTAAATTTCGTATAGAAATATGTATGTTTTTATTTAATGCTGATTTTTAGTTAGAGTATGGTAAAAAAAAATTTATAAGTAAAATTATTGGCCTGGTTGCAAATTTTTCTTCAAAATTCAATAATTATATTAAAAACTTTTGAAACACCCTTTTTTTTTTTAAAGAATGTATTGCATAGTTTTAGGATAAAAATTATTTTGTAACTTTAGCCTTTCTGATTGTCAAAAACATATTGTTTTTACCGTTGGTTTTGAAACCTAACTAAAGTACTTCAAAGTGTTTTAAGTAAAATCTTTTAAAAATTATAAAAATTATAAGTTGTAAGTGCATTGAAGTAAATTAATATTTGAATATTATGGGTAAATTATTACATACATTATGTGAATTTATAACTAATTACAAAATTATATTCAAGAAAGAGTACCACCAATTATTATTCAAGATATTTTCAATGAATGGAAAAAATCAAGGAGTGATATTTCGATTCAAAAACAAAAAAGATATAAAAGTGTTTCTGAAAACATTCAGTGTCTTGTTTAAGCAATGATACTCTTAATAAAGCGCACCTTATTGTTGGGGAACAGGGGGGCGAACCTTCACATGGCAACGTGTCTGACTGCCTCAACCTGGCGAGGCCAGCATTATCCATGTCGAAATCGTCCCAAGTCGACTTAAACCTCCACGTGGTGTTCCCTGGGCAACGGCAAACTGGCATCCGTCAGTTTGGCGGCTAATTTGAGCGGCGGGTCTCCTAGCCTTAAATAGGTTGTGCGTCGGGTTTGAAGCCCACCACGTAAAAAAACCATTTCAATGAAAAGTCCAATAAGAAATAAGAGAAAAATTGTCCCCAAATCTGATGACGACTACCGCAAACGAAAAACTGATAATGATTTACGGATATGCACCTGGAATGTCCGAACTCTTAATTGGGAAGGTGCCTCTATCCAACTGATTGATATCTTGGAAAGATACAAAGCTGATATCACTGCAATCCAAGAAATGCGATAGAAGGGACAGGGTTGCTCTCGGCAAGCATCCTGTGATATCTACTACAGCGGCCATGCGGAGAGGAACGAGTTTGGGTGCGGATTTGTAGTTGGAAAGAGATTATGGCAGCACGTCCTGCGATTCACTCCTGTGAACAAACGACTTGCCATAATCCGAATCAAGGCTAAATTCTTTCATATAAGCCTAATATGTCCGCATGCTCCGACAGAGGACAAAGACGATGAGATCAAAGATACTTTTTACGAGCGCCTTGAAGACGCTTACGATCGCTGCCCCCGTCACGACATAAAAATTGTGCTTGGTGACTTCAACGCTAAGGTGGGCAAGGAAAACATCTTTGGTCCAACAGTCGGAAAGTTCAGCCTACACGACAACACATCCGATAACGGAATGAGGCTGATTGACTTCGCCGCAACACGAAACATGGTTATAAGTAGCACTAGATTCAAGCATCTCAATATTCATAAGGCCACCTGGTTGTCCCCTGACCAAAAAACGCGCAACCAAATTGATCACGTTTTGATTGACGGAAGGCACTCTTCCAGTGTATTAGATGTACGCACGATCCGTGGTGCTAACATAGACTCGGATCATTATCTTGTCGCAGCTAAGATCCGTACACGTCTGTGCGCTGCAAAGAATACGCGCAATCCTACACAGAGAAAGCTAGACGTCGACAAGCTGCAATCAAAACGGACAGCCGAAGCCTTTGCCACTCGACTCTCACTCCTGCTTCAAGAAAGCACTCCTCCGATCGACGATATATGCGCGTAGTTGGCACACATCTCCCACTCTCTGCGTACGGCTGCCGAAGAGGTTGTTGGCTACCACCGTCCTCGCCGAAACCAGTGGCACGACCAAGAGTGTCGCGACGCCACTGCAGAGAAAAATGCCGCCTACAAAGCCACCCTGCAGTCGGTTGTAACGCGTGCTGCTAAGGAGCGATACAGAGAGAAGAGGGACGAGAAACGTCTTTTCAGGCTGAAAAAAAGAGAGGCAGAAAAGCGTGAGTGTAAGAAGATTGAGATGTATGGTGACAGGAGCGAGGCCCGAAAATTCTTCGAAAAGATAAGGCGCCTGGCCGATGGCTCTAAAACCAAGGCCTCTTTCTGCAAGGATGAAAACGGGAATCTAGTGACAGATATCCAGAGTACACTGACGTTATGGAGGGAACACTTCTCAAGTCTTCTGAATGGCGATGACGACAACAATACCGCCAATAGAGATGATATCCCGGAAACCCCAATTATGGATGACAGCGTTGAAGTTCCGCTATAAGGTTCTGTCTAGCGTATTATGTGAAAGACTGAAGCCCATCGTAAATCAACTGATTGGGCCTTATCAGTGTGGCTTCAGACCTGGAAAATCTACCACCGACCAGATATTCACGCTACGACAAATCTTGGAAAAGACCATAGAGAAGCAAATCGACACCCACCACCTTTTTGTCGACTATAAAGCCGCTTTCGACAGTCCAATAAGGAATCACCTATACTCCACCATGTCTGAATTTGGTATACCTGCAAAATTAATCCGCCTATGCAGGATGACACTGAGCAACACCAGCAGTGCAGTAAAAATCGGGAAGGACCTCTCCCCCCCCATTTGTTACCAAACGAGGTTTCAGACAAGGTGATTCTTTATCGTGCGACTTTTTTAATCTAATTATGGAGAAGATCATTAGAGCTGCTGATCTGAGACAAAGCGGCACAATATTTTATAAGTGTTATGCTGCTAGCGTATGCCGATGATATTGATATCATTGGCCATAACACACGCGAAGTCAGTGCAGCGTTCTCCAAATAAGAAAAAGAGTCGAGTCGCATGGGTCTTGCAGTAAACGCAGATAAGACGAAATATCTGGTGTCAACAAACAAACAGTCCCAGCGTATTGGCACCCACGTCACTGTTGACAACACCTCCTTCGAGGTTGTCAAGGACTTCGTCTACGGTTCCAGCATTAACTTCACCAACGATATCAGTAGAGAGATAAAACGAAGGATAACTCTTGCCAACAGGTGTTACTTTGGGCTCAGTAGGCAATTGAGAAGCAGAGCCCTCTCTCGACGAACAAAAGTCACACTCTATAAGTCACTAATCATGCCCGTCCTGTTATATGCAGCACAAACCTGAACGTTGAGCAGCTCTGACGAAAAGATTTTAGGAGCGTTCGAGAGAAAGATCCTTCGTAGAATCTACGGACCAATCTGCGTCAATGGCAAGTACCGAATACGATGGAACGATGAGCTATATGAGCTATACGCCGACATCGACATAGTAAAGCGCATAAAATCGAGCGGCTTCGCTGGCTAGGTCATGTTGAGCGGATGGAAGACGACGCTCCAGCGAAGAAAATATTCGATTCGATACCCAGCGGCGGACAACGCAGAAGAGGACGACCGAATCTCCGTTGGAGGGACCAAGTAGAGGACAATCTGACGAAACTTGGAGCTTCCAACTGGCGCCAGCAAGCGCAAAACAGAAATGGCTGGCGCAATTTCTTTCGACAGGCGGAAACCGACTTACGGTTGTAGGCGCCATCTAAATATAAAAAATAATAATAATATTGTTTGGAAATTAAATATGGAATATAAAAGCGTGCATCGAAATTCAGTTCTATTTATTTATTTATTTATTTATTTATTTCGTCAAACAGAGTTAAACTCTTACAGACTACTATACGATATATCACAATTTGATTTAATAATAATAATAATAATAATTATTGCTTATTACATAATAGATGGTAATGTTACAAACAGGAGAGTTTTTAATAAAAATTTTTGGACTTATAAAGTAACTGATTGACTAGGACAGAGTATAATATAAAGCTTTAAAGGCACATATTTAGGAATAATAGAATTTAATGAAAATGAACTGGTAGAACTGAAAGAAGTAAACTAGACATCAGAGCGTCATGAGGTAATTGTATAGTGTGTTTTTAAAGTACTGTCGAGAAGAAGATTTAAATATATCGGTATATGAAAGGATTTTATTAAAGGAAAAAAGGATTTTATTTAAAGGAAAACATCACGATTGGCTTCAACCATTCTTATTTGTTTAACTGAGAAGTTAGATGATGTAAGTTAATTCGCATTTAATTTATTTAAATCAGCTTTTTGAGCAGTGCCAGACGGAATGTATCGGATATAGAAGATACTCATACTTTAGGTACAATTGCAACCAAAGGATGTGGAAAACCGGTAGATTTCGAAGAATCATCCGATCGAACAAAGCGCCGAAAAGTTAATGAGAAATCACCAAAGGAAATTGAAAGTGCTATGAATTTTTTATTTAAAAAAACTTATTAAGTCAGCACGTCAATGTTTATCACCATTTCAAGCACTTGGCTTATATTATGACAAAGTTATAGGTTCGAAGTTAAAGAATCTTGCGATCGGTTGTAAACACATTATCGGGATACATCCCGATTGTTTTCCCGAATATAAAACAATTGAAGCATATAAAAATTAACTTTTACCAAGGTTTAACATCTATAGGCTATAACATCTGATATATAAGCTGAAGTAAGAATGCTGGACTTGCTTAATCAAACTTCTTCAAGCTTGATTAAAATAATTGATGTTTAAGAAAATACAAGTTGTATTATTGAATGCAAATATGGCTTTGATGGTAATTCAGGCCATAGTACATGCAATAACAATAGAGTTCAGCTACTACAGCTATATCGCACTTCCTCAGCATTAACCCATCTAAAGCCACTACCCAGTAATCATCGAAAATATCAATGTTATGGATACCCGTGACCACAAACAAGTTAATGTGGGAAAAATTTACCCACCAATGAATGGGTTGGGCTCAGGGACAACACAAGACGTAACAACTAACCATGCGTATACATAGATCTATTTACACAACTAATTTTAATCTACTTTTGAGTTGACCTTTTGACAAATTAACATCAAAAACGCTACAATTGTTAACAAAGGAACTCATGCGACTTAAAGGAGCAGTAGCCATATAATTTGTTCTACTAAATGGCAAATAAATTAAGTTGTTAGCGTTTCTACTGCTTCTACGGTTAGTGTTAAAATTTATGTGAGAAAGAAGTTCTGGAGAATCGAATACACCTGTTATGAGCTGGTGTAAATATACGATATCTGCCGATTTCCTTCGATCACCTAAAGACTGCATTTTTAATAGTTTTAAACGATCCGCATAAGGAGGAATGTCTAATATGTCAGTTCCACTTAAGCCCCTTAGAGCAAACTGAACAAAACGTTTTTGGATTCTTTCTATTCGATCAACATGCACATTGTAACTTGGGGACCACACTTGACTTGCATACTCTAAGTGAGGACGCACGATTGCATAATGCAACGTTGTAGTTGTAATCATGCTATTAAATTCTTTGGCCCAGCGTTTTACAAAACCAAGCATTGAAGATGCTTTTTTACAAATATTATCAATATGAATGTTAAACGATAGCTTAGAATCCATGCATATACCTAGGTCTTTGACGGTGTCTACACGACTCAAGGCAGTATCTTTAATCTTATAATCAAAAATATAATTATTCCTTTTTCGCGAAAAGGTCAAAGTTTGGCATTTATCTGGTTTTAAAAACATATTATTTTTAGAACACCAAACTTCAAAGGATTTTAGATCAGACTGGAGTAGATCTGAATTATCTCTAGAATTAATCGTTCTGTATATTTTCATATCATCGGCATAAATAAGCAGATGAGAGTGTTCAATGACGTGAGTTACATCATTGATAGCTAAAATAAACAGAAGAGGACCAAGGTGACTACCCTGAGGAACACCTGATCCAGCAATAAATTCAGATGACAATGCGCCTCGGAAACGAATTTGATAATATCGCTCCACCAAATACGATTTAATCCAGTTCACAAAATATTGTCCATATTGGCCATAGGCCATAGTGTTTACAAACAAAAATTTGATGATGAAAATTCTACTGATGAATTTTTATTTATTGCTGCAATGGTTCCTCTTAAATTGACTGATATTGATAGCCAGAGAGTTTAAATGTTGAACAAAACTCCGTCATCTGTTTTGCAGGCCAATAAAACTAGTCTTTATTCAAGAAAAACCTGAAATTATTCATAATGTTGAAAAAGTCTTATTAGAGCAAATAGAAAAACTTCTGCCATTTACAACTGAAGTATCTGGTTTAAATGTTAAAATTAGTTTCAAATTGTATTTAACAATGGTCGATGGTGCAGTTACAAACGTTTTGGCAAATAATCGGGCTACAATGAATTGTTATCTTTGTGGAGCGACTCCATCTGTAATGAATTCTTTTCATTGCATGCAAAGACCAATTAACGGAAGCCATCTACAATATGGTTTATCTACATTACATGCATGGCAGGCCCGTAGACAAGGGGGGATTTTAGGTGGTCAAACCCCCCTCCCCCCTTAGGATCCAAAAAGTATAAACAATTAACGCAAATGAGACTGTTAAATTCAAAATGCCTTTTTTTTAAGATAAACTGTGATAATAATATTAATTTTCTTGAAAACATCACTTAAATAATGAAAAATTTATTTTGGCCAAGTGAAGCTTATAAAAGTCATAATCATTGTATTGGAATTAATCTCCAAGGAGTTTGTATATTAAAAAATCAGTTTCAATGCTCAAAAAGTGAATATATATGAAATTATACCTAGAACGACATTTTTTATGCAATATCTAAGCTTAATGTACCGAAAACTTTTGAAAAAGCATTAATTTGAATGGATTTTTTAAAATTTTTAAAAGCTGTATAGTGCAAAATATACATGAACCACGAAATTTAACACATTAACGGGTATTCCACGTAAAACAAATGACTGAAAAGTTTGACCATTTTATTTTGTTGTTTTCTTGGTATATGTATATAAGACATCTAAAATTTCCAACTTGGCACAAAAATTTAGACCTGTGCGAAGTCTTCTCCAAATAACAGGTTCGGAAAATCACCTTATATCTAAATATGCTTCTTTTAAAAAAAAAATTCTCAATAGAAAAAATATTTGTAAAACATTTTATATAGTCCAATTCTATAGTGATTTGATGATTTTTTTAAATCATGTTACCAAACTACCATTAAAAAAATAAACAATTACAATTACAATATTTATTATATTTAAAAATAAAAAACAATTTGGAAGTTCAATAATTTTGTTTTTAGTTTTTTTAATTTACAAATAATTTAAATATAAATCCACGACCGATTAAATTCTTAAATATCCAAAAAAAGTTACTGTTTCATTCTTTTTATAAAAATTTAACCAGCTGAGTAATTATTTTTACATTAACATGAACTTATTTTTATGAGATATCTTAAATAATAAATTGGGTATAAGATACTGGTGCTGTGCAAAAACCAGTTTTCGAATTACGGTTTTGAAAAAGAGTCTGAAATAAATTTATTCATTTATTAAATTAAATTTTTGCTGGTTAAATTTTTATAAAAAGAATGAAACAGTAACTTTTTTTGGATATTTAAGAATTTAATCGGTCGTGGATTTATATTTAAATTATTTGTAAATTAAAAAAACTGAAAACAAAATTATTGAAGATCCAAATTGTTTTTTTATTTTTAAATATAAAACCGTTTTGGATGACTTTTTTAATGTCATTTTCAGCGCCCTCTATATAGAAGCCTGAAAATTATTTAAAAAAAAAATATTTTTGAGAACTTTTTATGTACTATAAGCTGTATAAATTTGAAAAAAAAAAATAATAACTCCTTGTATCAAAAAAATTTTTGAAAAAGTTGCTTTTTTTGGTTGCTACCACAAATATTATACCTTAAATTAAATTCTTAGTTTCTTAAGACAAATGTTAATATTACTTATAACTAAGGAGAGTTTATATTTTCAAAACAAAACTGGTGGTTTTTGATTTTAAAACTAATTTTTTTCTTAGAGCAGCTTTAAAAAATATTGCAATTTCTTGTTTTATTTGATTGACATCAAACTTTAACCGTACTTCCTGTAACATATTTTCAAGAGAACAATGTGTGGGTTTGCAAAATATTTAAAATTGTAAAACTTATGAATAAATGTTAGTAAACTTTTTCCGCGGTACGATTTAAAAAAAATGCTATTTTTTAAAAAAAAATTTAAATATTTTAAAAATTCCGTACGTCATTGTGTTAACAATTAATAATAATTCGCTTTTTAACCCTTAAATGTGTATGAACTCTAATTTTGGTGAACATTTTTTTTTATTATTAACGCCTGCTCGCCTCGTTTTTCACAGTTGAAAATTCATTAAAATGAACTGAGAAAAACTGGTTACATCAACACTGAAGCAATGGGCGCTAGTTAGCATATCATTGTTCGAATACATAAAATGGGCATATCCGTATAATGATCAATCGCGACTGAAAAATTAAACGTGGCTGAAAATTCTTATACACCTCCATAATAGAGAAAAAATATTAACATTTTATAATGTTAGAGTATTGAGAGCTGAACTCAATTTTGATAAAAAAAAGGCAGTAGGGTGGACTGCCGACCAAAGTGAAAACTTAAAGCTATGAAATAACATAACAGGTCATTCAATAAGTCCGTAGGATAAGTAAGAAACAAACAAAATTTTGATAAAACTCGATTCTATTATTCAACATAGTTGCCTTCGAGAGCGATACAACGAGTATAGCGATTTTCCAACTTTTCGATACCACTTTTATAGTACAATTTCTCTTTCTCTTCAAAATAGGCCTCAGTTTCAGCGATTACTTCATCATTGGACTTGAATTTCTTTCCAGCAAGCATTCTCTTGAGATCTGAAAACAGGAAAAAGTCGCTGGGAGCTAAAACTGGAGAATACGGTGGGTGGGTAAGCAATTCGAAGCCCAATTCAATCAATTTTGCCATCGTTTTCATCGATTTGTGACACGGTGCATTGTCTTGGTGAACCAACACTTCTTTCTTTTGCAAATGTGGCCGTTTCTTGGCTATTTCAGCCTTCAATCGATCCAAAAGTGCATTGTAATAGTCGCTGTTGAAAGTGGTTCCTTTTTGGAGATAGTCGATGAATATTATTCCTTTCGCATCCCAAAATACAGACGCCATCACCTTACAAGCCGATTGTTGGGCCTTTGATCGCTTTGGATTCGGTTCGTCGACTGCTGTCCACTCAGCTGACTGTCTTTTGGATTCTGGTGTGTAATAGTGAAGCCATGTTTTATCCATTGTCACATATCGACGATACAATTCAATTTTATTGCGGTTTAACAGCGCCAAACACTCCTCTGAAGCATCAATTCGTTATTGTTTTTGGTCGACTGTGAGCTCACGCGGCACCCACTTTGCACAGAGCTTTGGCATACCCAAATTTTTGTGCAAAATGATTAAAACACTACCATACTGATATCAATGTCAGCTACCTAGTGCACCTTCAATTTGCGATCGTTTATAACCAATTTGTGGATTTTTTCGATGTTTTGTGGAATAACAGTCTGATTTGGGCGTCCACTGCGCTCTGCATCATTTGTGCTGGTACGACCACGTTTAAATTCAGCAATCTACTTTTCTACCATTTGTCTCGATGGAGCAGAGTCCGGATAATGTTTATCAAGCCATTGTGTGGTTTCCACTGCATTTTTTTTCATAAAGAAGCAATGCTTTATCAAAACTAGAAATTCACTTTTTTCCATTTTTTTTTTTTTCAATAACAATAGTTGCACACAAAATGCTATAATAAATTAAACTCACGAATAAATTGTCAGATTGTTGTCAAATTTTTATACGTATCGTTTGAAGGTTGGAACTAAATAAAAATGATATGGAAAAAATGTATTAACGCCATCGGTGTGTCATCCTATGGACTTTAAGAACGTACTGGTAGCTGCTATGAATTCCTGAAGCAGCTAGAGTCGGCAAATCAGACGCGTTCTACTTTTTGAACTCTTTTTATCAATTTCTGAGCTATTGAATGTATAAATAACCTTTCTGCTCGAAAACAATCTACGGCCAAAATTTCAGCGCAATCGGACAAAAAGTTTTGGAGTCGTAATGATTTCTTAAAAGTGGGCGTATTTATAGTGCCACCACGCCCATTTTTAGCGCAGTTGCCGACGGTAAGCATGCAACTTAATTACCAAATTTTAGTCTTATACTACCAAAATCATCCGAAATATAGCATTTTCATTGATATGTGGGCGTTAAAAGAGGACGTAGAAACCAATTTTTGGTACAATTACCGACATTAACCATTCCAACTAAATTATCAAATTTTAGTTTCATACAACCGAAACAGTCGGAAATATTGCATTTTTATTGTGTTGTGGGCGGTAAAAGGGGCGTGGTTAAAACTAAGCATGCAATAAACTTATCTAGAACGCTAGTAATATACGTTTTAAGTTTGAGCGAAATCCGTTCAGCCGTTTAGATTTGTATAAAAGTCAAACAAACAAATAAGCAAACAAACAGAAAATGATTTTCATTAATATAGATTTTTGAAAATTTTTTTGAAACGATTACGGTTTTTTGCATAATTTTTTTTTTTGGTTACGTTAAGTTTATTATAAAAAAAATAATATGTTCTTGAAAAATAAGGTACAAATAACATAATAAATTTTTTTTTTAAATTTTTTTTTTTCCAATTTTTATGAACATTTGCGTCAAAAAGGTTAAAAAGGTTGCGTTAACCCTTTAATGACGAGAGCGAAATAATAGGAATATTTTGAAAAATTTTTCAGGAATGACCTTGGTTGACCTAATAAACAAATTTCTGGCATTTAATTTTTTGGCCCGCCCGCCGTTTGCCCACCGCTGTCCGTTACCATATGGTAACAGTCGTCACAACCTTAGAAAAATTGCCAAAAGTGCTATAAAGTAAAGAATTATAATATTTATTAACAAAAAACTTTTTATTGTGTCTTATAAATTAATATTTCATGTTTTTATTTATTTTCTGATGGAGTATGATATATTTCAAAGCAAGTTGGGCATAGGCCAACATCACATTTTTTGCATATGAGCCGCGTAGTAGATTTGCAAAACTGGTATGCACATCTGCGTCGTGATTTTGAAGGCCCAACATAATGACACAACCCATCAAATCTTGGATCAGTTTCCGAAATATTGTATTTCTTTCTCCCCTTCTGAATTTGCGATAAATTGGCATATTTCGTGCAGTAGTGCGTTGCGATGATTCGCCGAAATTCTTTATGGGAAAGTGATCCGCCAGCATTAGTATGCAAAATCCATGCATTTTGTATAGCTACATCAATAAAGTATGTAAATATTGACCACCACCATTTCTTTTTTCGCGTAGCTATACGGTAGTAGGATACATTTTGGTCCATGCGATCTGTTCCACCCATAGCTTTATTGTATTCTTTGAACACGTTAGGCCTTGGGATGTTGATGTATGTTGAACATTCGCGCGAGTACCTTTTCGCTACTTCTACAGGACCTGCTCCAAATATAGTAGATGCTGCACATACTATAGAATTATCCCTCCACTTTGTTACTGAAATATCCAAATTGGAAATAGTTTTTGAACAGTGGGTACCCCTTGGTTTCTTTTTTATGACATCATTCGATGGCAATGGACAATTTCGTGGTATTCTACGTTCCCTTATTGTTCCAGTAGCGTGATACCCTAAATGCTTCAAGTAAAACAGCACCGGAATTCCAGTAAATAGATTGTCAAAAAAGAAGCAGTAAGGATGAGCTTTTAATTCCGGTGGCAAAGCGTGTATCATTTCCAATAATGGAGCCACACATTTTCCAAACTTTAGTTGCAAAACTGGATTTATTCGCGGATTTTTACCTTGGTATATTTCAAAGTTTAAAAGATATCCTTTTGGCGTATTCACACACCAAACTTTGAATCCAAACCGAATTGGCTTTCCACGTATAAATTGTTTACAACCATGACGCCCATAATATGCTATCATGGACTCGTCATATGATAAGTCCTGCTCCGGGTGAAAGTTCTTTATGCAGTTTGCGATAAGTCGGTCAGATACTGGACGTAATTTCCACATTTTGTCGTTAGGATCCATAGCTGTTAGAGGTGCAAAGTGAATAAACTTTGATATGGTTTCAAAACGATCGCGAGTCATTGCCGACGCTATCATATTGTTATACAAGTCGCCATCTCTGCACCAATATGACCTCATGCCTGCAACTTGGGAATATCCAGTAATTAGCATTATACCAATAAAAGTTTTCAATTCATATGGAGTTATCTCCGGATTTTTGTCTTCTTTTAGAACGGCGTATGCATTTCCTGAGCTATCATTGAAAACATATCGTTATCGAAAAAAAGTTCAAACATTTCCCAAGCAGAAAGTGCGCAATCTCTGTAATCTGGCTGTGGAAATATCGGTTTAGTTCCATTTTTTTTATCATTTTCCCACAAGAACTCATCGCCCAAGTGTGGAATATTAATCGGAAGATTGTTCGAAGATGACATATTAATCTTTGGTTCCTCATCGTATCGCTTTGAACTATCTGCATGTGAAGTTGATGGCTCATCTGGAGTAACTAAAGAGCATTCCAATCTCGTCGGGCGCTTGACTTTTGGTGCTTCAGGGATTTCCGCATTCTGAAGCACTTCTGCCTGTATTGTAGAAACATTTACGTTTTAGAGTATCACATATAAAAATATCATATATAATCAAATGCATACATCAATTATACTGCTCACGTTTGCTATAACATCAGAAATATCTCCATATGAACTGAGATTCGCAATTCGCATGGCTGCAAAAGAAGTGTGCGATGAAGGTCATCTCCAGTACCTCCTTCATCTTCCTCCCCATCATCTTCTCCAGACAGCGCTCCCGGGTCAGGTAAATCAAGAAAAATTGTGCTCGCCAAAGCTTCTTCGTCCACGGATTCTACCAAAGTTCCTAAATATTCCAAAGCTGCGTCCGTATTTTTGAATTTATTATAACTAGATAAACATTTTGAAAAATAAGATAAGTTACAAATTCAAAAATCACACACACACAAACACATTTCAAACCAATAAAGAAAGTTTTTAGAAAGGATATTTAAAATCACTAAGTTTGTGACGACTGTGCCCATATGGTAACAGTTAAATTCAACTAGACGCAAAAAATCACCAAAGTTATAAAATATACTTTATTATTATAACCAAATAACAAAACCCCAAAAACCCGTAATCCATAACTTTTTGTAGCACTGATTAATGTTCTTACTTGAAAGGTCTCTCCATTTCACTTTTTTTCTCACTTTTAAAAAACACTTGTTTTCACTTAGCTGCCACGCTCACTTGTGACATTCGTTTGTGTAACTGTAAATGGCTAAGAAAAATCAAGGCATGCTTTGTTGAAAACTGAAAAAAAATTTGATGATACTCGTTCAAATGTTTTTAGAATTGCGGATAACGTGGCACGCTGTCAGCGTTACCATATGGTAACGGTCGTCGTTAATGGGTTAAAATTCCACCCCGTGTAACCGGAAAGAGTTAATATACGGCAGCACTGTATTTTATTTACATTAACGACCTTCAACTTTGGCGTCTTAAATTTATTTCGAGTGCTCTTAACCTATTTTTAAATGGTATGAAAGTTGTCCATACCCTTTTAAATATATATTTGCGTTTTATTGAATGAATTTAAAAATATTTTTTAACTCCTTTATAAAGAGAACACTTTATAAATAAAATTAAATCAAGTAAAAAACGTCTTATAACAGTGAATGAATTTATACACTAACACTATGTAGGCCGTAAAAACATGCTAAAAAAAATCCTTGATTTGCATTCAACCCATACCAGTGCGCAGCTTCAAAGCGATGTAATTTGCAGCGCATGGCGTTTCACTTTAACCTTAAGTATGTACTATTTGCGCTCAGGGCCCCAGACAGCCTTTAAATGTAAAAAAAATTACTAAAAAAATAAAAATACTCATAATGACCAATGCCATTCGAAAGATCGAACCTTCAGCTACACACTAGTGAGTTTTCATATTAATATGCAAATGAATATGTGAAATATTGACACAGAACACACATGTGCACCATTCGTACTATGGGGCGTACAGCGCCCGTCTCTATTCATCATACATTTTGCATGAGAATCCGTTTCTTTTCGATTTTCTTCCTCTTTTTTTTTTGCTTCGACACTTCTTATTTTATACTATACTAGCTTTTACTCAGAGCTTATCCCATAAAAAGTAGGCGTAGCTATAGTGAGGCCACGCCTTGACAGTAAGTTCACAACAATTTTCATTAATGTGTGACTTACTTCGAAAGCTATACCAAAAATTTGGGGTGCTAAAAAGTACCACGCCTCTCGTTCAACGTCCACAAAATGTTACCGGTGTGTAAATTGAGGTCGAATACCGAATTCCGAGGCTGTGCGACCTATAATTCCAAAGCTTTTCGATATCGAAAATTTGGGGTGTATTTAAGGTGCCACGCCCCCTTTCACAATCGCCACCAGACTTTTCAGGAATACTCTCAAGACTGCTACCGTTTCCCTGAACATACATAAAAATTAACTTAGCAGTTTGGGATCTTTACGTGATATACCCACATACGTATATACATACATCCATTTTTTATGCATAGGAAGATGGGTGGAAAAGTTGGAGTAGCAACATTTATATATATATATAGTGACCGCCAATTGGTCCCATTGCACCTATATACCAAGTTTCACTATCAAATGTGTACAACTCAGAAATTATAATGATTTCTGATAAGTGGACGTATAATTTTTACTGATTTGTGGGAGGTAAAAGTAATAGTAACTACATTAATATATGAAATGACCGCCACTTTGACCCATAGCACCTGCATACCAAATTTGACTTTCAAAACGTGCTCATCTAAGGAATTAAAATGGTTTCTGAAAAGTGGGAGCAGATATAGTGCTATTTTCTGCAGCACAGAGAGTAAACATATGAACTTAATTACAGAATTTTAGTTTTATACTATCAAAACCGTCTGCTATATAGAAGTTCTATTGATTTGTGGGCGGTAAAAGTGGGAGAGCCAACATTTATATATATAGTGACCGCCGATTGGAGCACCTACATACCAAGTTTCACTATCAAATCTTGTGCAACTTTGGAATTAAATTTTTTACATTTGGCTCCGTTTCATTTGTAAAAAATTAAAATTTATAAAAATATGCAAAATCATTACATTAAATAAGTTCACATGTATTATATGTAAATAAATAGAAAACATAAAAAAAATCGAGGAGTTATACACTTTTTTGTTGAAGTTCATTTAAAAATTACAATTTCCCATATAAAATACATAAGGGGCGCTAAACGCCCCAAAGTACACAGATATGGTGGCGAAACATAGTACAGACCAAAGGTTAAGCTTGATATGCTGTAGGAACGAAAATTTTTGGGAATTTAATTCTGCACGCAAAATTTTAATGTATATTCAAAATGTTTGTGTAGAAAAAACACTAACTGTTCTGGTTGACAGATTCATATTTTTTTATTGCTGCAATTTGATATTCTACAAAAAGCAAAAATACACATTAATAAACTAAATAAATTTGTTAATTAACAAATTCAACACCAACACATACTTGCTGCTTATTTTTTAATGTTGAATGTCAAATTTCCGCGACAATTAAATGTACGGACATATAATTGCCAGCGAAATTTTGACATTTTAACTCTCCACATATGATTATGAACTTAGTAGCACTGAACGAATTTTTTCCGTCATCAGCGTACTACCTAGCGAACAAAAATTCTGCTGCCTGTTCACTGTCGAAAAACTCAATGTATTTCTTATGGAAATTTGGTTTTCGTTACATACTGAGCTTTAAGCCTAAATTGTTACCATAAATTTCATGTTGTTTTGTTTTGTAGCTTAAGAATTCTGCACACAGCAATTCAATATATTGCAAAACTCTCTAAGAACAATGAAACATTGAAGCAGCAGCTGCAAACGAAGCGCTTCGAGGAAATCAGGGCACGGACTTTTACCACAGTTTTTCAAAATTTTAATATCTACCACTTTTACTACCAAAGGCTTAAAATCTACCACTATTTCCACCATCATGAAATTTTTGATGAATTTTTTCTCTATGAAATTATTTTAATAAACACTTCACTAGAAAGCTTAATTGTGAGTATTTTTAGATTTTGACATATGCTTGTTATTGTAAATGACATTGATATTTTGGCGTTGACTGTCAGCTGTTAATATTAAATCCGCAAAACGAAACGGTTTGCAAACTGTTTGTGTTGCAAACCAAATTTTTATTAAAGAAATTTGCAATGAAATAACCCTATTCGAGCCTCCGGCGAAATTAATAAGATTTTATGAATCTTTTAAGTTTGATGGTGAAAGGTTTATTGCTCTATAGTTTTTGTTTTTCTTTACATGGATATTTATATATTTTTGGCGTAAATAGTTTTGCCAATAAAATAGGCATAATAGTTTTGATTTAATAGTTTTTGTATTTCATAGTTCTGAAATACGTACTTTTACCTTTCTCAAACTTTGGTGAATTTTATCTCTAAAACCAAATGTAAATATTTCCACTTACGCCAGATTATTAGCCAAAAACTTCTCAGCTATTTAATATATAAAAATTCTGAGTAGAATTCTGGACACCCCAGAATAAATTATTGTAATAGTAAAACTTTCACTAAAATCGGAGCAGCAGGTCTTGAACTTACCTCCGTCAACGCAAAAAGGCAAATTTTCAAGTTTAATTTTTAAATAATAGTAAGATATCTCCGTACCGATTTATTTTGAAATCCATCCAATATGAACGAAAATTTTGAAATTATCTTGATGTATAGGAGGTAATTTTTTTTTGCTGTGTATTTACATTCTTAATTACAACTTACATACAAAATTTTATTCCTGTACGACTATTATTTCTATTTATTTACTGACATGTTTTGTATGTATATAGGCGGACAAATGGGCAAAAAGGGCGACTAAGGTCTCAATTCAAAAATCTGAGAAAATAAGGAGTAGTTTTTAAGGCAACCATCCGGGGATAGCCACCGGATCAAAAAACGCGAAACCAAATTGATCACGTTGTAATCGACGGAAGGCATGCCTCTAGTGTTCTAGATGTGCGTACATTTCTTTGGGTCAACATTGACTCCGGCCACTATCTTGTTGTAGCCAAGATCCGCATGCGATTATGCAATGCAAGGAACATACGCACAGGAATGCAACGAAAGCTAGATGTCGCTAAGCTGCAATTACAACGGACTGCCGAGGCCTATTTCGCTCAACTCTCGGTTAAGCTCAACCAACCAATCTCTGGACCCGACGACGCCGGCGGACTTTGGGCGCATATATCCCACTCCATGCGCGCTGCCGTTGAGGAAGTCATTGGTTTCCGGCACCCGCAACCTCGGAACCAATGGTACGATCAGGAGTGTCGCATTACGAGAGCAGTAAAAAAGGCCGCTTATAGAAAAACGCTGCAGTCAGCTGCAACGCGAGCCGTGAGAGAAACTACCGCGAAAAGAGGAAGGAAGAAAGGCGCCTTTTCAGACGCAAGAAAAGAGAGCAGGAAAAGCGTGAGCGTGAGGAACTAGAGGTATACCAGGGCAAGAAGGATGCACGAAAATTCTATCAACAGGTTTAAGCGTCTAACACAAGGTTTCAAGCCCGGAGCATCTACTTGAAGAGACGAAAATGGAGATCTGAATACGGATATACGGTGTGTGCTGAGATTGTGGAGACAGCACTTCTCCAATTTACTTACAAGCGACAATTCCACCAATGCCGCCCATGGAGAGCGCAGTTCAGTGCCACCAATCAACGATGACCGAGTGGAAGTATCACCACATAGCCATGAAGAGGTTCGAGTTGCTATCCAACGACTCAAAAACAATAAAGCAGCGGGTGCTGACGGCATGTCAGCTGAATTTTTTAAAACCGGTAGCGATGAATTGATCAGCATCAAAATATGGCTAGCGGAAAGCATGCCCGACGATTGGAATCTCAGCGTACTTTTCCCTATACTCAAGAAAGGAGACCCAACAAACTGCGCCAACTATCGAGGTGTCAGTCTTATTTCCATCGCATATAAGGTTCTCTCAAGCGTATTGTGTGAAAGAATAAAGCCGATTACAAAAACACTGATTGGACCTTATCAGTGTGGTTTTCGACCTGGAAAGTCCACCATAGACCAGATTTTTCACGCTACGACAAATCCTGGAAAAACCCCACATAAATCAAATTGACACACATCATCTCTTTGTCGATTACAAAGCTGAGTTCGATAGCCCGAGAAGGGATTGCCTATACGCAACAATGTCTGAGTTCGATATACCTGCAAAGTTAGTAAGACTTTGCAGGATGACGTTGAGCAACACATGCAGCTTCGTCAAGGTAGAAAATTACCTCTCCGAAACCTTCAATACCGAAAGAGGTTTCAGACAAGGCGATCCACTGTCTTGCGATCTTTTCAACATCATCGATCCCTACATATCGCGAGAAGGCGCGCGCAAAGCAGAGGCGCCTGGCGAGAGCTGATGAGGTCGGCCGAAACCCGAACGCGGGTTGTTATGGCCACTTAAGTAAACAAAAAGTTGATGAGTCAGAATGTTAAAAAAAATTTATGTTTAAACAAACAGCTTAAAAGTACTCTAGAAAAAATTGTATGATTGCAACTTACTACTTTCTATAAAAAAAATTCTTAAAGTTGCAAGATATCACGTTTTGAACACAAAAATTTAATAATTTTTGAAATATGAAGAAACTATTTCATATGCATCTCTTATACGTCGGATTATAGGCTAAAGTGTACTTAATATAATGGATTTTAGTTTATTATTTTTATATATAACTAGCAGGAGCCAGTGGTCCGTGGCGAAGCTGCTGTAAAAGAATGCAATAATTTATGATTTAAAATCATTGTTTGTAATTTGAAATTTTAAGTCCCAATTTGCATTCATTCAAATTGATTGCATTCATTTTTTGAAATCATTGATGTAATTTGAAATTTTTTGTCCCACTCAATGATTTGAAAAAACGATTGCATTCATTTTTTCAAATCATTGATTAAAAATCATTGACTTTATTAATTTTTTCAAATCATTGATTGGGACTTGAAATTTAAATTTTTTCGTAGATTGCTATTTTATAAAAGAATTAAAGAAATTACAAAATCCAAATTAATATATTCGATTCATTCATACTAAAAGTGATATAATGGCATATATTTTATCTGTGTATGATGAATATTAAAGCAGCAATAGAATTTGAACCAGAAATTTTTTTTTGCTAAAGAACCAATATTGACCATTAAAGCCTCAACAACGCGATTAGGAGCTGAACGAAGCCAATTTGAACCTGTCTGCCACGACTACATATATGTCTCAGGCATTTAGAGAACTGGACAAATCTCACTAAACCCATTGGCTAAAAATATTCGCTTTTTTATATGTTTTTGGCTTTAATTATTTTTCCAATATTTCGGCACACTTTGTGAGCCTTCATCAGGGCTAGAAAAAACACATCACAATTAATCACAAAGTTATAGAATATACCACAATTTTGTTACCGTAAAAGACGGAAAATTTGATTTTAAAACATTTTGAAAAATATTTGTTTAAATAACTAATTAAAATACTTCAACAAATTAAATTTTAAAAAACAATTATATTTTAAAAGTGGTCGAGCATCGTCGAACAGCTGTTTGCCACCTTCATCGTCCATTTAGTTTGTGTTTTGTCAAGTATTTATAAATATGCGAGCAATTGTCGGTGTCCGTTTTGTAGTTCAATCGTATTGCCGTTGGCGTGTTTAGTATGTGTAGCATCTCCGACGATGCTCGACCACTTTTAAAATATAATTGTTTTTTAAACTTTAATTTGTTGAAGTATTTTAATTAGTTATTTAAACAAATATTTTTCAAAATGTTTTAAAATCAAATTTTCCGTCTTTTACGGTAACAAAATTGTTTGTGGTATATTCTATAACTTTGTGATTAATTGTGATGTGTTTTTTCTAGCCCTGATGAAGGCTCACAAAGTGTGCCGAAATATTGGAAAAATAATTAAAGCCAAAAACATATAAAAAAGTTTTTGTTCTTTTTTACACGGCCATAGCCCATTTAATTTCAACACAAAACAACAGAAGGCCGACAGTAAATTAACATAAAAATATTCGTTTTTGTCAAAGCAACATTATTGTGCCGGCCGTGACACAGTGGGCAGAGTGCGTGGCCCATATGGCAGAGAACCCTGGTTCAATTCTCACCTGACACAGAAAGTTTTTTCAATTGAATTAATTTTTCCGTTCGGCCGTCACCTCACTGCAGAAAATGGCAAACCTCAGAGAGTAAAAACTGACATGAAAAGCTTCTTGAGAACATAAGCCGTTCGGAGTCGGCATAAAACATGTAGGTCCAATTCTCGATCATTTGTGTGCAAACATTCCACAACACACACAACACAATTGAGCATAAGAAGCTCGGTCAAAGTCCTTTCAAGGGCTGAAATGACCATTTCGTTTTATTTTCTTTTTAGTTCAGGCGATAGCCACTTCAACAAGGATTAATTTGTGAACCGCCCCCCCCCCCGCCCCCACTCAGATGTTCCAGACTGGTCATATCCTGTACACCGTTTATTTTTGGCATTTTTTTTTTAATCAAATAACGTCAAAACCCACTTCTTTTTTATTCTTTAAACGTTAATAAATATATGTGCAAAATTTGAAAACGATATCTTTTTTCCTTCTATGAAAAAAATTTTCTATTAAATTTAGAGTTGCCCCTTAGTTGCATGGCTTTAACCCTTCTCCGAATAGTATCAATAGTATATTTGCTAGCAACTTACAAAGATATAATGTACAACTAATTATATTCGCATATGAATTTCCAATACTTGTTCAACAGAGATATCAATAACTTTGATAAGTTATGTTAAAAAATAGACCCCCTTCCATAGATTTATTTTTTCTCATCTTGGCCCAAGGCATCAACCGAAGCCGGATTTAAGCATTGATACAAACACACTGTTTAATAAAAAATATCTTACTCAATTCATAATAATATTTTAAAACATCATATTTTTGGGATTAAAATTATTGTTTTCAATGATTTGAATGAATGAATGAAATCACGTGAATGCAGTCAATAATTTTCAATCAAAGATTTGAAAAATCACAATCAATGATTTTAAAAAATGAATGCAAACACTTATTTTAAAATTATGGTGAAAGTTCGAGTAAAAAGAGAAGAGAGTAAAAGAAAAAGAGAGTAAAAGAAAAAGAGAGTAAAAGAAAAAGAGAGTAAAAGAAAAAGAGAGTAAAAGAAAAGAAAAAGAAAGTAGAGAAAGTTAGAGTAGTTTTTGTCTATAAAAAAAAAAAACAATAGTAGGATCTTGAATTTAGTGGGGATGCTTAAAGGACAAAATTACGTGCACAATGCTCTAAGATTCATTGGAATTGAACCAATAGATTTCAAGTTATCTATCTAACCGTTTTAAAAAACTAGTTTCGAGGAAATCGCGTTTAATGTTTTTGTTTTTCGAAATTTTGCATATATTTTTAAAATTACCAGTTGATAACACTAACTATTATTTAAACTCGTTTTTCTCGAAAATGCTGTTTGAAACCGGTGGACAGCATTACTCGACAACTATGCCAAGGATCGCTACCAAATTCGTTTAACTTTTTAAGCAAATATGGTCGGTACTTTTGATCGTTCAATTTTTATTTTAGAGAAATACTTCTTTTTTTTATAAGCTAAAAACAATGATTTTTTTAGTCAGTTTTTTTGCTGTCATTTTGGTAAAAATCAAAATTTTTTTTAAAATCTTCGACCAAAAGCTCAAAAAGCCTTAGCAGAACCTTAATCATTCGTTTTTTCTTTTTTAGATGAAAAAACTGTGAAAAATCGTGTCCACCGCATATTTAAGGTACCTTACTAAACTACGAATTCCTGCTATATGGTTGAATATTTGTTATCCAAAAATGCAAAAAATTTTCTTCAAAACATTTATAATTATAATGTAAAAACAAAATTTATCTAAAAAAAACCGTAGCTTAAATATAAAACTTTTAATACAGGGGTTTTTCCGCTTAAAAAACTTTAGTAGGCCCTTAATAGAGAATCGCGCCCGCTTAATAGAGGTTAATTTTATATTTTATGGCAGATATGAATCAGCACGCCTCTGAGAACATACATCTAGAAATTTCACCCCTTGATAAAAAAATAGATTATTACGAATAGTAATATTGTTCACCGTATTGTTCACCTCTGGATATCTTTAACCAGCGGATAAAGTACTAGATTTTCGGTAGTTTCAGACACCAGCAAACCAGAAAATATCCACTGGTTAAAGATATCCTGAGGTAAACAATACGGCCATAAAGGTATTAAAGATAATATCAAAATAAACTTGCATTTTCATTAATTTGGTTTAATAATGGAAAAATTGTCAATTACCTTATTTAAAGCAGTTGTCCCAGGTATTAAATTAATTATGTGAAAATCAAATTGAATTTCTTTACTTTGCCGACACCGTTGGTCGGAATTCGACCACGGCGATACTAGTATACATAGTTGTGAGACGCACGAACTTGAAAGCCAGAGTTCAATTTGCGCCCAATTAGTCAATTAAAATAGCTCGTTAAAATTAACCTTTTCTATTCGTGTTAAAAAAAAAAATTCACAAATCAAATGCAATAGTACGAGTGTTTTTTTTTTTTAAAGCAGAAAAAAATTGATCGGGCGTTTCCGTACTTGTTTTCGCATAGTTTTTTATAATCGACGCTAAAACTATATTTTAAGTTACTCTTTCAATAGAGCGCCCACTGCTTTGATCTCTTTATAACTTAAGTTTTTCTTACGTTTTATTATCCAGGTTTTCCAACCAAATCCAAACCAGCTTTATATAATATGGAAAAATTTTTTAACTTTTTTTTTTTGAGATTTAATGTTATTGGCCAGACCAAAGATATTAGGAAATAACAGCCATCACTAATTACGAGTTAATCAAAACTCATTAAACTAATTATTGATATGATTTTTAAACTTTCATTTTTCACAAGATTATCTTAATTGGAAAAACCAAATGAACTAAATGCAAGGTTGATTTATAAGGTTGTCGCAGGGCTAATCGCACTCTCTTCTCAGTACCCATAATTGTCAAAACCAGCCAATTTTGCGAATGACTACGACAGAAAAACGGATAATAATAGAGAGCACTTGCAGATTTTCTATGAGATGTCAACTTCGATTTGACAATTATGGGCACTCGCTCTCTCCCTTGCGACAACCTTATAAATCAACCTTGACTAAATGCAAGCAAATGTGATAAAATACAAACGGGAAAGCGCAGGGAATGTGAATAAGATTACGAATTTATTCGATTTCCTTATCCAATGCGACGGCGAGTGGAACGTCCATGAAAACAGAAATAAATGATAATGGGATAAAAGTACAAACTCACAGCAGTTGCTGTCATTATTGTTTCTCACTTTTTCTCCTAATTTGCTTTATTCTATTCACTTTATTCTGCTAACTTGTTTCTTCATTCTTCAATTCATTGTTTTTCATCCCATTCAAGATGCATTTAAACATCCAAAGAATTTTGGAAAAAAATGTTAAACACAATACTTCCATTCAATATTTTGATTCGATTTAAGTAATACTCACGTATATACAATTTCCAATTTTCTTGATTGTAATAGTAATTGTTTTCCGAAGCTTTGGAATTCTTGCTGTCTCGTCGTCTTCTGTAGTGATGTGACAAGTCGAATATTTAACTCTCTAACTTGGGTTGAACACATACTCGAGTCCATGGTATAAGAAAAAGGGTTTCAGACCATCTTACATCTAGGATCAACTTGACAGATAGAATGGATATGTAACATTTATGAAAGCAACTACTACGATCCGTCCGACATGCAGGATGAAAACCAAAAAGTTTTGATTTTTTATGTTGGTTCATTCCATGGCAGAATTATAAGGTAAGCTCATCACGGAGAGGAATGGAGTAGAAAGCAGAATAAAGCTAGATTGATGTCAAAATCAGCTGTTCATCGCAAATTTCTTTATACTCACGTTCGCAGTTTGTAGGTTAGAATTTGTTACAGATTTGTTTGCAATTTTAAGAGTTTCACATTTTATAGTTTTTATTACACTGTTATAATATTTTCACTCAAATTATCACAAATTTAACACACGCGACCGCACTTTATGGATGTTTATGTTTGCAACTTTATGGGAGGAAATTAAATTGGTGCTACATCGCATGGCCAAGCCATCAACTGCTGCTGGCCACCATGCAGCTGGCGAAGGTACAAGAGGGCTATGCTGATGCCTTGAAGGTAACCTATGACACCTTGGTGTTGGTGTGCAAGGTTTTCTTCTCGCTTTACTTGCAAGATGTGCCAGAGTTTGTGCCAGAGTTTGTTTACGATTTGAAAACATAATATTTTTATTTTATTTGACGTTTCTACGTACTTCGTCGTTTTGACAAGCATCTTCCTTCTCATTATCCCCTCTTCGTTGACGCGTGAGAGCATTTAGTATCATGGGCCTACCTTATCATTGTATCATGGGTTCATTCTACATGTAGTAAGTGTCAACGCAAGGTCATCCGATTTCACCCATTTTCTCATCGGCTGAGTTTATACGTCATTCAAATTGAATGAAGAATATCGCATTTATTTTTCTCTTTTACTATCTTCGAGATATTTGATTGAATAGCTGTTCACACGTGATTTTTTGATTGAATGGCTGATGCCGACTAAAAGTGTTGTTGTAAGTACCAGAAAAGTTAATCATGCAACCCTGTGATTGATTGATGCAGGTCTTGAGCTCCATCAAAATTTAGATTGATGCGATGAAGTGTAGAAAGTTAATTTCCGCTCTCGCAGATCGTTTATCTTTTTTTTCGCTGGGAAAACAACAACAAATTTTGAATGATCCTTCAATTTGAATGACGTGTAAGCAGTGCCAATGCCAGCGAAAAAAATGAACTCTGCGAGAGCGGAAATGAACTTTCAACACTTCATCGAATCAATCAAAATTTAATGGAGCTCCAGACCTGCATCAATCAATCACAGGGTTGCATAATCAACTTTTCTGGTACTTACAACAACACTTTTAGTCGGCATCAGCCATTCAATCAAAAAATCACGTGTGAGCAGCTATTCAATCAAATATCTCGAAGAGAGTAAAAGAGAACAAAAACCACGATATTCTTCATTCCATTTGAATGGCGTATAAGCTCTACCATTCCAAATTTGCAGGAGAGGAAATGAAATTTTAACATTTCATCGCATCAATTAGAACTCTGATTGAACTCCAGGCCTGCATCAATCAATTACAGGGTTGCTAATAAGCATTTCTGGTACTTACAGCAACACTTTTACTCGGCATCGGCCATTCAATCAAAAAATCGCGTGCGAGCAGCTATTGAAATATTTCGTAGAAAGTAAAAGAGAATAAAAACGTAATATTCTTCATTCAATTTAAATGAAATGGTAGCTCAGCTTGATGTGATGAAGTGTTGAAAATTAATTTTTGCTCTCGCAAAAAGTTCATCTTTTTTTTCGCTGGGAAAACTACAAATTTTGAATTATCCTTTAATTTGAGTGACGTGTAAGCAGTGCCATGATGTAATAATAATAAGGTGTGAGTTTGGCACTTCTCTCTCAAAATGGGAAATGGGAAACTACAAATTTTGAATGATCCTTTAATTTGAGTGACGTGTAAGCAGTGCCATGATGTAATAATAATAAGGTGTGCGTATGGCACTTCTCTCTCAAAATGATAAATTTATATTTCCCCGCTCTTGTCAAAAACAGCTGATGGAAAATTGGAATGAAAAAAAATTTTATAAAATTCGTGTTTTTAGTGCAATTAAACAAGATTTTCAGTTTATCAAGCTATTATCAGCTGTTATCAGTTGAGGCATTGAATATTCTTTCATAACATTCGATATGTTCTTGAGGCAGACGATATGATTTCATGTCATGGCATGTTGGAGTTGCTCTCGGCAAGCATTCTGTGATATCTACTACAGCGGCCATGCGGAAAACCACGAGTTTGGGTGTGAATTTATAGTTGGCAAGAGATTACGGCATCACGTTCTGCGATTCACTCCTGTGAACGAACGACTTTCCATAATCCGCATCAAGGCTAAATTCTTTCATTTAAACCTAATATGTGCGCATGCTCCAACAGAGGACAAGGACAATGAGATCAAAGATACTTTCACGAGCGCCTTGAAGACGCTTACGAGCGCTGCCCCCGTCACGACATAAAAATTGTGCTTGGTGACTTCAACGCTAAGGTGGGCCAGGAAAACATCTTTGGTCCAACAGTCGGAATGTTCAGCCTCCACGACAACACATCCGATAACAGAATGAGGCTGATTAACTTCGCCGCAGCACGTCAATGTATGTCATGTCAATATTCATAAGGCCACCTGGTTGTCCCCTGACCAAAAAACGCGCAACCAAATTGATCACGTTTTGATTGACGGAAGGCACTCTTCCAGTGTATTAGATGTACTCACGATCTGTAGTGCTAACATAGACTTGGATCATTATCTTATCGCAGCTGAGATCCGTACACGTCTGTGCGCTGCAAAGAATACGCGCAATCCTACACAGAAAGCTAGACGTCGAAAAGCTGCAGTGAAAACGTGTAAAGTGAAAGTGAAAAGTCTTTGCCACTCGACTCTCACTCCTGCTTCAAGAAGCACTCCTCCGATCGACGATATTTGCGCGCAGTGGGCACACATCTCCCACTCTCTGCGTACGGCTGCCGAAGAGGTTATTGGCTACCACCGTCCTCGCCGAAAGCAGTGGCACGACCAATAGTGTCGCGAAGCCACTGCAAAAAAAAACGCCGCCTACAAAGTCACCCTGCAGTCGGTTGTAACGCGTGTTGCTAAGGAGCGATACAGAGAGAAGTGGAGAGACGTCTTTTCAGGCGGAAAAGAGGCAGAAAAGCGCGAGTGTGAGAAGATTGAGAAGTATGGTGACAGGAACGAGGCCCGAAAAATCTTCGAAAAGATAAGACTGCTGGCCGATGACTCTTAAACCAGGGCCTTTTTTCTTCAAAGATGAAAACGGGAATCTAGTGACATATATCCAGAGTACACTGACATTATGGTGGGAACACTTCTCTAGTCTTCTGTTCTGAATGGCGATGATGGCAACAATCCCGCCAATAGAGATGATTTCCCGGAAACCCCAATTATGGATGACAGCGTTGAAGTTCCGCAGCCCGACTATAATGAAGTCTTGGCAGCCATAACACGGCTTAAGAACAACAAAGCCGTGGGGGCCGATGGTCTACCCGCTGAGCTGTTTAAGAACGGAGGCGAAGCTCTATTTAAATGCATTCACGAGCTTCTATGCAGAATATGGTCGGAAGAATGCATTTCAAACGATTGGAACCTCAGTGTACTCTGCACAAACCATAAGAAAGGCGATCTATTTGCGCCAACTACGGTGTAATAAGCCTGTAAGGCCCTGTCGAGCGTAGTATGTGAAAGACTGAAGCCCATCGTAAATCAACTGATTGGGCCTTATCAGTGTGGCTTCAGACCTGCAAAATCTACCACCGACCAGATAGTCTCGCTGCGACAAGTCTTGGAAAAGACCATAGAGAAGTAAATAGACACCCACCATATTTTTGTCGACTACAAAGCCGCCTTCGACAGTCCAATAAGGAATCACCTATACTCCACCATGTCTGAATTTGGTATACCTGCAAAATTAATCCGTCTATGCAGGATGACACTGAGCAACACCAACAGTGCAGTACAAATCGGGAAGGACCTCTCCCCCCCATTTGTTACCAAACGAGGTTTCAGACAAGGTGATTCTTTATCGTGCGACTTTTTCAATCTAATTATGGAGAAGATCATTTGAGCTGCTAATCTGAGACAAAGCGGCACAATATTCTATAAGAGGGGTATGCTGCTAGCGTATGCCGATGATATTGATATTATTGACCATAACACACGCAAAGTCAGTGCAGCATTCTCCAAATTAGAAAAGATTCGAGTCGCATGGGTCTTGCAGTAAGCGCAGATAAGACGAAATATCTGGTGTCAACAAACAAGCAGTCCCAGCGTATTGGCACCCACGTCAGTGTTGACAACACCTCCTTCGAGGATGTGAAGGACTTCGTCTACCTCGGTTCAAGCATTAACTTCACCAACTATATCAGTAGAGAGATAAAACGAAGGATAACTCTTGCCAACAGGTGTTACTTTGGGCTCAGTAGGCAATTGAGAAGCAGAGCCCTCTCTCGACGAACAAAAGTCACACTCTATAAGTTACTAATCATGCCCGTCCTGTTATATGCAGCACAAACCTGGACGTTGAGCAGCTCTGATGAAAAGAACGATGAGCTGTATGAGCTATACGCTGACATCGACATAGTAAAGCGCATAAAAATCGAGCGGCTTCGCTGGCTAGGTCATGTTGAATGGATGGAAGACGACGCTCCAGCGAAGAAAATATTCGATTCGGTACCCAGCGGCAAGTGGAGGGCAACCTGACGAAACTTGGAGCTTCCAACTGTCGACAGCAAGCGCAAAACAGAAATGGCTGGCGCAATTTTTTACGACAGGCGGAAACCGACTTTCGGTTGTAGGCGCCATCTTAGTAAGTAAGTAAGTTTAAAGAAGCAATATACATCTTTATTATAATGAAATAACATTCTCCTGATTAAAACCTAAATATGCTTCAAGAGCATATTTTGTGGCTCCTTATGGAACCGCTGGGACAATTCGGGTTATATAGCCGAGTTGCTAAAAAAAGACCTTATATGTTATTTCACCTGAAAATAAAACAAAACCATAAGGATTCGCTGTGGGGCATTTTTCTTCAAAAAAGTTTTTGTGTAAAGTTTTTTAATGGTGCAAATCAAATATACTAACTTAAATATGTTAAATAGAAGTAAAAAAAAAAATTGAAAAGCAAGTTTTAATAAAACTGGTTTCAGTTGTCAAATCTCGTTTACTGCTGTTGGACGTGTTTTTCTTTCGCGCTTAAACTTATTGCAATTAAATCTAATTTCATACAATTTTTGATTTAAACCGTGTTTTTCTTAACTTGTATATTGCTGATCACCTTCTCTGGATTTATGCAGTCACGCGGATAGAAAGCGTTCAAATAATACTTTTTAAAATTAAATTGAATTGTTGTGCTTTTCATACATATATCATTTTTGCTTTAGTAACAACAAAAGTTGGTTTTATTAGTGAGAGCGATTTTATTTTTTTTTACTTTGCCTTTCACTGCTTTTCTGGCGTAAGTCAGTTGTTTTCTAAAGCTCCTTAAACTGCCATTATAAGCAATCTAAGCTCTAGCGCATCTCAAACTTTGGCTGTCAAATTTTCTCAAACAGGGTTGCCAAAGTTACTTTTAACCTCAAAAAAGTAATCACTTAAAATTTTGATTTAAAAAATAAAAAATAACTTAAGAATATTAAACTAATATTTACTAAATAAAAAATTCTACTTCCTTTACATATTTGGAAATTTTAAGTACTAATAATGTTTTGCAAATTCCGCAACTGTGCTATTAAGGGAGAGTCCGACCAAGTTGTAAATTGCTGGTTGTGCGAATCCTTTTTCCACTTTAAATGTGCAGCACTAAATGCGTGACTATTCGTTGTGCTAAATGAAAATAAAGGTCTTCGTTGGGCATGCGAAGATTGCAGAGCAACTGATGTAGACATTTTAAAATTTATGCGGCAATCGAGAAAGGGCTTTTTGGAGGTCTCAAAAGACCTAGTGATTGCTCAGAATAGATTGACAGAGCACGAAAATTTGTTCAAATCGTTTAAGTGCATGAATAAAAAACGCAAAACGCAAGCGTAGCAACAAAAATCTTCGAAGCTCTGCCAAACCTACTGCAAAAACAGCCACTCCGCCCATCAAAGTAACACCTCAAATTATTACTAAGCCAAATGCTGAGCCTTTACCCAACTCAAATACTCCAGGTGAAGCACTATTAACTACAGAGAGAGTAACTACAGTTCGCAATACTGATAATATGGCTCTTTCTAATGTTCCTACATCAGTCGATCAGAATCCACTTTTGGTTGAGGTTTCTGCTGTAGTACCTTCAATAAATTTGAACACGGATCCTCCTTCTACTTCTGGCGCTAATTTAACTTATGCTAAGACTTGCGCTTTATCGAGTGATGCCACTTCTCCTACAGTACTCAATACCAATAATACAGGCGCAATTCCAAAACAAATATCGATAAGCAGGTTGAATCCGCCGGTTCACAAAAGCTTGTGGTAATTCCGCCTGCAAGATCTATATTTGTATCTCGTTTTGCAGCTTATACATCTGAGGATGATGTCCTTTTCTATATAAACTCAAATCTAATAAAAATATTTCCGTTTACAAATTCAAGTTTCCTCATGAACGCGTCACTTCTTCATTTAAAATAGCTCTGCCTGGTGATCTTTACAATAAAATAGTCGACCAAAGTTTTTGGCCTGAATATACTTTAGTACATGAATATGTTCCCAGTTCGCAACCTAGAACTTTACTTGCTTCCCTACCTGTTCGTGACATGAACCAAAAAAACTAGATTTCTGAATTCAGTTCCTCATTCTATATCAAAACGTTCGCTGCATTAACACTAAATTGATTAATTTATTTGTTATGAGTCACAACATTCGATATGATATCATTGCTTTCAGCGAGACTTGGCTAAAACCTAACACTTTAAATTCTGAGATTCTGTGTAATAAACTTAATATATATCGTAAAGATAGAAACTCCATTCCTGGGAATTGCTCTAACGGTGGGGGTGTGTTGATTGCAGTCAAATCAACACATTTTTCACAAGAAGTAAATATCTTAGAAGCTGCAAACATAGAATTTTGTTGTATTCATGTAAAGTACGGTTCCTTAAGTCTCTACATTACATGCTTTCTATAACATTACATTTGCTTTCTATAAGTAAATTTTACCTACAGCTGCATCCTAATGATCATATTTTAATAACTGATGACTTTATCCTGCCCAATGTTTCTTGGAATTGCTGTTCCGGAAATTCTTCTATATTCTTACCTTCGTCTGAAGGATCATTAGACAATTAGTTTTTAAATGAGCTTTCAAGTCATGGTCTTTTCTAACTAAACGGTCACTTGGATAAAAATAACCGTGTGCTCGATTTGGTATTTTTTGATGAGAGCAATATTACCTCAGTATCAAGGTCCGATCCTCTGGTTACTTCTGAAGATTCTCACCATCCGACCATAGAAATCAGTCTAAATTTTCCTAAACCATCTGCGCAGAAGCAATCTAATCACCCAGTCTTCGAATTGAACTTTAAGAAAACTAATTATGTTATTTTGAAAAATAGTTTGTGCAATACAAATTGGTCATCTATACTGAATCTTAATACAAAATGTTTATCTTCACTAAATCTAGATGATGCGGTAAATGCGTTTAATACAACGATCATTGATTGCTTTCATAGATCTATTCCTCTAAGAAAAGCTTCTATGATTTCGGGCCCTGTGTGGTATACTAATGAATTAAGAAATTGAGAAACTAAAAATCGAAATATTATGAAAAATATCATGTAACACATAACTTATGTGATTTTGGTCGTTATACTTCTACTAAATACAGTTTCCGACAGCGGTACAGGCAATCCTATAATATTTACCTGACAAAAGTAAAATTAAACATTAGGTCTGATGCAAAATCATTCTGGAGCTTTGTAAATACAAAACGCAAGATTGATTCCTATCCTTCTTTTATGAAAAATAATAATGTTGAGTCCGATAATGATAATACTATTTGTAACCTTTTTGCTGACTTTTTCAAGTCGACTTATTCGTCATCTTCTTCTGATAATGGGAACTATCCCCATAATGTTCAATCTGGGGATATTTGTCTGCCAATAGTTGATACCAATACAGTTTTATCTTTCTTAAAAAATCTTAAAACTTCATATAAGAGCGGCACCGACAACATACCCTCGTGCATATTAAAGTACTACTGCGAAGAACTAGCAGCCCCTATAACTTTGCTTTTGAATTCTTCTTTAAAATCTTGCTATTTTCCTGCTGTCTGGAAGTCCTCATTTATTACTCCGTTACATAAATCTGGTAACAGGTCTTTCATTGATAACTATCGTGGAATTGCGAAATTAAGTGCTTTGCCTAGACTTTTTGAAGCAATTGTTGCATCACAATTATCACCTAGCGTTAAGTCTTTGATGTCTCCATGCCAACATGGCTTCCTTTCTGGAAAATCTACTGTTACTAACTTACTTGAATTTACATCAAAAACTATAGAAAATTTTGGAAAAGGTTTTCAGACTGATGTTATCTACACGGACTTTAGCAAAGCTTTTGACGTTGTAAATCACAAACTCTTCATTTCAAAATTATCTCTTGTTGGATTTCCCACTCAGTTGGTGTGGTGGATTGAATAGTATCTAAGTAATAGAACACAATCCGTTTTATTTAAACTTGTGAAATCATACGAGTTTCCTGCTATCTCGGGAGTGCCCCAAAGAAGTCACTTTGGGCCAATTCTCTTTCTACTTTACATAAATGATTTGCCATCTGTAATAATGCATTCTAATATCTTGATGTATGCTGATGACGTCAAACTATTTCTTTCTTATAAAAAATTAATATGACACTGTATCCTTACAAACTGACATCAACAATCTTCATAACTGGTGTAAAATAAATCACATGAATATCAATATGAAAAAATGTAAGCACATGACCTTCTCGCGTAAGCCATTGCTTAGGCATACCTACAAAATTTGTGATTACACATTAGAATCTCTAGAAAGTTTCGTTGATCTTGTAGTTACCATAGACCCTAAGATGAGCTTTCATATTCATATTAATAAAATTATTATTTTATTATTATTTTATAAAATTATAAATAGAGCAAATAGTACCCTAGTATTTATTAAACGATGGGCAAAAGAGTTTAACGATCCCTTTATAACTAAAACTTTGTTCACTTCTCTGGTGCGGCCTATCTTAGAATATGCTTCAATTATATGGTGCCCAAGATACGGTTGTTACATTGAAGACATTGAATCGGTTCAGAAAAAATTTCTTCTGTTCTGCTTAAGCAATTTTTATCGCAGAACTAATTTTCATCTACCATCATGTGAATATCGATTACAGCTCTTGAATATTCCAACTTTAAAAAATCGCAGAGTTATGCTAAATGTGAGTTTGATTGTTAAGCTTTTACAAGGATATGTAGACAGTCCATATTTATTGAGTAAAATTTACTTTAATATTCCTCTCCGTCTTAGAAGATCTTTTGAGTTAATTTACATGAACTTTTGTAGAACAAATTACTTGCAAAATTAACCACTGAGAAGCGCTTGTGGTGACTTTAATTTTGTTTCAGATGTAATTTCCTTAAATGAATCCATGTACACAATTAAACATAATATTCTAGATTATCTCCAGTACCGCAGCTGATGTGAATCATTCTCTACCAAGGGATTTTATTTTATTCAGGCGATTTTTGGCAATATATTGCTACCAAGCTGAATCAAATTAAATATGATTATCCAGAGCAAGACCACGTCCGTCTCGCCAGGCATGTGCAGGAGCTAGGCCCCGTGTGTCACGCCTTGCATGTGTGAGATTCATTCTAATCATTGTTTACAAATCAACAAATTAAATGGAAAGTAAGCCTCAATATTAATATCAGGCATCCAAACCCCAAGCCCTACGCTATCTACTGTCCTTGATCCATCAGTGAAAACCTTTTTAAAATTGGTTTTTCGAGACATAAACTGCCTATACTTGTCATTGACTTCTTGAGGAGAGTTAGACGATTTATTTACTGGTAAGAACTTTACTACAGGTTTGACCATTAAAGCTTCAAATGGAGTAGAAAGCATTGGATGTAGTTTGAAAGGAATTATTTTATATTTTTGAAGTTTAGATGAAATATTCTGAAAGAAAGTTGGCACGTTAGAATAGTTAATAAGCTGAAATATAAAAGTTTAGGCAGGATGACTGGTAATAGTGAGAATTTTGTTTATAACACCCTTAGCTAAGAAGGCTAGTCGTTCCGATAAAGGCATAACGTTTGATAACTGTTCCATGCCAAGTATGTGTGAGGAAATCATAGCACCAAGTGCAATGTGAATGGCTTTCCATTGCACACGCTGAAGTTCTAAAAGATCTTTCTTTGAGCAGTCCAGTAATAATGGTGCCATATACTCTAGCTTTAGTCTTATTAAGCCTAAATAAATTCGCAATAAACATTGAGGATCAGACCCCCAAGTTACACCGCAAAGTGATCTTAACGCATTGGTTAAATAAAAACAACTCTTAACAGTAGGATCCACATGAAACCTCAAAACCAGATTGTTGTGAAAAGAGAAACCAAGAAAATGAAAAGGGTCCACAAATTCAATATTATCAAGCCCAATTCTCAAAGGAGCAACTGTGTTCATATTTCTCTTTTTCGTGAAAATCATGGATTTCGTTTTACGCACAAAAAGTTCAAGTTGTAATTGCTCAAGTTTGTGTTTTATGATTGACAGAGAAATTTGAACTCTGTCTTAGTCTTGTCGAACATCTTCGTGAGAACTGAAAATAACAACATCGTCAGCGTAGCCTAAGACGTACACCATCTTGCAATCCTCCAAAAATGTCATCAATATACAAATTAAAACAAATAGGATTGAGTACGCAACCTTGAGGCACTCCTGTAAAGGAGAGTCTATTAACATAACCGTTTTCACACTGAATATATAAATCCTTAAATTGAAAGAGACAATAAATAAACTCACAGAATTTATTAGGAATACCAAGAAATTTTAACCTTGCAGATAAAAGTCTTATGTTGACATTATCAAAAGCACCCTTTATATCAATAAAGAGTGCAACAAGGCACTCTTTTTTTAGAAACGCTTAATGAATAGCTGACCAAAGTGTGATAACATTATCTGCAGTAGATTTCCACCTTCTGAAATCAGCTTGAAGAATACTCAGTTTATTCCATGATTTAAGAAACCATTCCAAACGTGTGCAAAGCACCCTTTCGAATAATTTCCTGAGCGATGAAGCAACTTGCTTCAAGCAAGAGCAATTGAACGATAAGGCGAAGTCTGAGTTGGTGCGCAATCTTTTTTCTTAAGAGGCATTATTTTGTATTGATACCATACATAGAGGAATAAATCCACTAGTGAGTACCTCATTAAACATATCAAACATTTGTATTTATGTTCAGGGAAAAATTGTTTCAAGTGTTGGTTACGCAAAAATAGCTTTATTAAGCTCAAAAAACGCAATAGGGGAAAGAAGAAAATGATCGTTGTTATTGGAACAAGGAGAACAAAATAAAACGGCCCAGTCGGACCAGCTAACATGTCACAAAAGTCGGACAGACAGTCATTAAAGCGAGACAGGCAATTCGCAAAATTCCCCTTGAAACTCTTAACTGTTTTCCATTATTCGGAGACAGTCATATTGCTATTTATAGTCTCACAAAATTTTTTCCAACCATTTCTTTTTTCAATTCTAGGTACATATTTATAACTTTATCTGGTCTTTAAATCTGGTTAATCCTAACTGTTAACCTGAGAGTTGAACAAATTTTATTGCAGTTCGCATTCCAACATGGATTGGGAGCTTTCATTTTATTTTTTGAATTAACCTTAAAGGTATCATAAAATTGTTGGATAAAAGTATCAAACTTATTGGAAGACAAATACCTTTGTCAATAATTTTAGGTACCAAATGATTAGAAAAACTCTGTAAAGACGGTGTGAGTCCAAGAGAAATCTCAATTAGAAAATGTGTGCTGCCCAGTGTTTCCAAAAGGGTAGCCCAAGACGCATACAGGACAATGTGCCTGAGCAAAACGTAAGATCAATACTAGAAGAGGTAGGTCCAAGGTAAGTTATATCACCATTATTCAATAGAACAAAATTATGTTCTTCTATAAAATCTAGTACTTTCCTACCCCTGGCATCTGTCGACCGACTGCCACAGCACAAATTATGAGCTTTGAAGTCGCCGCATATCAAAACCGAGGAGAACGAGATACTATATAGGATGCTATTTAAGTGTGACACTGACAAATTAAAATTAGATGGTAAATAAAAAGAAAGAATAACCAAAAGTCCAATATTAGTAGATATTTCACACCCACATACCTCAATTGAGTCTGTTGGTGAAAAAAAGATGAAGTTTTCTGAATTTAATGGATTTGTCTACCGCAATTGCAACACCACCGATAGCTCGATAGTTTCGAAATTTGACCAAATCTTGTTTTTGTCTGACCATGACCTAATATTTTGCTGTCTCAATATTAAAATAAGAAGAAAATCTCATGCCAGCTTCTCCTATTGCGACTACAAATCAATTGATTCAGCTGCACTAACTTATGACTTAGCTGGCATAAATTGGTCTGACTGCTGGTTTTATAGTTCGGTTGATGATAAGCTTGGAGTATTTATGAATACACTTAACTTTCTACTTAATCGGCATGTTCCATTGCGTTCAATTAAAATTTCAAATAGTTCGTGTCTTTGGTTTACCAATATTGTTATGTCCATCATAAAAACAATTAATAAGCATTACTGTAAATGGAAAAGAAATCGAACAAATGATAATTGGGATATCTACAGAAGAGCTCGAAATGCAGCAACCCTAATGATTCGTCAGGCGAAGACAAACTTCTTTAATTCTAAGCTAAATTCTACCTTGAGCTCCAAGCAATTATGGCAAAATTTAAAAAAATATAGAATATTCAGCAAAGAGCCAAGTGCATGCAATCTTGACCCAGAGTTACTTAATAACTTCTTTTTGGGAAATGGACGCCCCAGTTCTACTAATACTTTGAGAAAAAGTGAGTTATCTTTTCAATCAAGTAATTTTCTCTTTCCTTCTTTTGAGATCACCCCTGTTAGCGAAGACTATGTAGGCAAATGCATAATGAAGGTTAGTTCTAATGCGGTAGGGATTGATGAAATGCCAATCAGGTTTATTAAACTAGTACATTCAAAGAAGTATTTGTTCACATTGACCAATTCTTAGGTCAAGTTGATACATTTTTTGTCAGTATAGAGCCAACAAAAGCGTTTGTCAATTGGATTGAAGGTGAGAGGTTGTAATCATATTAACAAAATTTTATTTTGTTTATTTGATAAACGGATATTTTGATTGGATAAAAGCCTTTATAAAGAATGTCGCGTTTGCATTGCACATTTGATAAAAGAGTTTGTCAAAATAAATAAAGAATATTTCACCTGAAAAAATGGTTTGTGTAATAGAAAAATGCTTTTATATTGAAAATATATTTTTTTATAAATCATACAAAAATGATTTGTTGTTTTGATAAAATATTTTATTATTTCAAGCAATCTTAAATATTACAAAATCATATTTAGGCCCCTATTATGATTTATAACTCAACTATGTTGACTAGATTTAACTCAACTCAACTAGATTTAACTCAATTTTTTTCGTATAGGGCTTACATACATTTAAGTTGAACCATGTAGTTTGAAAATTCTTAAAGGATTAAGGCAATCTACATCGCTCAACTGAAATATATTTAATACGTTACACGAAATTTAGTTAAATCTACATAGTCAAATAATTGAGTTGTAATTCATAATAGGGACCTAAGTAATGTATCACTAAGAATATAATTTTTACATTAGTTTTCAAAGAAAATAATCCAAATCTATAACATTATATGTTTGCTGTAGAACTGTTAGGCAAACTCCTTACTCCCACTGAATTGTTCTGGAAATAATTTTTCTCAAAATTTATTAAATTTAACAAATTAAATAAAAAGTAGACAGCTCACAAAACTTCTTTTTATAATTTCTACGAACAACAAATAACGCCACCGAAATGCCAGACATCTATTTTTGTTGTAATGATTGAACGTTTTTGGAATTGATAATTCATTTCATCATTACGAAACTAAAATTCTATTCGCTTGACTCAAGCGATTATTAATTTTATAAATGATTTCTTCAGCACAACAAACCTATTTATCAACCCAACGAAGTAAGTTTGTTAACTCTATTTACAAAAATTATAAAATTTTATTCAGACTGATTGACGATTTTGTTATTGTGAATAAGTTTCTATCAAGTTGATAACAGCATTTTGCAAACAAATAAAACATTTTCTCAAATCAAGGCATTCAGTTTGTTTACGCGTTATTATATTTTTAATCAAATGGATAAAGTTTTTTTTTCGAATTGATAAAAATATGAAGCATTTATGATAAAATTTAATCAAGTGCACAATTTGGTTTTGTTAAGGATTAACAAAAGTTATTTATCAATTTTACCAAGAATTTTCCGTTGAGTGTAGTATGTGCAATTGTAGCGCCTCTCACTTACATTATTAATCACTGTATAACCTCTTCATGTTTCCCCGAATTATGTAAATTTGCCACGGTTATGCCTGTTGCTAAAAATTCTCCTGCTTCTGATCCCAAGGATTTCAGACCCATTAGCATTCTTCCTGCTCTTAGTAAGGTTTTTGAACGAATAATGTCCAATCAAATTTCTGAATACCTAAATGTAAACAATCTTGTATCGCCGCTTCTGTGGGACGGCAGCGATGAAATTATGGATGACATTAGAATATCTTATGATAAGAACTTTACAACTCTTCTTTGCCTCATTGACTTCGCCAAAGTTTTTGATTCGGTTAACCACAATCTGCTTTGTTACAAGCTTAAGCATTTGTTTAAGTTTAGTGATAGTGCGGTTAAACTTTTATCTAGTTACTTAGAGGGCAGAATGCAGAGGGTAAGAGTTGGTAATAGTTACTCGTCTCAACAAACAGTTTCTGCTGGTGTTCCACAAGGATCAATTTTGGGTCACCTTCTTTTTTCTATTTTTTTAAATGACGTCTTCACTGTTTGCAAATATGCAACCATTCATGCATATGCTGATGATGTTCAGCTCTATCTTTCTCGAACTGCTGGACTCTTTGAAGATTTAAGCTATAGGCTAAACTATGATTTATCATTGCTCAACAAGTGGGCTGCTAACAACTTGCTTTTTATTAATCCGTCTAAATCGAAAGTACTGCCAATTGTTAGGGATGATTCTTGTTTTGTGGATATTCCGTCTTTATTTATAGGGGCTGTTAAGCTGACATTTGTTAATAAAGTAAAAAACCTTGGCTATATTATAAATTCAAGTAAAATTTATGCTACCTTACGCTACCTACGTGCTTCTTCTGATTTTATTCCCCTTGAGACTCGGCGAAGGCTTGTAATACAATTAATAATGACACACATAAATTTTTCAGATGTCGTATACAGCAAAC